>VXBW01006173.1:1435178-1454333 GCA_013400375.1 Thinocorus orbignyianus | reverse complement strand
AAAAAAAAAACCAACAACAGAAAGACACAAAAAGAGACAAAAACCAAACTTATTTCTTCTTATTACTCCCCTGCTCCTTCTAATAGAGATTTTAGCAGAACAATTTTTAAACCAATCAAATTTTGAAGCATGTTACAAAGTTGATCTCATTTTCTGGACAGCATTCAACCTCCTCTGGAATGAACTGCTCCTGCATAGTGCCAATTTGCCTGTTGATTCCACCCATTTGCACAAAATAACACACATCTATAAAACATGCAGCAGCTGAAGGACTTACCTGAAAGCAATGCCTCCACTGCACCATCCACTTTCCTCTGAAAGGCTCCACTTGAACAATACTGAGCACAACAGATCAATACTGTGTTCCAAAATATAGTTAACACTACTAAAAGCAGACCTTTTTCCGAGCAAGTAAAACCAGAATACATAGATAAGACATCTTTCTCATAGCTGGTTTTTTATTAGAAGTATCCCAGTACATCCTTAGAACTGCTTATATTTTTATTTAGTGTTCCAGTGCCTTTATACAAGAAAAGACATTTGCAGTGGTTTTAAAATGCCTTAAAATCTGGAATTCTTTGCCATTGTAGTTCAGATCCAGGTAAACATCACATTTCATACATGAACTAAATTTATCAACCTTACTAGAATTCTTCACTCCTCCTGCACTCCTTATGGCAACTAAATAATAACGTCATTGCCTAACTTACCCAGGAAAGTATCTGTTTACAGCCTAAAAAATCCTGATTGGCATACAATTCTGATACATTCCTACAAGGGCTGCCTAGATGAAGCTGTTGCTGAAATAGTTAATATTCCAAGAGAATGATGATTGAATCAGAGCTGGACGGAGAAATCCTCAAGAGTCACTGAGTAAAAGGCAGCATAAACACATCTCAAAGGTTCCAGGCATTTTATTGATTTCTTGATCTAAGGTATTCACAAACTGAATTGGATTATTCATTAAACTCCTACAAACTATTTGCATATCTATTATGCTAGTTAATCAATATTACCCAAATCAATACATATGGTGGAATGTTGGCTACATTAAATGTAATTTCTCCCCAGTAAACTTTAATGAGATGAGATTTCTCTTAACAAAGGAACCCTTAAAGCAAGAATCATCATACCACAGAACTATGTTGAATTTACCAATGGATATTTATCAATATCAGTAGTAGCATTTTGCATTAAGACAGCAAGTAGGAAGAAAATGAAGGTTCTACATTTAAGGGATCTTTCCAGAAAGTAATACTGTCATTCATTTATACAGAGAGACAGGCCTAGTTTCTTTGTAAACTTGATTCATCTTCCACTTGGTATTGTAACAGCATAATTCTACTTGATGCAGTAAGTGCATGCTGGAACAAGGAAACTGAATCTATCATTACAATTTATATTGCACAGCTAAGTGGTGATATTTAGGCAACCATTCTTAATTACTAATACATTAAACCCAGCTGTTTCCATCTTGTAACTGGCCAATACCTCCACGAAGCTCTGCTTGCTTGAGTTTAATCACTGAAGTAATTGAAAGAGAAGATCGATGCAAAGACTGCAACAGCAGCTGCTATTACCACACCTAAAATAACAAAGGAAATGCATTCTGTAAGCGGCAAGGGCAGCAGAGTCAGCAGTAGCTAGGGTGTGGAGGGCAGGGCCAAGCTGACTGACAAGCAGGAGGAGAAACAATAAGAGCCACCCCAAAAAGCTATCTACCTCTGCTAAGACTAAGTCTAACGCTACAATGTCAGATAATTAAATTATTAAAGCTCCACAGGACATTTCTAATCAGAGTAGCATCCTTCCAGCAACCCAGTTGACTGCACGGAGCCCGTATCCTAGTCTATAAAATAACGCACTGACTCTGCACTACTGCTCAATTCTAGGAAGCAGACTAGGAAACAAAAGCTATGAAGTTTTCTTGTTTCTGTGTAGCACTACAGCTACTCTCTTTGTAATGCAACAGTCATTTTTCTATTGATTAACATGCTTGTTACTTATTCAGTTAAGAAGATGACACAAAAGATCCCAAAACACCCAAGTGATCATTCAAGGGAAAACATTTTTACATCCAAAGCAAACACGTATTTAACACTACTGCTCTTTAATCTTCCAGTTACCATGTTCTACTTCTAAAAATTAATACAAAACAGAAGTTGCTGTTTTCTTGGCTAAAATGTAACTGTAAAAGACAGTTAAAGCTCACAGCAAAGAGAACTGTACTAAGTGCAAACAGACAGATGAGCTGGACAAAAGAGTATTTTTGAAAAGTTTTATTTGAAAGGAGAGTTTTGTGGCTGGTGTTCCCTGCATTACTGAGCCTGAAAACGAGGACCCAAGCCCATACTTATTCGTCAGCTTTGGAAGAGAATTAGTGAATCACTAGCCGATTTATGAATGCCCACTTGACAATGCCATTCAACTGTGTCGTTATTTTTTTTTAAAGGACAGAATTAAAGAAGTGGTGGCTCTCCAAAAAAACCAAACCAAGCTACGTAAGTATTGACTTATAGGGTGAACAGACACAAACACTGGTTTTGTTCCAGCAGCAGGCTGTGCTTCTTTCTTCCCCAGAAGCACCCTGCACCTATAACACTGAAATGGGGACTTATTTTAGAAAAGTATTGCATCAATCTCATTGATTTAGTAATAATGCTGTGGAACCTTACAGTACTGACAGGGCCCATTAGAGCTTCTGGATTGCCATAGCAAAATCAGGGAAGTAACATACCCATATTTTGTTGAAGTTTCAACAGCAACGTTGCTTTTGTCACTTGCTTCTGTTGTGTGTCCTCCACATTGTCAGTAACCGGACAAATATCAACTGCGTGGAAATCAAGTGAAGAAGTAAGTACCAGGTGAAAAGCCAACAGTTGTGTTTGACAGTTGAATTAACGCAAAAGGCCATGAACCTCATATCAACTTTCTACGAAGTACAATTAGAAAAAGGAGAAAAGAACTCGGTATTTCACAGCAGAAATGGCACAATAGCAATGGTATAGTGCTGCACTGTTCTATATGGCTGGAAGAATAAAAAGAAAAAGAAAAACTGCATTTGGGAGGGAGTTGCTCTTCAAAAAATCATTTTCCACACCCTGCTACCAGAATAACATATCCAACCCCCATTATATGACCTGGGGAGAATTTGTCTGCTGTGAGAGGGAATCACCAAAATGCATTATTAACTACTTTCCAAGATCAAAGTTCTCACTTTAAAGACATTTGTCCAGAATTCAGGTTACATGTAAACCCCACTGCCACTAAAAAAGTGAGCCCAGCGTAATTCCCTACTCAACAGTAATAAATACTTATTTTCACAGCACAGAAATTTCTTTTTGAAGATCCCTTAAAAATCTTTCAGAGCAGGAATAAAAGACACATTCCCTTTTGGAACAATTACTAAATCCTTAGACTGCTCAGCCAGAATGCAAGAGCTTGACTCTACTTCCAGAATGATGGGATTCAAACCTATATCTATTTCCTTCCCAAAGATCTCCCCAATTATATCCAGCTTGATACAGACAGGGAGGAGAAAAAGAAGGAGGACTTTGGACTACACAGCTCAGCAACAAGGCTTCTTGGTGGTGGTACACCAAAGGTCTTATGTGCTTCCCTGTTCTCAGGATAGTTTGCTAAGGCATCACTTGTAAATTCTGATTGCAATTCAGGAGCTACCATTGCAGACATGTTCTGGACAAGTAAACAGTAGGAGAAAGTGTTCATGCTACTGCAGTGAGATCTGAATGTCTTCAGAAACAGAATGGGCATGCTGAAAAACAACAACAACAAAGACTAACAGACTGCTCTTGTTCAGAAGATGAAGAAGAAAAACCCACGGCAGTACAAGATATCAAGTTCATAGAATCATAGAATGGTCAGAGTTGGAAGGGACCTCAAAGATCATCAAGTTCCAACCCCCCTGCCATGGGCAGGGACACCTCTCACTAGAGCAGGTTGCTCAAAGCCCCATCCAGCCTGGCTTTAAATACTTCCAGGGATGGGGCATCCACAACTTCCCTGGAAGTTTTAGCAGTCCATGGAACACTGATCTAAATAAAAAATGATCTCCTATTTCCAGAGTGCAGTTGTCAACCACCTCTAAGTTACATATTAGATAGTTGAGTAATAAGGCACATCCCTTGCACGATTCATATGAAAATGATTCATGGAAATGTACTTTCTCTATCATATCATTAGCTGAGGGGGAAACGTATAATCTAGATGTGTGATCAGAACGGTCTAAGATGAGTCATGGGCATAATTGTCTTCAAAATTTTAAGTCAAACTTGCACAAGATCCGTTGTTACACAAAAGCACTCAGAGCATATATTCAGGACCTGTCTTTAGCCGTTTTTATCTCTGAACCAACTGACTTCATATAGGATGTAGTACAGGAGAACAATTAATAACTGTCCAATATGAAACTTATCAGGATAGCAAGATATATAGATAGAATTGTAGAATTGCCTATGTTGGAAGGGACTTTTCAGATCACCTAGACCAACTATCAACCTAACAGTGACAAAAAACATCACTAAACCATACAACTAAGCACTGTCTACCTGTCTTCTAAATATCTCCTGGTGACTCAACCACTTTCCTGGGCAGCCAATTCCAATGTTTAATCATCTTTTCAGTGTAAAAGTTTTTCCTAATATCCAATTTGAACCTCTTCTGGTTCCCACCCAACTTTGTGTCATCTGCAAACTTGCTAAGGGTGCACTTGATCCCTTCATCCACATCATTAATAAAGACATTAAAGAGAACCAGCCCCAGTGCTAAGTCCCGGGCTGGGAGACACCACTCTTGACCGGCCACCAACTGGATTTAACTCCATTCATCACCACTGCCTGGGCCCAGCTCCAGCCAGTATTTTACCCAGTGGAGAGTACTCCCATCCAAGCCAGGGGCATTCAGTTTCTCCAAGAGAAAGCTGTGGGAGACTCTATCAAAGGCCTTGCTCAAGTCCAGTTAGACAACATCCACAGCCTTTCCCTCATCCACCAAGAGGGTCAGTCACTTTGTCATAGAAGGATATCAGGTTTGTCAAGCAGGACCTGCCTTTCCTGAACCCACGCTGATGACAACATGGGTTGTCCTTCCTGTGCCTAATAATGGCACTCAGGATGATCTGTTCTATAACCTTACCAGGCACAGAGGTCAGACTTAAAGGCCTGTAGTTTCCCAGATCATTCTTCCAACCCACCTTGTACGTAGATGGGTGTCACATTTGCAGGACACCAGTCAGCTGGGACCTCCACATTATGCCAGGACTGCTGGCAAATGATGGAAAGTAGCTCAGTGAGCACTTCCACCAGCTCCCTCAGTACCCTTGGGTGGATCCCACCGAGTCCCATAGACTTGTGGAAGTCTAGGTGCTGGAGCAGGTCCCTCACCATCTCCCTTTGGATCACAGGGGCTTCATTCTGCTCCCAATCCTTATCTGCTAGCTCAGGGGTCTGGGTACTCAGGGAACAACCTACTCTGCTACTAAAGACTGAGGCAAAGAAGGCATTAAATACCTCAGCATTCTCTTCATTTGTTATCACCATGTTACTGCCAAACACAAAGACACATATTAAACATTGCTTTGAGATGTCTCTGCAAGCTGTACATCCATGTAAAATAAAAATAAATTACCATTTCAATGCAAGGGGTGCATTTTTGAAGACAACTTATCACATATCTCTGAAACCCAAGCAGGCAGTAGTTTCATCATTAGTTTTTCTGTGCAAAGGAAAACACACCCTCATTTGCCTAAAATATCAAGCAGAAATCTTTAACTGGAGTAAATTAATTACTAATTGTTGCAAGAGAGATTTTTAAGTACCTCAGCTAGGACACTAAGAGCACTGCATTCTCTCCAAACTACTTATTAGAGTTTTCAATTCCCTAAAATAAAACATCACTTTGAGAGAAGCTGACCACATGTCTTGGGTCACCTTTGAACTACAGATCCAGATGGTTTCTACCTTCTTCAGATTTTATGAGCAAGTAAGACAGTTAGCACCCTCTAACTTTATGCTTCTTTGCCCCTTCACACGAACTGCTCCACTCCTCTGAAGGCAGCTTTTGAAGCTGCACATCAAGGCAGCAATGCTTCCTCACTCGGGGAAAAAAGAAAGAGGAAGAAAGAAAAAAGAAACACACTCGAGCTATTTAGTTACCAAAGGCATTTATGCCATTAAGTTATGGAAAACTTCCATTTGAAGCAGTTGTAGTATAAATCACATCGAGTTTTCAATAGCAGGTGCTTTCTAGTACCAATTATACGAATCCTTAATTCTTCATTAATTCTTCAATTTTCTAACAAAGATAGGGAAGTGATTACCACTACTGAAGCCTTATTTATGTTTATCCACTCAGGGTACTTAACACACCACCCCCACCTTCTGCACCAAGGAGGAGCAGGGATTTAGCAAAGCCAATCATAAGTGCAAAGCTTTCTATTGCTTGTATTAAAGCACTAAATACCTTGAAACTATGGTGTTAGAGCTATTTTTATCTTTCAATTATAAACAGGTCAGGGTTTACTTTCTATTCCCCATGCAACAATTTTAAAGCATGATCCAGCAGCGACCTCACTGCAGAGCTGTACAAGGAATCAAGAGAATAACACTGTAGAAGGCAGCAGCAGAGGCCATGCTAAATATGCACATGAAACTGACCTTCTCAAAATATCTTTATTTCATATGCTTTGACTAAGAGCTGCTCAAAACCAAATCTTTAGGCTACACTGATTAGATTCTCTTGTTCTCAAACACATATCTCAAAGAGCAATCAAAAAGAAATACTTTTTTAAAGCCTGATCATGTTCTTGAATTTTAAACAATTGTTTTAATCAGCAAACTTTCCCCAGAACTGTACAACGGATAGCATTTCCAGTTAATTCAAGGGTAGACCACAGGAATTTTGATACAAAGAGAAAGGCCAATGTCAAAATCCACTACAAACCCATTTTTAGACTGCTACTGACTATTATTAACAAAGACAGCTCTAAGCTTTGAGAAACAACAAATGGAATGATGCATTGAAAAACCCTTTATGCAGGGGAAACCCCAAACACTCACCATGTCACAAAAACATGTTCACAGCAAAACTTACAACACTTCATGCTCAAGTTCCAGTAAAAATCGAATTGCAAAATTAATGCCTTTTCTTATGAGGCAGCACACTTATTTTTACACGGTTAACAGGTCTGATGTCTATAACAGCCCTCCTAGCTTTACTAAAATTGTATGAAGAACTTCTGATTTTAATAAATCACATGTTAATTATGCCATAACAATAATTATCAGAATCAAACAGTGTTGTGCTGATAGTGTTATTACTATCACTGCTACTAACAGAACCCATTCTATGGACAAACCTTATGGTGTTCACTGGGATAAAGCCAGTCTTAGTTTTTTTCTGAAATCCTCTTTGTTTTTCCCTTTCCATTGCTATGCACTTCCAATTTAGATTTTAAAAAAAACAAACCACAAAACAAAACAAAAAAGGAAATCCCAGACATCTAACTGTAACCAGCAAGCTCCAAGAAAACACAAATTCATTTTATGACATGGACACTTTGTGACCTGGACATCACTTTCCATGTGTTAATGGCATCAAATCTTTGTAACGTGTTGCTCTTAGTCTAATTGTGCTTTCTCCCTGCCTCCTGCCATACATTTTTACATAAATTAATAAAGTTAAACTGAATAACCTTCTCTCTCCCTCCCATGTCTATCTCCACTGCTACAATATTAATTTGCCTCTCTAAGTTACACTAATTCCTTACAGCTCAGTAATGACTGGAGTTAAGATTATTAAAGTTACTCTTATAACACAAGAGAGATTTTGATTGGCTTTCTTATTTCTCTGGGGGTTCTTGAGCAGTGTTCATTCTTCACTTTCCAAGATAATCTGTCAGATTCATTCCTAACAGATTTAGTTAAAACCTGGGCAAACTGATTAATTTAGAAAGATGTAAGAATTTATGGTTATCTGGGAAATTAAGAAACTTATAAAACCCTCCAAGTAAACAAGTAGGTCAAGTAGTTCACCCCATGAAGTAAGATCATGGCTACATTTTGCATTTTTTGCCCCTAAATACCAACATCATAAAGCATCCAAAGTTCTTATCTGAGAATTAGTGTTGATTTAAAAAAAAATAAATGAAATTTTAAAACCCACGGCTCATATTCACATTGATGGGAAAAAAAAAAAAAAAAAACAGAAGAAAACTCTTCCATAACATCAAAGGAAGTATTACTAGATGCATCTGAGCTACAGATTTGACCCCTAGATGGAAATCAAGGCTATATGGAAAAAAAAAACCCAAAACAATGTAAATCAGAAACGTTCAGAAAAAGAAATTCACTAACTAAATTACAGCAAAATATCTGTTTATTAAAAGGAACACAACAGTCACATAATCAGATCATAAACTTCTAAGACATTCAGTAGAAAATTAAAACCTCTCTAAATTTTCTTTCCATTCTGGGTAAACCACAAAATTTCAGTCTTGGGCACTGCATTTAATACATAAATTAAAATACTCAGAACAAAGAAAGTTACTTTGTATTTCTGAGAGTCAGGTTCTAGGATGAGAACTTCCTGAAAGACACATTATACTACATACTTTTTTTTCTTCTTTTACTACTTCGTGAAAAATCAGCAGATCTGACTAAAGCTCTCAACTTCTTATTCTAATTTATTCTAAGTAGTATCAGAAATAATCAACTCTTAAACCAGCAAAGTTGAACTACTGGAAAAGTAACCAGAATACAAAGCTTTACAGGTTTTTCTTACAGTTTATTTGCCAATGCAGAATCATCCATAACTCATGTGCAGAGTAATGTATGCAAGCCTTGTGTGACTGAACAAGCTCACGAGCTGCAACTATACTTGCACAAATAAGGCAGTGAAAGGGCAAAATATTTGAGAGCAGAGGTCAGATACGAAAACTGCAAAAACCCTTAGCACTTTTCTCAAATATATTTAAACTGTAATTAGATTGATATAAAGCCTTTGAGCTTGATATGAACTAAGCCAACTTCAATCTGGCCTATGCTACTAGTCAACGTTTTCGTAATCCGTGATGCAGTCTATCCTGTTCCCAGCTACTGTATTTACCTGTGTTAATTTCCTCTGCTACATGGATATCTTCAGCTTGCACAGACTGATCCAACATCTCAACAAAACGTTCCTGAATTTCAGCATCGGCCTCATCACCAAACTTATAATCACTGAGCATCACACTGGATCCAGCCACAGGGACAAACAGTCTTTGAGGTAAAACATGATATTCCCTCTCAAAATCTAAAAGAAAAAGGGGAAAAATACCATCCAAATAAAAGCCTTGCCAGTTATGATAAAACTCCTCATTAATCTCTGACCATAAGATAAAACTATTGCAAAAGAACTGCTAAAGGTTTCCATGTAAAAATCCTGGGTTTAGGCCTGGCTCGTTTCGTTGTTTTGGCTACTATTGCAATGTTCTATGTTCTTACATTTCTTCATGGTTAGAATGACTAGCAAAAGTTCTCTGGGAAAGAGCAGATAAGAGTGTACACAGAACAGCACACAATTTCAACACCACAAAGGATTGCAAACACTTGGTTACTTCCTGCCATGAAGCACGGCTGCCACCTGAAGAGGCAACTGAAAACTGCATGCAATTGAAAAGTTTAAATCATGCAGGTTGGGTAAAGTTGGTTAACATCAAAACAAACCACATTATCCTAAAAGTAAATGGTTAATTCTGAACACGGATTGCTTTTCCTTACACAATCAACACGTTCCTATTTCTTCTCTATTTTTTCTAAAATCACTACCAAAGATAGTATCTCTTAAAAGGCTTTCCTTTATCTAAGATCTTCAAATTGGTATGTCAACTAATAATGTACAATTTGATTTAAAAAATATAAACAATCAAACAACACAATAAGAGAAAGATAATTTGATACCATTGCACTTAGTCAAAGAAGTTTAAAGAATCACTCACTGTGAGCTAGAAGATCTGGTTTCAGCATATTCTATAGTTTTTAATATGATAGTTTTAGTTTCATGAGATCAATTTGTGTTATGTTCTAGCCACCGTATGGTGCTCTGTTAAATTTAAGCTAATGCAATCCAGCAATTATTCATGGTGCTGAAATAAGATCTACTTCTTTAAAAGACACAAAGATTGTAAAACAGTACTTGGTGATGAGAAATAAGTTGAGGGGGGCAAAAATAAACACAGATAATATATTTGGACAGTTAGTTAAAAACAAAAAAACCCAGGGATGCTTCTCACATCATAATGACCACATACAACACAATACTTAAATTAATAGAGATGAACTATCAAACCTCAGAACTCACATCCAATAGCATTCATCACATGCGTGATGTAAGAATATGAGGAGCTACATCCAGCTGGTTCCTTTAATCCTAGCAAGTTTTAGCATACTTCAGTACTAATAGGAATACTGTTGCAGAGAGTTATTTAAACAATGATAACAATACAATAAGAACTTCAGTGACAGCGGTTTTATCTACAGAATTTTTAGCAATTCCAAAATTTTTGAACCACTGATCAGAAAGAAGCTGAAATTGCATTTTGTGGTCGTAAGAACTAACTACAAACTTGGTGTGAAAGCTGTTATGCCAAAGAACGTATCTGAACTTGACAAAACTTCTCAGGATTTAAGAAAATTCAAGGCCATGAAAACGAAATTGTGCTATTTGCTCTCAATTCTGCCCTAACCATACAGGAACTTCTGTACAACAGCAGAACTTCCCAAGAAACACAATTCACCGCAAATGTAAGCTGGTGGGGTTTTTTTGAATGCCTACTTTTTTTGTGAGGTCCTTCATTTATAATGAGATCTTCAAAGAGTATTTCACACCGATCGCTCAATGTGTTTATTATGTCTCTTTTCAAAGCCTGCAGGGACAAAAGCAAAAATATCAGTAATATAAAAGCCATTTGCAAAGCTTCTGACGAGTAAGAAACAACAAAAGTCCCTCATAGGCTTAAGCCATGTTGAAAGAATAGGTTTTCCCAGAAAATAAGAATTTTCAAGAGAATTTTTAGAAGCCCAATAAAGAAAAGCCAACATGAAAAGAATTAAAATTAAAATCCAACAAAAGAAATATGACAAGCTGAGGAAAATTTATTAGAATAAGAACTGACAGCTTCTAGATGTTACCATTAAAAATAATAATCATCACATGGCAACAATAATTGCCCAATAAGGAGGGAAAACATTCACTCAACAAATACATCTGTATTTTTGCACTACACATACAAAAATATAGCCCGTAACCTTTTATTAATTTAAAGAAAATTCTACAAAGCCTCATCACTCTGGCAATTTGTGCAAAGATTCAGCAGAGAACAGCCTTCGCAACAGGAGACATACCTGCCAGAAGTGAAAAAGGAACTGAATCCACTTTATATACACACTAGATGATTTCTAAAATAATCCCTATGTTCAAGGGGATAAACATTTTGACTCCGTTTCATACCATGACATTTTGGCAAAGAAAAGCCAGTATGACAAATTTCATGTATTTCAGAAAAAAGTTTCTGATGAACTAACCACCTTTTCACTACCTGAACAGCTTCTTTAACTTTTGGCTTGTTGTTATGTACGTAGGCTCTGCATTTCACAGCACCTTTGAGATTTATGGAACCGCTGCAGACCTGGACTGTAGCTGTTGATCTAGGACTTGAACCCTGCGACTGAAAAATAAACACGTTTCAGTTTTATCTTGTTACCAAGGCACTTGCAGCACGACTAACGAAAAACAGAACTAGGGAATTAATAGCATACCTTAAGATGTTTACATATAACCTGTCTTCCCTCATAATTTATAACTCTAATTTATTTATTTTGTTAGTTTTGTTAGTTCAGACTGAAAAATCTCTCCTTTTCCATTATGAAAGACGTATTTACTTTTCCAAATGTTCCATTTCTTGCGATCTAAGTATTTGCATCTCTAAGACTTTCAAAACTTTCCAGGCAAGCAGCTTGCAGCTAATATTAGTATTGCAATCTAGAAATATTTTTAAGATTTTTCTTTTTAAGCAGTGAAGTTTGTATGTTTACTATATAGTCAGCATAACCTACAGTATCCCGAGAATCATCCCATTAGTTAGCACGAAATTATAAATGCAGTTACATTTAGAACTGTATCAAACTGTTGCATAGAAATATTCATCCTAATTACCAAAACCACGAGTGTGTTGTATGAAGTACTCCAAGACAACACCTGGAAACACATGGGTGCATAACTTCCACAAGAACCACACAAACTACTTCTGTCAAAACAAAAAAAATTTCCTTTCTCTGAGGCAGTTACTCATTGGAACAATATCTCAACAAAATGTAACATTTCTAAAAGTTTTACTGAACAGAACTTTCCAGAAACCAGGAACTACCTGACAAAACAGCAGCCTTCCAGTATCTGAAGGGAGCCTACAGGAGAGCTGGGGAGGGACTCTCTGTCAGGAAGTCTAGTGACAGGACGAGGGGGAATGGTTTTAAATTGGAAGAGGGGAGATTTAGATTAGATATTAGGAAGAAGTTCTTTCCTGTGAGGGTGGTGAGGCACTGGAACAGGTTGCCCAGGGAAGTTGTTGATGCCCCATCCCTGGAAGTGTTGAAGGCCAGGCTGGATGGGGCTTGGAGCAACCTGCTCTAGGGAGAGGTGTCCCTGCCCATGGCAGCGGGGCTGGAACGTGATGACCTCTAAGGTCCCTTCCAACTCTGATCATTCTGTGATTCTATGAAAACAGGATGGCCTGCACTGTGCACAAGCCTACAAAGCAACACTGAGATACATTTGGACTTTAGGACCTAGACCGGAGCACCTAATTCACGGCTCAAGTCTGCACAACGTCTCCTAGAGAGGAACCTCCTGACACAGACCCAACAGCTTCAGATTATGATTCCCCTCACAGGATCCATACCTTAACCCAAAACTAGTGACTCAGCTTCTTACAAAAGCATTCAAGTAAAGGTCCACAGCCTGCCATGGCAAGTTGAAGCACGGGGGCGACTCTGAACTTCAGAAGGATGCAAAGTCACCTTGAAATCAACATATGCAGGCACTGACAGGTAACCCATTATCAAATGAATTAGTTTGGATTTCATTTCTATAGCCACTCTTTCATATTTTCCTTACAGCTGTACTGCACAACTCTTAGGAACGCCGTTAGCACAGCATGAGAATTTCTAAAAACACAAAATATGCACATTTGTCCAGAGTTTCATAGCCAACACCCACAGGGGAATAAAAAGTCTGACGATAAAATAAGCTGGATTTCTAGACATTAATTCAGAATGTTATTTTATTTTTCATTCTATTTTATAACATAACAAAGAGGCTATACTTTACAAACCACTAAGTACTTACCAGCTGTGTCAGAACTTTGACATCTGAAAACTGAGTGCTGGATTGAATATTTCCTTTAAACTTTTTCTGAGGGGGAAAAAAAAAAAATAAAAATCTGTAAGTCATGAAACAGGAAGTAAATCTCCCTGAATCAAAATCTCCTCACTATGGTATAAAACATGTCCTAGTTCTTAATTTTTAAGAGAGAAAAATAGCATCTAGTGAACAGTCATGAGAGTATTGTTACACAACTGAGAGATTAATGCATCAACCAGACAAACGGGTTTCCATTCCTTGATAAACATTCAGACATATGTAGGTGTTAGAAATCTCAACATCTACATTCACACCTTAATCGCGTTCTTTACTGAGGGGACAGCATACAGCAAGATATCTAGGCAGACTTCACATGTCATTGTCTTCACATTGCTAGAGGACGAAAAGCCAATTTGCAGCAATGAAGATGGGAACACAAGAAGTCCCGTGTACTAATTACCTGAAATGCACCAATTAGATCAACAAATGGTGTACAGACAACATCTGAGCCAATGCTTTATCATATTGGAGGTTCTAACCACGCTTCTATTAGAGCTCAATTCCTTGCTATTTAGGACTCACCTGTCCTTCCAGTAGTTCTGTATCATCATCTTTAACTTGGCCATTGATTAGAAAAACACTGTCTTCTATTTGTTTTGACCATCGATTTAATCCATTCTTCAAAAAAAAAAAGTTAAAACACAAAAGATCTCATAAGAAAAATCAAAAGAGAAGTTCACTAAGAGAGTTGGACGGTATCATTCTGAAAATTACAGAAATACTCATTTCAACAGTTACTTGAGAGAGAGTTAAGTCTCTGAAAAATTTGTCCGTGTTTTTCCAAAGCTAAATCTTAAAATCAACATGTTCAGAATATATCCTCAACAAACAAACTAGTTTTTCATAATATTTAAGTGCTACCCCAGGGATTTTACTTTTCCAGAGAGAGATGCAGCCAAGAGGAAGTCAATTCACACTGAAAGCACCCCACACCCCGGTTCTAATTGGATGTAATGTTTCACTAGGTGAAGCAGAGGAGACTTTTGTTGGAATACTCATGACAATTGATAAGGAAATTGCCAACACTAAGCACAGCAGAAGAAAAGCTACCTTCATGGTAACTTCAAACTACACTTAGAAGAGGAGTAACTGCCAAACATTCTCCACCAAATAACCCTAACTACTCTACACACACTATTCAGATCTTTCTCTCTCATTTAATTTTCAACAGAAAAAAAGTAGTGTTGAGATCAACTACACAACTGGAGCAGCTGGTTAGTTACCTTGGTATTCTTCTCCAAGTCATGGTTTGGTGAAGTGGCAAGAAGTGGAATGTGAATATTAACATTTACAGTACAGTCCAAAGCTAACCAGGCAGCAGACAGAGCACTCTGGTATTTCCAATCTGCTGGTTTAGCAGAACTCTGCAACCAAAACCAAGCAATTAAGTATCTCTACAAAACACTGTATATCTCAGAATCTTTGAAACACTATTTGTCATGCATTAAAAGCTGTATATAACACACAGGATGATGTGCTCACCTTCGGATCTTGCACATCATAGGTTCGGCAAACTACTCTTTGATACTTAAAGAAAAAGATCCAGCAAAAAGTAAGAAAAAAACAACCCAACCCCAGAACAATTCACAAATACTTTGTCCTTTACTTAACTTCTTTGTTGAGCTAATTTATGCTCTTGAAGAAAATTCTAACCTTTCATTAGAGTAAAAAAGTGGAAAAAAATTCAACTGTAAACTCCAACTATCATAGTGATGCTGTCCCATCTCTTACAAATACATTACGATCACTAGGTATTCACAAGGAGAATCACCAATGCCCCAATTTGCAACTTGTTCCTGTCTCTCTCATCTCTCTAAGGAAAAGCCTTGCTTTCTCTCCTTGTATTCTCTCATTATCAACAGACCCAGCGTTCTTCTGCTGCACTAGTACAGATCCCACGTGCTGCTACTTGCCCACTTCCATGTAAGTATTACTGGTAACGGGAGCTCAAGAAGCTATACAGTATTTTAGATGTTTTCTTCAAACTATGCCAATCAAAACTGCCACTGCACACACAAATCTAACAGTAAGAAGGATAAGGGGGTCAATAGTCTTACTCATGGCTAATGAGACAACTTTATGATTTCAATTCATGCCTACCTGAACTCAAGCAACTTCTTCCTCCCAATTTATGATTTATTCAGAAAAAACTACAGAATGAGTCTGGGGGGTAGCAGCCTCAGTCAATAGGTCTCGCTCATAAAGGATACTTTTTTGTAGCAGAACAAATCTGAAGAGCTGCTCTGTCTGAGACCTCCTCCTCACCAAGTTTCCAAAGCCTTCTTTTAGTCAAGGACTTTTCCACCGAGAAGATTATCTAAAGATGAAAAAAAGCATTATAGATTTTTCCACAAAAATCATGCATTATAATTTCTGGAAAATAGTTTTGCACCAAAGTTCTAAGTCCAACTGATAGCATAATTATGCATAAATGGGAAATACAGCTTACATGCCACCAAAACATCATGTTAAAAGAATATTCAACAAGGATTCACAGGCAAGTGTTCCAAAGCTAAAGTTGCTTGGGAAATCCTAATTTGGCTTCCTTATAAACTAAACCAAACACACATTCACATATTCAACCTGGATGCTTTTCTCCCTCCAAAACCATTACAGCTTTATGCCTATTGTTTGAGGATCCAGAAAGACAGCCACCAATTAAAAAAAAATCAATTCAGGAATCACTGATGACCTGGACACAGCTCACCTGGGGTTTTTTTTGGCTACTAATTTCAGTAACCACAGCTGAGATGAGACTGCATTGCACTGCCCAGGCTTCAAAACCTATTTGTGTTTAAATCACTTATGCTTACCTTATGAAAATGATAAAATGAAGCTACATTTACAGAACAGAACTAAATGCCCCAATACTGTAATGAAAACACATTTAAAGTCTATCAGACAGTAGCACATCCTAAGTAGTTTCTAAATATAAATCCACACAGCTAAGTCAAATGTCAGTAGTTGTTAACAATAGTGAAATATCTTGTATACATCTCTAATCTCAGCAATTCATTCAGATTAAAAAAAAAAAAAAAAAAAAAGCTAACAATCGTGCCACAAGGACTTAGCTTACTATAAACCTTAAAGATGCTTTCCTTAATGTTCACTTTCAGTAAAAGATTTGCTATTGCAGTAACAAACATCACAAGAAACAGAAAGTTAGCAAATACAAGCTGTGGTCCAGCTCCAAAGGACAGCAATTTCTAAGGTTTCAGTCTCAAAACCATAGAGCAAATCAGAGTATTTGTGCTTTTAGAAATAAGGTAACAGAACAACTATTATACTCAATAAAATGACGTAAAATTGTTCTGCTACTCAACTGAAGATATTCCTGTCCTTCCACCAGGAAGTCTACTTACCCTGCGTAAAGCACTTTGACTATCTCTTGACAGTTCTGGAGTTGCAATGATAAATACACCAAGAACTAATAAGCCTCCAGGAAGCATTCTAGAAACCTTAAAAATACAAATAAACATGTATTAATAGGAATCCGAGATCTGGCACCGATGTAACTTGATATAAACTTTGAAAACAATATTTTGTTGAAACAGATATGTATTTTGTTTTAAAATATCTGTGCCTAAGATGGCTAGGAAGGTTCTTTTTCTTTGAGAAAAAGGCTTGAGATTATACATGTGATGAGAGTGGTTTTGTGAGACATTTCCTTTCTGTTTCTGCTACCTGGCTGGCGTGCGTAGTTATCCATTCTTCATCAAGAGATGACAGTTTTGAAAGACTGATGTGGTCTTCCTTCTGCTCTTCCTTTGGAGGTGTTCGAACAGCCCGAATTACATAGTCTCTTTGTGGTGAACACTTTCAAAAAATCAACAGAAGCAAATATGCCATGAGGTTGAAACCAAGTCTAAGAATATATTGTGTAGTATAGTAACTGTAAGGTCTGCTTTACAGTAGGTAGTGTTAAACTCTACAATAACCTGCTACAAAATAACTCCTTCATGAATTTGCCTTTGCCTTAAAGCCTTGTTTAGTGATAAGTTTTATCTTTAAGATATTAATTTCTCTTCTGTCTGTTGTATCTTTCACAAAACTATTTTAAAAGACTTAAGTAGTTGGCTGATATTGCAAACCCTTTACAGAAATCCCTCCTGATTGTATTATCACTCTTCCGTATTATACACACTCAACTTGATGTTAACAGACTTATCCCAGATGATTAAGGCCAAGTTTTCCCCTATTAACACGAATGGATGGAACAGACTTCAGGTATTACACACTCACCTGCCCTATTAACAACCCAGTGACACAGGGCTTTAATTTTGTGGTGAGGTCCAAAAGATACTGTTCAATAGCTTCCTCAACAAAGTAAGTTCTACCCATTGCTGCAGGCTTAGGGCTGAGTATTGAAGTTTCAACCTGCAAAACAAGTAGCATATGAAGTCAAAGAAAGCATACATACTACACCAGTTACACGAGTCTCATGCAAAAGATCCTTGAAATGTTAACACTCTGTCAATAACAGCTAGGTAGCTTTACAATTTGCAAGTGTTTATATCAGGAAAAATATAACTGTCTACACTAGAGGAAAAAGTATGCGATTGTTCTTCGAAAGAAAACTATTTTTAATACCTGTCAGTGAAACAATACAGCAAGTTGTGCAAGCAAATGCTAGGAAAAACACACCTCCAAGCAACTAATTCTTGCAGCATCATGTTTAACCAGAGGCCAGAATGTAAAAGGTTCACTTTTTGCATTCACACTCCTCTTTGGAGTATTTACTAAATTGGGGCTTTGACATGTTGTACACCCTTTTCTTTCCAATTCCTTAATCATTAAAAGTAAAGGATCTGTGGACCACCACAACCACCTTTACAGCTCCTATTGGTAGCCACATGAATCCAGAACGCAGGGCATGGGGACTGCCACGGACACCCCTCCCTTCCATGCAGGAAAACGGTTTAATGCATTGACTGCTTTCTCAAAAAATTAACTACGAAAGCGCTGCTGAAGCCAAAGAGCACACGGTGAGGAAGCAAAGGGAGTTCCGAGTCCCTGCAAAGGCGTCTGCCCGTGAAAGCTGGAACCCTGGAGTGGGGCGAGGAGGACAGCTGTAACCCGCCTCACCTCCGCACACCCGGCCGGGCCAAATGCACCCCTAGAAGCCGGCAATGGCTCCCACACAGCACCCCCAGCGCTCCCCGCACTAGCCTGACGGGCGCGGCCACCACCGGGCCCCCGATTTCGGCCGCCGCCACCTGAACGCCGCCGCCACAGCTGAGCACTGAGGTGGCCGCTGCGCGCGTCACTAGTAGGCGCCGCCGGCGCCCCGGCTCAGGGAGATGACGTAAACCCCGAGCGCGGGAAAAAGTGCTCGCCGAGGGAGGGTGCCACCATGTTGTGAGTGGCGGAAGAGGCCTTGCCTCCGCCGGCACCTCTCAGCAGCGCAGGACGCCTTCGAAAGGTCAGAGAGATCGCAGAGAAGCTTCTAGACGAAGCTCTGAGGGCTCCCGCGTCGATTTCAGCCGCTTTCACGCCCCCTACCACCGACCGCGGCCTCGCTCAACATGGCGGAAAAGCCTTGCCCTAACCGGAAACTACGCTTCCCGTGATCCCACGTGACCCCGCCCACCTGCTCGCGCCTGCGCCGTGGGGCGCGCGGCGGCCCGGCGGCAGGTTAGGCCCGGGAAGCGCGGCGGCGCTCGCGGCGGGGGCCCCCAAGGT
>VXBW01006173.1:1388688-1432854 GCA_013400375.1 Thinocorus orbignyianus | reverse complement strand
CTATGTCTCCAACAAAGATGTTAAATAGTACTGGTCCCAGTACTGACCCTTGCGGGACACCACTCGTCACTGGCCGCCACGTGGACATTCAGATTCCTTCTTTTCATATGTGGCTGGAAACTTGAAAATGTAAGATGTGGTAGGAACCATAAGATGAATAAAAAAACCTTGGAAGCTTGCTATGCCTGGGAGTGAGATTAGTTCTGCTTTAACCAAGTATTTTACAGGTAGGCTCTGTGACGCAGTGTTTCAGATGATTTAAATTTATATCTAATTTTATTCAGTGCTGTGATATATGAGGGATAGAACCCAAGAGTTCACTTTAAGAAGTGTTCATTACAAATTTTCTAAATGAAATCTCTTCATTCATAGGGTTTTGTGAATTTTATTTTATGTGTATAGATATATGCTACAGGTAAAAGACGTTTTAAGTTGGTGTAACTGAGACCACACTCTGTGATTGTGCTGATACAGTGTTCTCTAGCTACATCCAAAATGTTAGAGATTCTGCTGTTGCCTTATTGGTAATTTCTGGAAATGTATCCTTTTCTATGCTGATGAAGTATTTTAAACAATATTAATTCAGTGTGGAAATGCATCTTTTTTGCCTTGAGGAAGCCTTTTTTTTCTTTTTTTTTCCGAATTCTACTATAGTCTCAGTATTTTCAGTTATTTTCTTTAAAATACCATTATTTAATGAGGAAGCCCGTTAATAAAGGTCCTTGAGAAAGGTGAGAAAGAAAAAGAAATGTTTATAATAAAGCGAAATTGACGTAACATTGTTACTTTACAGAACAGCAGTACTTTGAAGTAGAAAAGCGTCTGGCTCAAAGTCAGGAAAGACTTGTAAATGAGACACAGGAATGCCAAACTCTCCGTGAGGAGCTTAAAAAACTTCGTAAGTATAACTGGACATTTTTTTAAATTCATGTTATTAAGGGAGATTTAGGCTTAATTGCATTTGGAGAGTGAATTCTGTTAATACGTTACAGGGGAGATCCCTCACTACTCTTTCTTCTTATCCCACAGAGGAACAGTTGAAGTCAGTGAATGAGAAAAATAAAGAACTTGAAGCTGCTCAGGATCGTAACGCAGCCATTCAGGTACTGAAGGAACTTGACAATAACTTGAAAGATTCCTGTTGAGTTGTCTCATCGCACCAAAGAACGTAATCAACTTCCAAACTGGACTGTATCAATCTCAGTACAAATATGTATATTTGTATGTCCATATGGCCATGTATACAGTAAAATCGTGTGGGTTTTTTAAGGAAATGCTGGTCTTCTAGCAAACTGAATTACAGGTGGATGTATGTCAGAGCAGATGCTTCTATTTCAGCGTGGATAGACTGTTTCATTCTGTCTGAAACCTGTTCTTAAGTGACTTTAAACTGAACCTTAAAAATTGAACAAAGGTGTAAAGAGGAGTTCTGGATTTCCCCTGTCCTTTCCCATACCCTGGCAGTTTTCCTTGCATTGTGCTCAAAAATCATGGGATTGTGGGATGAGTCACTTCGGCTGGTGGGTCCAGCAGGACACTAATTTTGGAGCAGGAAGTGAAAGCATATTATTAAGTACTTTTATCCACAGTGAGGGGATTGATCTGATCGTTTCCCCAGAGGGGCTTACCTGGGCCTAGCTGAAGTGGTTTGTATTGACTTCTTACAAGATAAAGGCAGTACTGTAGCCTATAAATGATCCGAGACCACGGACTTTTATGTGATTTTGCTTTTAATTTTTTGCATGTGTTCATTCTTTGGTTGCTCTCTTAGGTCTTTTATTTAACTAAATAAAACTGTTTAAATGGAGTCTTGATTATCAAAGCTGTCTTTCACAGGATATTAAAATCATATGCGTTTTTGAACAGTTCCTGTTCTTTGTTTTGGATTTCTGTTAGGCCTTTAGTTCATTTCATTGGCTCTAAGTTCAACAATTTTCATTCTGATCTTCATTCAAATACAGCTGGAAGCAGAAGGAATCTTCTGGCAGTCTGGAACCCCCAATGCCAGTTGAAAAGCAAAGGCATGAATCAGAGTGATTTATAGGGACAAAAAGGTTCAATGAAATGTGTTGGCTATTAGTGTAAGTGTAAATAGTGGCTATAAACTGTTATAGAAAGCTGATCTGGTTTCTTTCTTGCTCTTTTGCAATGTTTTTCAGAGCCATTTAAGTAGAGAAAAAGAAGAACTGGAAGCAGAAAAGAGAGATCTGGTTCGAACAAGTGAAAGACGGTCTCAGGAAGTTGAACATTTAAATGGTATAGCCAAGCACATAATAACAACATGCTTCACATAATTTTGCTAAAAAAAAAGACATGCTTGAATAATAGAACTGGCATGGAGTATCCAGTTTGTATAGGCAGCACCAAATAATGGATTAGCAGAGAACAGTATTTAGGGAAGAGGAAACAAGGCAGGAAATTACATGTTAATTGCAGAAAAACAACAACAGTTTGATGCTTGGTTTTTGAGACATAAAGTCATACATTATAGAAGATCTTATGGCACAATATACAGTTAAATGCTTTGTATCTTGTCTCTTCTTACTCTACAGTTTAGTTAAGCTGCATAGTTAAGACTGTCAGTTCTGCAATTAGCTTTTCTTAACACTGGTTTCCCTCCTCCAGAGGACGTTAAACGCTTAAATGAAAAGCTTACGGAAGCAAACACAGAAAAGGTGAAACTTCAGTTAAAGTTGGATGAACTTCAAACATCAGATGTTTCCGTGAAGGTGAGTCGTACTTTATGTGCATGGTATGTGTTAATCTTCTAGTAAATAGTTGTTTACATGTGATGCAGTCAGAGTTTTGTCATTTTTTACTTTGAAAGTAGGTCAAGTGTATTCCTGTTACATGTATCAGCTTACATTATTGTAAAACTGGTGGCTGTGACTGGGAGGGAAGCCTGTTTTTAGAAGGCAAGGTTGGGCAAGAGTATTGAAGCCTCGTTGGTGGCAGTGGTGGCTGCTTCTGCTTACTAGGAAGAAAGACTCCACATNGGAGCAACCTGCTCTAGGGAGAGGTGTCCCTGCCCATGGCAGGGGGGTTGGAACTTGATGATCTTTAAGGTCCCTTCCAACTCTGACCATTCTGTGATTCTATAAAGTCAGGTAGAAAGGAGAAAAATAATTATTTGTGAACCTGCACCATTTCTCTGTGGCATGAAGAAACTCTGTGAAGAACTGAAAGGAGATAAAAGCAGAAAAGAGAGGGGAGAAGAATATACCTTAATTTACGTCTTTTAAATAGATATGAGTTAGTTAATGTTCCTGCCTAACATAAACTTTGAGGAAGCTAACTCAAGTTCTAAAAAGTTCTTTATAGTTTGAGACTAGTAAGTTAGTATTACTGATGTAGTAAGAAGCACTGCTTGTCATTTGGTGCTATGTACTGAATTATGGGACATTTTTGTTACTCCTGCTCTGATCTGATCGCAGTACTTTGATTAACTGCTTTAAATTCTGTGGAACTAGTACAGTTACACTACAAAATTCTCTTTTTAGTACCGTGAGAAAAGGTTGGAGCAGGAAAAAGAGCTACTGCAGAATCAAAACGCATGGCTGAACACCGAATTGAAAACCAAAACAGATGAACTGCTACATACTGCCAGGGAGAAAGGCAATGAAATCTTGGAGCTTAAATGTAGTCTGGAGAACAAGAAGGAGGAGGTAATCACTGAGTTCTTTTGCCATTTCTTATATCTCCTGATTAATTGTATTGACAAAACCAAGTACTTTAATTATATTGGAGTAAACACTTTTAAAATATAGATTTTTCAATTAATAAGGATGTGTTCTTTCTTTGAACTTCTGATTTTGAAGAAATATGTACAATTACCGTTACCTGAAATAGAAAAATCAAAGATTTTAATTATAAGCTATAAGTTTTGGAGTCACTGATAACAAAAGTGCATAATAGTATTAAAATGTCTGGACATAGAATTCTTAATAAGGGGAAGGTGCAGAAGGATCTGGCTTAAGTGGTGTGATGATATTTTTGTTTTCTTTTAGCAAAATACAGGGCAGAATCTGTTTTGCATAATACTCAGCTTCAGTCAGCTTCTGTTGGGGTACCTGAGCAGTTTCTTGAACTGTGACAATTGGTTAGGTTTTCTGTGGAACTGAACAGCACTGAGGCTCATGTGCTTATTTGGTTATATGTAATTGGAGCAATCTGGGGAATCTCACTTTTTCATTTAACTGAATTCGTGAGAGCAAAGACTGTTGGAAAATGTAACCACTTACGCTCTTGTTGCAACTTTTGGGGTTTTTTTGAGACATTGAGGTAGGTATTTTCCACAATAACAATAAAGGGGGTCGGAAAGACAAATTTGTACGTGGTGTTCTCACTTACTCTTTGAACAGGTTTCCAGAATGGAGGAACAGGTAAACAGCTTGAAACAGTCAAATGAAAATCTTCAGAGGCATGTGGAAGACCTTTTGAATAAACTGAAAGAGGTACGACAGCTTGAAGTGTGTGTGTAACAGCGTTACAGTTAAAAACACAAAACCTGAAATAGAAATAGTGGAATGCTCCCCTACTTTCCCTCTTCTTTAATTCACTAGGCAAAAGAGCAACAAGCTGGTATGGAGGAAAGATTCCACAATGAACTGAATGCCCACATAAAATTGTCAAACTTGTATAAGGTGAGTTTAGTGATTCTGTTATAAGCATATATTCATATTCCTGAATCTTAGCCTTAAATGTATTGCAGGCCAGATGTTTTGTTTTGGTTTTTTATCCCCCACAAAGTATGGGATATCAGAGAGACTAATTTCCATTGTAAAACACCATGAAACATCCAAAACATAGTTTCCTTTGCTGCTGTCATATGCAGCATTTGAAATCCTGCATTGCTTGGATCAATTTGTAGGTCAAGCAAGATGGGGGTTAAAATAGTCATTCTGTGCTTACTGGTCTGATGCTTCGTATTGCATGGAAGTAACTCTGTCTTACAACGTTGTATTGGGAGTAAAAGATTCGTACATAAAATAAGACTATGCAAAAGATTTTTCTATGCTTGGTTAGTGGAAGTTCATTTCAAATAGCACTGTAAGCATTAATCATCTGATTAAGACAGCTGAACATCATCTAATGCATCAAATAAGCACCATCTCAATCAAAACTTCTGTTTGGTCAGCCCCAGTATATCTTGCTAGTGTATTAACTAAGACAAAGTTGTCTGAAGAGTACAACTAGTTGCTCTTTAGTTTATGCATATTAGATGCACAGGTTAATGAGTTCTGTTTCCTGAGTTTTCTTGCATAGATACCTACATAGAGTGAAGTGGGATAGAATGCTTGAGTTCTGCATTCATATCTTGTCTGATTAGATGTAAACTGATGTCCCTTCACTGGATAGCAAGTTAATAGGGAACTTTTCAGGAGCATGATGCATTACCATTTACCTTTTGGGCTGTTTGTTTGGGGTTTTTTTTAACTTCATTTGTACTTTTATTATAGAAGTAGTGGTTTGAAGGGGCTTAAAGGTTTTTTTTCTGCTTAACATAGGGTTTGCTGTATGCCTCTAACTGCTGGTGTATTTGTCTGACTCAATACTAAAAGCACTGAAATCGAGTGCCCTCCCATGGGACCCCATGGGACTTCACTTCAGCAAAAGTTTAGCAAAAGTTAAATGGACTTTATTTCGGTTGTCTTTAATTGCCTTGCAGAATTGTTGAAGTATTGTGCAGTCTTTCACCCCTGAGATCTCTGACTAGAAGCAAGGAAACATAAACTGTTTATATAAAATACCACGGTTTTTAGAATTATTAAAACTAATTAGTCAAAATTTCTCCACGTTTTCTTTGGGGAAGAAAAGGAACAAAGCCAGCACCAGCTATAAAGCAGATAAAGGGCATACACTTTATTTGCATTTGTCGGACCAAATCAGTGCCTGACACTTTTTGCTCTCACATGGGCAGTTTAAGGCAACTTAATCCAAGTGGAAACAGTTTAGATGTATCTTTTAGTGTTTTATTCAAAAACTGCATGTTGATGATTTGGTCAGTTTCTTACCAAAATACAGTTGCTATTACTATGTAATAAAAGGTTATATAAAATGCTTTTCTTTAGAGTGCTGCTGATGACTCAGAGGCAAAGAGCAATGAACTGACAGGAGCAGTGGAAGAGCTGCACAAGCTCCTGAAGGAGGCAGGGGAAGGTAAGCTGTGAGTGAGAAATAGCAAATGGCACAGAGCAGTCACGCTCCTTTTTAACTGTTGTGACACATTCATAAATGCTCAATACCTATTTTTCAGAGGAGCTTCATTAGGGTTTTGGGATGGTGGAGACATCAATCACTTTGCAAGAAAAATTTTACGTGACGAGTCAAGTTTACTTGCAGGAGTGTGTACGTGTAGGAGAACTGTCTTCACATGTGTCTGGAATTTTACTTTGGATCTGGATGAAAGGATCTAATTTTGCAAGATATGTCTCCGTTTTAGTTTCCCGTTTCAGATTCCTTTTCACTGATAAAAGGACACTTCATATTTTAGCCCTCTTCTAAGCAAAGGTTCATGCTTTCATCATACTACTGAGTTTTCTTATTAGCATGAGCTTCTGCAGAACATAAAAGGTTAATGTAAAATTTAAGGTAGATATGCAAATTTTGGTCTTCTTGAGAGGGGAAAAAAGTAAAACTAACCACACCACAACAAACCACCTGTCTTAATTTTAGCTAACAAAGCAACCCAGGAGCATTTGGCTGAGGTGGAAAAGTCCAAAGCAGTAATGGAAAAAGAACTAAGAGAGAAGATCAGTAAACTAGAAAAGGAGCTGGAGAATGCGAATGATTTACTGTCAGCTACAAAGCGTAAAGGTAGGGCTAACACTGCCAGCTAAAAGTCTCAGGCTTTCTGTTGTGAGTAGTCTTGCATGAAAATATGATGCTGAATTTCTATAGGAAATAAGTGCATTAACCTTAACTCGTCTTTGATAATTTCTAATGAATTTTAGACATTTTTTTCATGTTATATATGAAAATGTAGCTTATATATATATATAAAATGCAGTTTTCGCCCACTAGAAAACTAACTTCTATCAAAATTTTTTTTTTAAGTTCTTTTGTTAATCTGACTTTATCAAAGCAAAGAGAGAGGAAACATTTCTAAAGGAAATAGCTCCTCAGGATGGAACAAAAACATGAAGTATATTTGCTATCTCCCTGTATTAACTTAATGAGAGTAAGCTGCTAAAAAAATGATAGTAAACTGCTAATGATAGTAAACTGCTAAAAAAAAAAACGATTGATGCCCCATCCCTGGAAGTGTTCAAGGCCAGGCTGGATGGGGCTTGGAGCAACCTGCTCTAGGGAGAGGTGTCCCTGCCCATGGCAGGGGGGTTGGGACTTGATGATCTTTAAGGTCCCTTCCAACTCTGACCATTCTATGATTCTATGAAACAAGTGCTTTGCCATTATAAACCTCCTGCAGTTTGCTACAAAATCTACAATTTCAGTTGCTTGTGTTCAGAAATGATCTAAGTTTTTAAGAGTCTGATACCAAAAAGCCCTTCAGTATTTCAAATTACACAAATGGGAGATCTTGGTAACGTTTGATGTGGAATATTGTATATAGTATCATTTACTTTCATATGTGTATGTATAATATAGATTACAGAAAACTCTTAAACCAGTAACACCAAGTAGTTTTAAAGCACAAAGGTGTAAAGAATATTTATGATGGAAACTATTGCAGCTTTTTAATGATAATTGGTGTGATTACATCTTCAGGAGCCATATTGTCTGAGGAGGAACTGGCAGCTATGTCTCCCACTGCTGCAGCAGTAGCTAAAGTCGTCAAGCCTGGAATGAAATTAACTGAGGTAAGAGAAGAAACTTAAATTTCAAGGTCCATGATATGCCAACAGAAATACGTTGATAATATAAGGTTGCAGGCTTGATTCACTCTTTTGGCTTTGGTGTGATGTGTGACTGAAGTTGATGAAGTTTTTTCAAGTGTTAGAGATAGCTTTACTAGTGAAATTATTAGGGTTTTTTTTTAACATACTTTACTGTCTTATCTATTAGATTAAAACATTTGTGAGGTCTTCTTGGTTCTCTTTCTGAATTGTTTTTTTTTTCTTTTTTTGCACAGAAACTTATTTTATGTATGCATTTTGGGCAGGAATGTTGTTGTTTTTTTGTATTTACATATATTTTTAATCTGTACTGCTACACATTTTGTCTTATACCATAATAGCAAGCCGTACATCTCCTAGGTGGTTTGTTGGTTTTTGTTGTTTTGGGGTTTTTTTTACACTTCTATTTTTCAATTATAATTTTCATGTTCTTTCTGTCCACTCATTAAATAGCTTTTTTCTGTGCTTACTGCTTTCTTTCGCGATACTATGTTGTATTTCTGTTGTCTGAAACATGCTTAAGATTTTTACCTAGAATTCTCTTATTGCATACAGCAGCACCATAAACATTTTACATTTTAAAATTAATAGGTATAACTGTTTTGCCATGGTGTGAGTCCTGAAGCTATTTGTTTTGAAAGCCCAACTTGTTTCTCTGAATTATTAGTTGCATAAAATTATACTTTCTTAAGGTATGAATTGTGTGGTTCTTTGATACATCTCAACAGGTGTATTAAAAAAAAATAATGAAAAACATTTTCTTGCAGCTGTACAATGCGTATGTAGAAACTCAGGACCAGTTGCTTTTGGAAAAGTTGGAGAATAAGAGAATCAATAAGTATTTGGATGAAATAGTGCAGGAAGTAGAAGCCAAAGCACCAATCTTAAAACGTCAGCGTGAAGAATTTGAGCGGTCCCAAAAAGCTGTTGCTAGTCTGTCTGCAAAGCTTGAACAAGCTATGAAGGTCAGTAAAAAATAAAAGAGCATGTAAAATTCTGGGGAAAAAAAATGGATTTTTAATTCCTTAATCCTAATGACTGTTAGTAAATATATAAAATGGATCTTTTATGGATATTTTGACCTTTTTTAGCTTGTGATTTATTGGACTGTGCTCAGTATTTTACAGAAACAATATTTTACAGGTTTTTGGGGGTTTTTTTTTGTATCAATTGGGACTTCAGTGCCCACTTCCCATTAATTTTAATACATTCACTAATGCAATATGAAAGAGCGTGGCTTTTGATTCCTAAATATGTGGAGTTTAACCTTATAGAGTAACTTCAAAGAAGTAAAGCATAGTTTCATTCGCAAGGCATCTCTCCCTTGTTATAGTATCTATCTGGAAAAAAATGTGCCTGAGTTTAATTGCTATGTGTTTCTTTAATGTTTGTATGCTTCTAGGAAATCCAGCGACTGCAGGAGGATGCTGATAAAGCGAATAAGCGTGCCTCTTTGCTTGAAAGAGAAAACCAGAGGCTGGAAATACAAGTAAAAGACCTTTCACAGCAGGTAGAACAAGTGTTGCTTGCTTAAATGTGATATTTACTATTAATTTCTAAACGTGGTGCTGTATTTCTAAAGTTTACTTGAAAGCTGTGTTCAGCCACAGTCATGTAGTCTTTGGTTATCATAAAAGTCTTAATGATGTTACCAGTGTCTCCTGAGGACAGTGGATGTTTACATTTCTGATTATAAAATTAGAATAAGTTTAACTGGTTAGGAGTGATGCACTTCAGGATGATGTTGTTAAACATCTAACGTTGAAATCTTGTATATATTTAACTTCTGTGTTTGACTGAATTGTCCTGTAGTTTTTCACAAGCCAACCAGAATATCCATTTCTATTTTTATAGTGTTTCCTTTTGTCGAACTTTTTTCTTCTACAGTGTAATTATCTTACAAGAATTTATTGATGGTAATAGTTTGTATGTTGTAGGAAAAATTCTACTTCAATTCCAAGTACTTTTATCCTAATATGTTATTTTTCGATACGAACTTTTGAGTCTCTTTGCAAGTCTTACACTAGTATGTTGTCTTTCAGATTCGTGTGCTCTTAATGGAACTTGAAGAAGCTAGAGGCAATCATGTCATTCGTGATGAAGAAGTGAGCTCTGCGGACATCAGTAGCTCTTCTGAAGTGATATCTCAACATCTAGTCTCTTACAGAAATATTGAGGAACTTCAGCAGCAGAATCAGCGTCTCTTGGTGGCTCTTCGGGAGCTGGGAGAGGCTAGAGAAAAAGAGGAGCAAGAAACAACATCATCTAAGTAAATTATCTGCCCTTTCTAGCAAATTGTTTATGCTGACTAGTAATAGGGATTTATTCAGGCTCTTCAGTGTTTTGCTTCTAATCATTAGTGATTGTGTGCGTTGTTTGTGTAAGTGTGCACAGGCTAATGAGCAGCTGTGTAATCCATAAAGGCAAATTGTTATTAGGGAACATTGTCTTTAGCTTTTAGATACATAGCCATAAAGCCATTTATATCTTGTAACTCCTCTTCATTGTTTTTTATTTAGCTAATATAAATACTCTCTTCCAAAACCTCTTCCCAAACAAACTTCTTGAGGGACACAGAGGTGTGAGAACCCACACTGGAACACTAGACTTCTCTAATCAGAATAGGTTTCTGTGAAAATATTTCAAACTTCTGACATTCAGTAAAAATAATTGTTAATCTTTTAGTGAATGTGATCTCACACAGCAGAACTATTTTTTGAAAATGATTGAGTTTTCATTCCTGTTCACTGAACCATAAAATTTGAATATATGCATATCTAATTCACTAGCTGTAAAGCTCACAGGAAATGTAACTATTAATAAAGATGTTAGTGTGAGTCTCTGTTCACACTGCTGACTCGTTTGGAGTTACTCACGTGAATAGAATTACCTCTGTTCTACTTTACATTGGAGAGGCCTACTTTTTTTTGTCATCTACAAAATGAGAAGCCCAAAGACCAATTTTCCTCTGAGTTTGCTCAAAAATCTCAGTGGCGCTTTCAGAGAGGCAATAAATGCACACTAAAAGATCTGTGACAAGATGTAAAAGTTGTGTCCTCATGGTGTGTCTCACTGTGTGTGTTACTGAAAAAAAGCTGTTGTTGTTTTTAGAATTTCTGAGCTTCAGAGTCAGCTCGAGGAAGCTCTCAATGAGCTCGAAAAACTGCGTGAGTCACGTCATCATCAGCTGCAGCTGGTTGAGTCTATAGTCCGTCAGCGTGATATGTTCCGCATATTGTTGGCACAGACCACAGGAGCCATCATTCCTTTGCAAGGTAAGCTGCACGTTTCGGTGCCACTGCAAAAATAACATCGTTTGTTTTGAGCTTTGAGTAATGAAGCTCTCTGTGGTGATACCTGTAACTTCTGTTAATCTGATACTCAACTTTTACTCACTGGAAAAACCTATGGATCTGGATTTATACGTGGGATTCTACTTTTACAGTCCAATAACTTGCTGCATAGTGGCTGCTGTGTAGTGGGGACTAAATGTGTCGTGGTAGCATACTGTAGATACAAAGAATGGGCAATCATTCTCTTGCTCAGGAGCACCAAAGGCTTTCCTAACTTGTCCTTTTAGCCATATTTCAACATGGTTATCCGATCTTCTGCTTTGGCAAGCATTCGTTTAGTTGTTACCTTTAAAAAAATCTCCTTTATCTTTTTTTTTTAGGTTCAGGTATATTACCAGAGGAAATCTCTCTTACATCTACTCCAAAGCGACCGAGTTTACCACAAGCCATGTCGACTCCTGCTCCAGTATCAATGACTGAATCAGTGGAGACTGTGGAAGCAAAAGCTGCACTCAAACAGGTACATTTTTAAACAAACACCGTAGAAAGCTATCACTATTTCCCTTTACTTTTGTAAGCACTTTAATGTCTGTTCTTTCATGTAGTTGCAGGAAGTTTTTGAGAACTATAAGAAGGAAAAGGCAGAGAATGACAAGTTGCTGAATGAGCAAAATGAAAAGCTTCAGGAGCAAGTCACAGACTTGAGGTCACAAAATGCAAAGATATCCACACAGCTGGAGTTTGCCTCCAAACGGTCAGTCAGCTGTTTAATTTCATTGCCTCATGAACATGTTCTCTGTCAAGAAAATATTGACTGCTTGATATCATTTGCTCAGGAAGATTTACCAGTTAAACATTAATATTGTGTACTCTGTTAATGCTGAGGAAATAGGGAAGGTGGGATCAAGAATATACCTTGTATATTCTTGTATACCTTGATATGAGTGAGCCATGTGTATGAAAATTCACACTCAAGAACACAAATCATGTAGTAGCGTACATATACCTCTTGCAGTTAAAGCCAAACAGTTCAATGTGGTAAATGTATGCTTTGTTCTGTTGTTCCACGTGAAGTTATGAAATGCTACAGGATAACGTTGAAGGCTATCGTCGAGAAATAACATCTCTGCATGAAAGAACTCAGAAACTCACAGCAACAACTCAGAAGCAAGAGCAGATAATCAACACTATGACTCAGGACCTCAGGGGAGCCAATGAAAAGCTGGCAGTGGCAGAGGTTGGTGATACAGTGTGGTGTTCTACTCCAAGATATTCCAAGTTAGCACAAGAGTTTTCTTTTTGATTGTCTGGAAGGCTGTTAGAACTTGAATATGTGGCTTTTGGAGTGCATCAGGCATTAAACTTGTAAAAGCTTGTGTGCTTGTATATTTAGTGCATACAGTTGTAACGTTCCACAAAAGATCTCAACTACTGAGTGAAGATAAAACACCATTCTAAAGATGTTTCAGTTTACAGAGAAAACAGTTTGTGATTGGTCAAACAGTTGTGTTCTTGCTGTTTTTGGCTTAATTGGCATTAATTTTAATTTATGATCTGTAAAAGCTCTTTGTAAAAAAATAGTACTAACTGATAGATAATATTGCCCCAATTAAAATTGCTGGACAGGCTTGGGGTTGATAACAGAGGTTTTGTTATTTGCTGTCTTAAAGGTGAGAGCAGAAAACTTGAAAAAAGAAAAAGATATATTGAAGATGTCAGACGTGCGTTTGACTCAGCAACGTGAGTCTTTACTGGTTGAACAAAGAGGACAGAACTTGCTGCTTACTAATTTGCGCACTATTCAGGTATGTGGTATTATCTTACATCCAGGTCTGGTCTGTCTTTCAGAGTTTTCAATAAATAGCCACTGAAATCAACTTCAACAGTCCCATGATTGGGTCTTAAAGTGGATATTTTGTTACAAATTGACACTGAATATAAAATACTTGAGCATCTTGTTTAAGCAAGTTTGTTATTCCTGTTCTAAATTATGCTAGTAATATTTACTTGGGCAAAGTCCTGAGAATTTTGATTGGATGAGAAAGGTTTTCACAATAAAATGGAAATTAAACACATGAAACAAATTGAAAGGGGGAAAAAAATCTGTGTATTAATTTTTATGATAGCAAAATTTACCAATACCTGCCTTGGCAGTTTATTTTCTGTTAAGTTTTCATACTTACTTTTATACCTTAAGTCTTCTATTATAAGGTGTGTTGACTCTTCAAGTATAAATATCTAAGTTTGCGTGTTTTATCATGTGACTGAATTCTGTTTCTGTAGTAGATCTTTGGGGGGGGTTTTTTGATCCCTGGAATTAGACTGCAGAGATAATAGATTTTCCCCAAATAATACTTACTGTGTCAATTCTTTAAAAACTAAGTCATACATTGTAAGTGCTGCTCTTCATAATTCCTTGAATCTACCTATTATTGCTTGCTCCCTGTGGTAATTATTTTGTGGATGGGAGAAGTGTTGGATAACTTTGTACATAGTGCTGCTGTAGTTAAAGGGTATTGTAAGCATAATGCATTACCCTCTTTTGTTAGGGAATACTGGAGAGATCCGAGACAGAAACAAAACAAAGACTCAATAATCAGATAGAAAAGCTGGAGCGTGAGATATCTCAACTGAAGAAGAAACTAGAAAGTGAGGTGGAACAAAGACATTCCCTTACCAAAAATCAAGAGGTGAGTAAAATTACAAATATGTTAAACTTCGTTTAGTGAAAATTAAGCCACGCTTGCATGGCTTCTGCCAGCTTGCAGTGTGGTGTTTTTCAGACATGGAATTTAGAAACCTGTTTGGTCCTTGTGCCATTTGTGAATAATTACAAGTTTAAAAACCTTGTGTTTTCAGGTTCATATCCTGGATCTTAAGAGGCAGCTCGAGACGGAGACAAACCGTCACATAAACACAAAGGAGCTTTTAAAGAATGCCCAGAAAGAAACTGCCGTGTTGAAACAGCAGCTTAACAATACAGAGGCTCAGCTAGCGTCTCAGTCATCACAGAGGGCTCCAGGGAAAGGTAAGATATTTTTCTGTGTTGAATTTCCCTTGCTGACTGAAGAATACTAACATTCCTAATTCATAATGATTTAGAATTGGGAGGATTGTACACTAAAGTATAGACCTCTTCGTGGTTACAGTCCCATATCAAAATGAATGCTAACCAGGATGATTTGTTAAAGTAAAATTACTTTTAACAAGCAGTCTTTGATGAAAGGGAAAAATAAAACCAAATTTATTAAGGGATCCTTTTGGTTTTTATTTGAAAGCACTTAAGTCTTCCAGGTTACTTATTTTTAAGGAGCTTTTTTTTTTTTTTAATTTGAATCAACATTCTGTTGATTAGGGCTGACAGTTTTGTTTAGGGAAGCTTTGTGAGGGGTGATTGTTTGTTTTCTGTTGTTTTTTTTTTCATGTTCCTATGCTAATTTCAGTTTTTCAACAGAACAGTGGTTTTAAAAATGGAATTAAATGTTTGGTTAATTGCTGTGTTTGAATATTATAGGTCAGCCCAGTGCAAATGAAGATGTGGACGATCTTGTAAGTCGACTGCGACAAGCTGAGGAACAAGTTAATGACCTGAGAGAAAGACTCAAGACTAGTTCTAGTAACGTGGAACAGTACAGGGCCATGGTTCTTAGTCTAGAGGAATCCCTTAATAAGGAAAAACAAGTAAGTGATTACCATTGTTCATTAGAGCAAAAGCAGAAACAAAATAAAAGATGGTTTGGTTGCAGGGGTTTTTTGTGCTGTGGTCTGTAGGATTGTGGGAGGAATTACAGGCATTAGAATATAACACAGACAATATTTTTGGCAGTTTTACTAAGGACACTTTTAATCATGGAAATATTAAACCTTCTTGCAGCATAATTTTAAAATGCTGAATTGTAAATTTGACTCAAAGCTGTACTCTGCTAGTGTCTTCCTTGTGAAAGAGGAGACTTGGCTTTTTAAAACTCTTCCTTATAATCCAGTGACCAATGATGTAAAACATTAATTAGCTTTCATTCAAAAGCAGTTAAATTCATGTCTTCTGCATCAGTAAGGTCTTCAGTGATGCAAAAGAACACTCTGTGTGTGATATTCATGGTAAAAGCCCAAGAACAACCTTCCAGTATGTCATATACTCCACTGTGTTAATAGCGGAGGAATCCTGTTTGTCCAAGCTTACAGTGTACCGAAAGAGATAGACCGGGGAAACAACTTACATTTGCTACAGAAGTTCCAGCATCCAGTAGATGATGGAGTGTTGTTTGTCTGGCACCCATGTTCTCTGCCTGTCTGTGTTCTGTTACTGTAAAAACTTCATTGCAGCTTGATGTGCTTTAGCAATATTGCAGATTAACATGTAATGAAAAGATATGCTGGTTGCTGCACACTTGGGTGCCTAGAACTTTTCTCAGATGTGCTTGAGGGGGTATTGCAGCTCTGAAGGAGGGAGGAGGGAAATATTTTCAATGCTATTTGTCATTTTCAGCATTTTTTTAATGAGATGCTGAGAAATACCTATTCTGACTTTAAAATGTTAATAAATACTGGTTTCACATCAGAATACCATGTTTAAATGGAAAAAAACAATGATCTGTTATGATGGATTTTAATGAAGGTGACAGAAGAAGTTCGTGCAACAGTGGAAGCTCGTCTGAAGGAATCTTCAGAGTATCAGGCACAGCTGGAGAAAAAGCTGATGGAGTCAGAGAAAGAAAAGCAAGAACTGCAAGAGGAGAAGCGTAAAGCTGTGGAGAACATGGAACAACAGGTACGTGCTGAATGCCCCTCCCTTAAACTCCCTTGTAGAGAGTCCACGAGAATGCACTTTTGTGTAATTCCCTAAACCTCAGTTTGTGTCCAAACCAAAATCTTTTAGTGCATACAAAAGGCTGAGAGGTTTCCAAAGATGAGTAGTACATTAACCTTATCACTTTATTGATAAGGTGATTCTGTGTTAAAAGCCGTATCTTCCTGAACTTTGAGCACTGTTTGCAGAAGAACATGAGTAAAATGCTTGAGAGACTATGAGCCAAACCCAAATTTGTAGCATGCGTGTATTTTAAAACCAGAGTGGTCTGTTAGTAGTTGGACTCTTATTGGGGTTGAAAGAAACAGATTACTGTAACTAGAATTGCTGCAGGCCTGACTCTGAAAGAACAGTAATACATTTTTACCAGGGAAGAGCTCTGTAAGTCAAAAGTACAGATCTTCAAAGTCTTTCCATTAGATTGAAATTTGTGTTAAAAAAACAGATAATAAACAAATCACCTTTTGACTCTGCATTATTTACAACTGTCTACATCCCAAGCCTTGCTGTGTTCAATGCTTTATAAAATACTTTGCTGTTTACTGCTGGTTTTGTTTTACTGTTGTTGTTGTTGTTGTCGTCGTTTCCCACTACCGCTGTAGCTATCAGAACTAAAGAAGAGTTTGTCAACTGTGCAATCAGAAGTTCAGGAAGCTCTTCAGAGAGCCAGCACAGCTCTAAATAATGAACAACAAGCCAGACGTGACTGCCAGGAACAAGTATGTTTATAGTATTTGTCTATTTTAGCCAGAGGAAGTAAATTTCATGTTAGTCTTTCGTTGTTTTTTCAGTTGAACTTAAAACAGAGACTTGTGCAGGCAACAGAAGCACTATATAAGAGGACCTTTCAATTTGCTTATTTAATGCTTTGCTTTTCCACCTGATCAAATGTTGCATTAATATCAAGTAAACTGAATGTTAAGGTGTGCTGTAAGATGCAAGGGATTACTGTTTCTGAAGTCTGATTCATTATGTGGGGGGAAAAAAAAACCAAGATTGGGGAATGTAAGTAACTGTTAATTGCTGCCTCACTTCCCTGAGTGGGGAGCAAAAAAGAAAACTGAACTCTCACACCAAGGCAGTGAGGAAAATATAATTCCAACCTGAAACAATTGTAATCTTTTAAAAGTGGAACCATGTGGTTTCTAGGAGCAATCTGCTTGTTGTCTTGTTATTTAGGAAGACAACAAGTAGATTGTCTTGTTACTAACTGTTTTTTAAAGAGAATCTGCTTTTCTGCAGGTGAGAACTGCAGCAAAGCTGGTTGGTGTAAATAAAGTAGAAAAAAATCTTGGCTGTTGTTTAATCCAATCCAAAATTCTATAGACAATTATTTCCTTTTTCTTTTTTCTTTTTTTTAAATTTTTCTTTTTTCCCATCCAATAGTATGACAGTAGTCTGTCCTTACCTTTTTAACCTCAGGCAGTAAATTTTGTTCATTCACATGTGGATGTGAATAGTGGATGTTCTTAGACCTAACATATGCCTCTTGTCTATGCAGAATCTATGGGAAGAGGTTTGATTGTAGAATAACTAGAGAGTGTATCCTCCTCCTAGCCACTCAAAGTTATTTCAGAATCTAATTTTTCTTGAAAATTATAATTCCTTTAAACTTAGAATGGTTCCTTTATCCTTTTTTTTTCTTCTTCTTCATTTGAATCACAGGGGTTTTGGCCAGTGGTTTTCATATTGATTATGATCACTGATTTTTGTCTAGAATTTGAAAACTTCTCTACCTGTCAAACATAAAACTTTAGAGGTAATAGAATGCATTTTGTTATATTTTTTTCTGCAGGCAAAGATGGCTTCTGAAGCTCAAAATAAGTATGAAAGGGAATTAATGCTCCATGCTGCTGATGTTGAAGCGTTACAGGCCATTAAAGAGCAAGTTGCCAAGAATACAGCAGTAAGGCAGCAGCTAGAGCAAGCTGCTCAGAAAGCTGAGTCTGAACTGTTAGAGTGCAAAGCTTCCTGGGAAGAGAGAGAGAGGATGATCAAGGTATGATTGTGTTATGGTTTCAGTGTTGTTTTTTCGGTTACCAGCCTTCACAGAATTCAGTCATTGAATAATTTTGTTGCAGGATGAAGCTTCAAAACTTGCATCCCGCTGTGAAGACTTGGAAAAGCAAAATCGATTATTACATGAACAGCTGGAAAGTCTGAGTGATAAGATGGTGACCTCTATGAAAGAAGCTATGCCGAGTGCAGTGAATGTTTCTCTCAATGAGGAAGGCAAATCCCAGGAACAAATCTTAGAAATTCTTAGGTAAATTTAGCTCTGGGCTCCATCTCTTAGTTGGTTATAAATTCAGTTGCCTGTTTGAAGGGTAATGTGTGACATTTAAGTGACTTAAGTGCTTTTTTGCTGGGTAGGAGGTGGTTACCACTCTACATTGGTAGCAACCTGAGGACGTTTCTTTCTACTAGGAAAGAATTGTGAACCGGTTATGACAGGAAGCTAAATTAGATTTGAGCAAATGTAATTAGTCAGAAAGTTTTAGAGTTTGTTTGTTTTTTTCTCTCGTTGTGATTCTTAAGGGGTTTATGTAGATTTTTCAGGATTTTTATCTAGGATTTTCTTTTTGATCTTTCTGAACCAATTTCAATGCCAGTAGGCCTTCAGATATAAGATGTTTCAGGTTAAAATGCTTTATTTTGCGTTTTCATTGATGTGATGTGTCGTTCGTTTTCTTATTTACAGATTTATACGTCGAGAAAAGGAGATTGCAGAAACCAGATTTGAGGTGGCCCAGGTGGAGAGTTTGCGTTACCGTCAGAGAGTGGAGCACCTGGAAAGAGAACTCCAGGAGCTGCAGGACAGTCTCAATGCTGAGAGGGAGAAGGTGCAGGTATGGTGTGATATTATTATTGCTTATGTTTTCAATAAGTAGAGAGGGCTGTTTTACCTCTTCTGCTCTTTGTCTTTGCTGCCTGTGCCCAAAAATTAGATTTTAGAAGAATCAGGAGCTTTTAGACTGAGGTTGTTATGTAACCAAATGGAAGATCTTGTTCTGAGTCCTGTTAAGCAGGGTGGCAATTCCAACATCACATAAATAGGGGAAATACAGCTAATTTCTCTCATCATTTTTTTCCTCATCTCCTATGTCTTAAGTGATAATCACTTGCTTTGTATGTAGATGTGGGATAATGAATGCCGTGATAGCTTTCTAAGATCATGTTGTGCCAGATCCAGGTGAGTATACATGGATGTACAAGTGAAACAAATGACTGAGTTAAATCTTTCCAAAAGGTAACAGCAAAAACCATTGCACAGCATGAAGAATTAATGAAAAAAACTGAGACCATGAATGTACTGATAGAAACCAACAAGATGCTAAGAGAAGAGAAGGAGAGGCTAGAACAAGAGCTACAACAAATTCAAGCAAAGGTTAGTACTGAGATTCACGTAAATCTTTCAGATACTCAAGCTGATGAGTTAATGTCCGGATATACCATTGCTAATTACAATAAATACATGGTTTAAGTTGTGATTATTCCTTTACATCATACAGAAATGAATGTGGAAGCTTTCCACTTGGGAAATTTAGATTACATTGGTCCATTTATCCAGTAACAAGGATGTTATCAGCAGATAAATGAAAAATTGCCCAGGAATACATACAAAGCGAGCCACAACCGTACTAATTTGAGGGAGATACATACCTCTTTCCATTTCTACATGCCAGTTATTTTAATGGCATCCAGTGTGGTGTTGCTTGGCTTCTAACATGTCATTAATAGTCTGTTTCCTGTACCAAAGTACAAAAAATAACAATCTACGATTGTGAAGTCATGCCTGTTATTTTTCCCCTCTGTTGAATCATCCCCTGATCTTGCCTCCTCATCCCTCTTTCTGTCCCCTGCTGACCACTGGGAGACAGTTGGAAAGGAAGCTGTATCATGATTTCTTCAGTGTGTTTTTGCTCTCTGGATTCCTCTTGCCGTCATCGTTCAAGTCATGCCATGTTCCATTTCCTTCAGCCTCTTAAGATCCAGAGAGCTTAATCCCAGTTGTGTTTTCTCAGGTACGCAAGCTTGAGGCAGACATTTTGCCTCTACAAGAGTCCAATGCTGAACTGAGTGAGAAAAGTGGAATGTTGCAGGCAGAGAAAAAACTGTTGGAAGAAGATGTTAAACGCTGGAAAGCCCGGACTCAGGTGGGGAATGCTTGTTTTCAAAGATGTTGGCAGGGGTGATGGGGAAGAACTGGGAAAACACTCTAGATGATGTTAGTAACAACTAAGAAATGTATTTGAATTATAAAGCATCACTTATGCAGCTTCAGAGTAGGCTATTCTAATTCATAGGCATTCCAAATCAAAATACAAAAGCGGTAGCTCTAATTCAAACAGAATTTTCTGGATATAACTGTATAACCATCTTATGAAAATGCAACCTATTTTCTCAACTTTTCAGCATTTATTGAGTCAACAGAAGGACACTGATCTCGAGGAGTATCGGAAGCTGCTTTCAGAGAAGGAGGCAAACACCAAGCGCATACAACAAATGAGTGAAGAAACAGGCAGGCTTAAGGCAGAAATAGCCAGGTGTGGTATAAGTCAATTAGTAAAAAGTTTTGTGCAAAGCAAAATACTTTAAATAAAGCTGTATCTGGAAATGCAATTTCTTAATGGTCTCTAACTATGATACCTTCAGTATTCCTAGCCATAGGTTGATAATGCACACGTAAAAGCAAGTGAGAATTGTTTTGGAAGTTGTCTTTTTAGCTGAACTTACTGTAAATTGATTTTGTAGAATAATTTTTGTTCTACAAATACCAGTTTGTGTTGCAAAGTTCTAGAAATTGTGATTCAATACAGATAATGCCTGTGTTATTACATACATTTGCAACATTGAAATGTATTATTTCAAACATCTCATTTGCATCTTCCTCCGATCTCTTGTTACTTAGAGCTAATGCATCCTTGACTACAAGCCAGAATCTTGTTCAGAGCCTGAAGGATGAAGTAACTAAAATAAAAACGGAAAAGGATACTTTGCAGAAAGAACTAGATGCTAAAGTGGCTGACATACAAGAAAAAGTGAAAACTATAACACAGGTCAAGAAAATTGGGCGTAGATACAAGACTCAGTATGAGGAGCTGAAAGCACAGCACGATAAGGTAAATATGGGGGGTTTTTTGTTTGCAGAGAAATTCTATTTATGAAGTATGTTTTCATCTAGAGTCATGGATCATCTAGCTGATGATCTTGCACATTCTTTTAGTATAATACTGTATGAATACTTCACTGTGAAGAAAAAAGCAGAAAATCACATTGTCTACTCTGCTGTTAGCTCAAACTGCCACAAAGCATGAGCTGCATAGCACTGAATACTTTGCAGCACTCTTAACAGAACTTCAGAGTTCATTAGAGTTCCTGGGTTCTACCCAGAACTTTTTAAACTATCAGTTTGCACATAGAAGCAACTTGTGAAGGTAGTGACATACTAATCAGACGGTGCCCTTTAGCCTGATCCCGTTTGACATATTTCAGATGGTTGCTGAAGCATCAACTCAGTCTTTAGTAGAACAACAAGAAGAACAAGTTTCTGTCCAGGAAGTACAAGAGCTGAAAGAGACCCTCAGTCAAGCTGAAGTGAAGACAAAGACTTTGGAGACTCAGGTTGAAAGTTTACAAAAGGTAAGGAAGCAAACTGTTTCAGGGTACTGGACTCCACTGCAGTCTTCAATGCCTAACTGAAGAATGTGAGAGTGGTTTTGTGTGTGCACATATTCACAGAGCTGTTTGAAGTGACCCATTTGTGCCGTACTTTGTTGGGAAACAGGGAGCTTTAACACAAGGTTGAGTAGTAGTGTATCTCATGGTGCTTCTTGGAATAAGTAAGTGGGAAAGAGAATGCTATTCTCTCAACTATTGCATTCAGAAAGGACTGAACTCCTCTACTGTTGATTAGAAGCTCTTTAACCTTAATAATTCCATGGGAATGGACTATATTAGACTATACATTTGCCAAAGTAGCTGGTTATGGACAGTAGCTGCAATCTCTCTCCCCAGACTGTAGCAGAAAAGGAAACTGAACTTAGAAATCTTCAGGAGCAGATAACGCAGCTACAATCAGAACTCTCTCGTTTGCATCAAGATCTGCAAGAGAAGACTACACAGGAAGAACAACTCAGGCAACAGATCACTGAGAAGGAAGAGAAAACTAGGAAGACCTTGCTTGCAGCCAAGCAGAAAATTGCACAGTTAGCTGGTATTACAATGTTTTTCCATCCTTAAGGTGGCATCTTCTCTTTGGGTTTTCGCTTATCCCTATGGAAGGGCATTTAGACAGGATGCTTGGGATATGGTCTGCTTCACGTTTTGCTTAATGGGTTTTTTTTCTGCATTAGAGGGTATAGAAATTGTTCTAAAACTTAAACTGTAGTCCTTCAGGAGATGATAGAAGTATATCACTAGCTGTGCATGGTGAGGGGAAGAAGTTTTGCTTAGTTTTGGCCAGCCAAGGTGATTTTTTGGTTGATTAGAGCAGATTGACCCTACTACCGACTTGGGTAATTCTCCCCTTCCTTCTTCCCTCCCTAAGCGTTACAGATGCAAAACATACTGCTTCCTCTGCTTTTAATTGGTGTTGAGAGGAATGATGGTGCAAGAACTTGCTAAAAGGTCTTGTTCTTTTGTGACACCTCTTTTAATTTAAATTTTCGTTTACATATATTTGTTAGATGTTTTTAATCAGAAAAATGGCATGTGACAGTTAAAATTACCTCTAAGAGCTTTGTCAATAGCTCAGCATTTCTAAGTTTTCAAAATACTTCAGTAACATATAAAGAGAGGCAGGCGTTCAGCACACAGACTTGGTAGGCAGTTTTACAGTGGTAAGACTGGATTATTTTCTATTCAATCAGGTACAAAAGAGCAGCTAACAAAAGAAAATGAGGAGTGGAAGCAAAAGAGCAGTTCATTAGAAGAGCAGAAGACTGAATTGGAGGTGAGGATGAGTGCGCTGAAATCACAGTACGAAGGTCGAATCTGCCGCCTGGAAAGAGAGCTTAGAGAGCAGCAGGAGCGACACCATGAACAGCGAGATGAGCCACCAGAATCCACAAATAAGGTACAAAATCCTTTTAGCTCCCTGTGGGAAAGGAAACAAACAGCTTGCACGTGTCATGACTGAAGGAGAATGAGAGCTCTCAGTATGAGCACCACTGTCCCAACTCGGTTTGGTTTTGTGTGCGCAGTAGTTAATACTCTGGACTACATTGTGAAGATGTTTTTATTTAAATGTGCTAAAAAGCTCTTCCCTGGTTTTGGAAATACACAAGTTGGCTTTAGTAAGGATTCAGAACTTAAATTCAAACTTAGTTCTTGCTGTAGTCAGAGTTCCCAGTGTTAACAAGCATACAGTTCTATCATTCACTGTGAATCAGCCAATGAACTGTTCGCACTCTGCTCTCAAATTTGTATTTTTATCCATGTGTTCAGTATAATGGGTTCTAGCTTGTGTTGTTCCAATAGCTTCAGAAGATAACTGAGAAGTTTCTGAATTGGTTTACATACTTGGTATGATTTGTTTTGGAGAATTTGTAGTAATTATGGAGTCTAACAAATGCTAACAAATGTGTTAAATGATTGTTAATAAAGAGCTCTGTCTGCTCTCTCTGTTTCGTATGTAGATGGTATGATACTGTTTCCTATTTAATAGGTCCCAGAACAGCAGAGGCAAATCTCACTCAAGTCTACTCCAGCTTCAGGGGAAAGAGGAATGTGAGTTGAAGGGTTTGGGTATTTTGCAGAGTTTCTGTGGTTGGGTGTTTCTTGGTTTTGTCTTTGTCTAGTTACTCTTCTTTTTACTAAAAAAAAAAATCTTAAATTTCAGAATTGTTCTTAGGCAACTTTGAAGATACTGATTGATGTAATACATCCCTCCTGTTTTCTCAGCTATATTTAATCAGCTGAGCTTTCAAGCTGTTAAATTGTCATGTGAGCTACCAGGGGCATGGTACCTGGGGAACATAAAAGATTTTTTAAATGTTTTCAGACTGCAAGATTCTCAATATTGTGTTTTGATTGTTACCTTGAACCTTGGTTTTGGGAGGGAGCATCTTTGTGCAAAAATCTCAAACATGAGAAGAGGACTAAATAGCCAGTAACTCTAACAATAGTTAAAATAATTGAATGACTAAGCCTTACAATGGGAAATATTACTGTATTGCAAAACTTAGATAACAAACTCCCTTTTGGTTTTTATGACAGCATACTTTTGAAAGCAAGGCTTTCAAAAATGCCTCTTGAAATCTGGCTGACCCTTGTCTCGACCAAGAGATGATGTAGCTCTGTAGTGAGTGAGTCACTTAGTTTTAATGTAATAAAGACCCAGCACAGCTAAAGTAAAAGCTATGGCACTTCTCCTTTTGATCTGCTTACAGATATCTCGCTGATTACCTTTGAAGAAACCTGTCAAACCTCTAAGCTGGACAAAATACTACTGATGCCATAGTGAACCTACCTTGATTTTTTTTTTTAAAACTATAAACAAATTTTGGAAGGAAATTAGTTATGCCCTTGTAAGGCTTTTGAATTATAAACCTTTAAAAATTAGTATTTCTGGATATGATAATATACTTACATTTGGTGTTCTTAAAGTCTGATTTCTGCACTACCATGATGAAACCAATACCTTATTTTTCAGTGCTAGCACTTCAGATCCACCAACAGCAAATATTAAACCAACTCCTGTTGTGTCAACTCCAAGTAAAGTGACTGCTGCTGCAATAGCTGGGAATAAATCTACTCCAAGAGCCAGTATCCGTCCGATGGTTACTCCTGCTACAGTCACTAATCCTACCACTACTCCAACAGCCACAGTTATGCCTACAACACAAGTGGAGACTCACTAAGGTAAGCGTTATAGTATAGTATAAGGATCTACAGTAATCAAAAATGCTGCCTTGGCCTTGAGGTCTTGGTAATTATTAATTTGAAAGTATCTCCTGTATCTTTTTCAATACTGTGTGGTGGTGACCACTTCCCTTGCAATGAAGTTTGTGACTCCCCAGCTGAAGATGAGTATAAGCAATGTTAACTCAATCTGCCAAACATTGAACCTGCTTACTAAGGGCAATCTGAAATGGAGAATGTGAGCTGTATTAGATAATAATATGATACATTGAATGTGCTGCTGTTTGCCTTTCAGCTATGCAATCGGAAGGACCCGTGGAGCACGTTCCGGTCTTTGGAAGCACGAGTGGGTCTGTGCGTTCCACCAGTCCTAATGTTCAGACATCTCTCTCTCAGCCCATCTTAACTGTTCAGCAGCAGACACAAGCAACTGCGTTTGTGCAGCCCACTCAGCAAAGTCATCCTCAGATTGAGCCTGCTAATCAGGAGCCATCCCCTACCATAGTAGAAGTTGTACAGAGCTCTCAAATAGAGAGGCCCTCCACTTCTACAGCAGTGTTTGGCACAGGTTGGTTTTGGTTTTAAGCCTGTCTTTTTGAATAGTTCCTTCTAAGTAGCTCCATTTGGACCCTTGTCAAACCAGGCCTAACTTCAGCATAAGAATCAGTGCTTCTTTTCTTTTTCTTCCCCCCTTCCCTCCCACTTCAGCTTATTGCATGTTTTACAATTTTCTGAGGTTAGGCTGCTTGCTTGAATCATCAGAAATAAGATTTCTGAGATGCTGTTGTCACTCGTTCCTTAAAGCAGAGAATAAAACCTCAGGTTTATCTGCTCAGAGCAGCATAGAGCTTTAATACATTAAGCCTTGCTGCCGCTGTTTCCTTGGCACTGTTGGAGCAACATTAATTTTAGGAATCATGAGTAAACTGTTTAAGCTGGAATATAAAATTCAGGGACAAACTCTACAGCTAATCTGGGTGATGCACTGTTGCACATCTGTCTGCCCTGCATAGCATTGATTTTGGTGATGAACTTTTTTCCCCAAATTACACTTTTGTAAAGTGCTTGTATTCGTTTCCCAGCTGTTAAAAGTTTTAGGTGTACTTGTCAAAAGCAAAGATGTTGGAAGAAATATTTCAGTTGCACCCAGAAGCTTATATTAGGTGTCGCTTAGGTTGTGGACATAGGTCCAATAGCATAAGACCTGTAGCAAAAAGGGCTGATGGTTTTCATGTCCTAGGAAATGGCACAGGGTGATTCTGTCTGATTCTGTTGGTAATCATTCAATGCAGAAAAAGAGGTCATCTTCCAGAGTATAAGAGAAAACCTTTTGATTTTATTTTGTTGTGCTGAAAATAAGTGGGAGGCTCTCTTAAGTTTCAGCTACTCCAAGTTCTTCGCTGTCTAAACGTCCACGGGAGGAAGAGGAGGATAACACCGTGGAAAACTCGGACCAAATTTCAGAGGAAACAGTGGATGTACCTCTTCCAAAGAAACTGAGGAGCGTACAGAGAGTTGGACCTGAGGTTTGCAAGAACATAAAATGCTGCTATTTAGTTTGTCCCTTGGGAAGATTTTAATGGAAAGAGCAAGTATATTACTTCGGAGCAAGTCAGTTAATTCTTGACATGACTTTTTAGTCTGTCAGGGAGGAAGCAGTTATGTTTGGGTATCATAAAAGGCAGAGGTTATACCAGTTGCAATGAATTATAACAATGTTACTGAACTGTAGGATGGAAGAGAAAGACCTATATCCTAGCACTGAGGAGGAATAAGACATTTTTTTCAATATGGTCTGGAAGGTCTTTGTCTACAGTTACTCTGGAATAAAATACAGTGTACTTGAGGAGGTGCCAGGGAAGCAAAGATGTGTTCAGTGGAAAGCTTAAAGGAGATGCACGTGCAATAGTGATGTGAGGATAGTGGGATGTCCTGCAAAAAAGGAATAAACCTGAGACAGAACCTCAGAGCAGACAATTCACAAATAATTTTAAGGAAGTTTTTTGCATAAGAGAAAAGGGCAAGTTTGTACGAGAATGTTATTGCTTAATTAGCTGAAAGGTGGAGGTGGAATGGGAAACCTTGAGGGTTGTTCTTTGGTCCAGAAAAGATTGAGAGACATTGAGTTCCAGTGGACCGCAGTAAGGAAATTCTGTTTCTCCAGAGTAGAGAAATGAGGTGCTAAATAAAATCAGAGCCAAGGAATAATAGTAAAAGAGGAACACAATGTTGTCCATGATCTTTGTGGGAAAAGATAATTTCTTTTAAAAAGGGAAAAAAAAAAAAAAAAAACCCACACAAAACTCAAACATGTTAAAGAACCAAATTTCAAGGCTATGATGTGTTTTAAACAAGAAACATTGTTCTTTCAGGAGGAAGTGACAGCAGAAGAGAGCACTGATGGTGAGGTAGAAACTCAAACGTACAATCAAGACTCACAAGACTCAATTGGAGAAGTAAGCATATTTGAGATGAAAAACAATTTTCATTTCAGCAGAAATAGTTTTAAAAGTGAAATATCAAATCAGATCCTGCAGATTTCCGGGGGAAACCATTTGTAACTCTTCAAAGTTTAGACTTCAGATGTTCAGGGATAGATATTCAGTTACTCCATATACCTAGATAAGTAATGTTCAGAACATCAATGAAGCTTTGCTATTTTGAATTGTGATTTGATGTGTTGTTTTAGAAATCCTAGTATCCTTACCTCAAGTTTTATATAGTGAAACTGAGATGTAGAGGTTAAAAAAGTCATGGTCTTAAAATGGAATTGGAGTTTTCGGTTCTTCACGTACTCCTTTGGAGTACTTCTTTTTGCTTTCTGGTTTTAATTTTACAAAAAGACTTGACGATCATTGAGAGAGCTTACTGTTAGGTGGGTCATGATATGATAAAGGTGCAAAAAAGGTTGATTTTGGTTTAGTTCTGTAAAATGCCTGTTGTAGATGTGTTAGAAAAGCCAAATGTAAGTGAAAACCATGAATTTTACCTCCTCTTACCTCAGAAACAAGCAAAAGTTAAGGTAGTTTTCTAACTTGGCAGAACCTCATCTTGAGTTATGGAATCTATTTTCTTTAAGCATTAGCGGGTACTGAGTTTTTAGTTAGTCATTTTTTCACTCATAGTCTTCAGATGTTTAAAAGGTATAACAAACATTTATCTCCCCAGATGTGTGCTTTCTATTCCACAAATATCTCTAAACATTCCTTAATTAACCATGCCACTACTCACCATGTTTATTTGAATTCTGCTGCGAGACAGACATTTGTAACATTAAAGTAACATGTTCAGAAAATAACAGAACCGAGTTATCATACCTAAATCAAAAGTCTTGAATGCTGCAGTGTTTATGTGGTAGAATCTCAAATTACTTTTTTTTTCCTGAACTTCCAGTCAAACTTGCCAGATTTGGTTCAAATTTTTTTTCAATATGCATACGAGCTGAATGGAAAGAGAGCCAGCAACTAAGGGTTCATGCTTAGGAGAAGAGAGATGGTTGTTCCTTGATCTTCGGGAGACTTTTAGCTGTCTGTAGGTGATTGGTGACAGTCGTCTGTAGCATTTTCTGTTTTCCTCTCCTGTCTTGGTTAGTTATTATTGAACAGCAGGAACTAGTATTTCTCTGGGAAGCAACAGAGTCTTTTTCTCTTCTTATTGTCCCATCACCGGTCTTGTACACCAGCAGTACCTACAGCGTTGGTGGAGTGCTCAGAGACTGCCTCTGTCTTTTACAGGGTGTTACACAGGGAGAGTACACTCCCATGGAGGATAGTGAAGAAACTTCCCAGTCTATCCCAATAGATCTTGGACCTCTTCAGTCAGATCAACAAAATACTTCATCGTCTCAAGACGGTCAGTCCAAGAGAGATGATGTCATCGTAATTGATAGCGATGATGAAGATGATGATGATGAAGAAAACGAAGGCGAGCAGGAAGTATGTGTATAATGGAATTACTTTCTTTATGATTTTGTCTTTGATCAGATACAAAGCTCACTTGAGAGGGCTGGGAAGAAGGGAGTGGCTGGAAGGTCACCAGCGTGGTGAGACCCTGGAACAGGTTGCCCAGGCAAGCTGTAGATGTCCCATCCCTGCAGAGGGTTCAAGGCCAGGCTGGATGGGACTTTGAGCAACCTGGTCTGCTGGGAGGTGTCCCTGCCAATGGCAAGGGGATTGGAACTATGTGATCTTTAAGGTCCCTTCCACCTCTAACTATTGTATGATTCTAAGGTGTTCTAGTTTTTGTGTTGTTCTAACCATCCAGCACTATTTTTAATTGGCAACAAATTAAATCAATTTTGCCTGACTTAAGTCTGCTTTGCATCTAATGGTAATTGGTAGGTGATTTGCCTGGCTTTATCTTGACCCTCAAGATTTTCCATCTTATTTTCTACTCTTACCCTGTTGAAGAGAAGTGAGGGAGTGGCTGGGTGGGCGTCTGGTAGCCAGCCAAGGTAACCTACCACCACAGTCAAAAAATAAAGACATCTGCTCTGTGGATAACAAATGCACAACATCTTCAGAAACAAATCCACAGACCGAGGTGGTCTGTGCACCATAAAGTTAGATGTACCACCATCCTTTCCACACTTCCTTAAGGCTTTTTTGTGGTCTTGTAGGACTATGAGGATGAGGAAGAGGAAGATGAGGATGATGATGAAGACACAGGGATGGGAGACGAAGGTGATGACAGTAATGAGGGAACTGGTAGCGCTGATGGTAATGATGGATATGAAGCAGATGATGCTGAGGTGAGATTTGTACCTTTTTTATAGCCTGTTAAATTTTATGGAATAAATTGGTGGTGTAATGCACCAGCACAGATTTGAACCCTTGAAAGAGAAAATCTTAGTATGAATTCCTTCCAGAAAATTGAGGGCTTGAATGTTTAAGAGGACTGGATGAAAATGCAAAGTAGAAAAGCCAGCAGCAAGTTGCAAAGTCAGTAAGGCAGTTTTGTCAAAAGTTGCATATTTCATTGTCTGTTACTATTAAATGATAACAGCTAAATTGTTCACGATTGTGTATGTACAGGTAGGATAAACTTCTGAAATTTCATAGTTGCATACATTTACCTAACTTTGTAGATATTTACAGAAATATTTTAAGATTTTTCTGTATCTTTGTTTACTTTCAGAGTGCTTTTTTTACTACTTTACACCCTACAAGCTGCTTAGTGCTAACTCATGCTGTATTTCTTTTTTAGGGTGCCGACGGTACAGATCCTGGAACAGAAACTGAGGAGAGCATGGGAGGAGGTGAAAGCAACCAGAGGGCAGCAGATTCTCAGAACAGTGGTATGGTTGTTCCATGTTTCTTCAAAGTCTGTGCCTGTGAGGGGGAGATATGTAGAAGCCATTCTGCATGTGTTAAAACATGCACTTGAAATACACACTGAAGACCATTATAAGCTGAATTGTAGTTTCCTTGGAAGTGTTCTTTTCTGGATATAGCCTACATTTCTCTGAAAACTCAGAGCAAGCTCTAGCTGGTATGGAAGCTGCTGTTGATGGCTCAGGAGATGCATCTCCTTTCTCTAAGTAAGCACTTGAATTGTCAGTAGTTTTGTTGGGTGCTGGTCTTGATGTAGATGCACAAGTTTTATTTTAAGTCATTTTAAGTACCAGTACTGACCTGTCTTCACTCTTGCAAGGCTTAAAATACCTTTATTAATGTGGTACCACAGTTTGAAGACTTGCCTTTGTGTTTTCAGAGCAGTTAGAGAGCAATGGGTTTACTCCTGCGTACTTTTGTATGTTTTAGGAGAAGGGAGTACAAATGCTGCAGAGTCCACTTTTCCTCATGAAGGTTCAAGAGAACAGCAACCATCATCTGCCTCAGAGAGACAGACACCTCGACCCCCACAGTCACCACGCAGACCACCACATCCACTGCCCCCACGACTAACTATTCATGCTCCTCCTCAAGAACTGGGTCCCCCAGTACAGGTATAAACTTTCTCTAGTGGTTTAGAAGACTTTTAAAAAAAATTATAGTTTCTTCTACGTAATATGCAAGTACTCTGCCTAGATAGCATCCTAAAACTGAGCAAACAGGCTTAGCATGTCTCATGCTGTAGATTATGCCTGGACAGTGTATTTTAAAAGCAGTAAGGCATTTATGATGGATTTTTATCTTGAAATTCTTAATACCAGTGGCTGCTAATATTCCCAACTACAAAAGCTGTTCCTGAACAAGTTGTAAATTAGACAGGTTGGCAGGGTGTTTAATTAGTCTCTGCCTCATTGTGGATGGGGCAAAGGGATGTGGCCATTCATTTTCTAAGCAAGCCTTATATAGTCAGTGATTATGATACACTGATTCACAACCTGTGATTGTGCTGACCTATAGATTTTGTAAATTAAAAGATCACAATCTGAATTTTGCAAAAATATCCTGACTGAAGTTATCCTTTACTGTTAACTTGTTCTGGGGCTTGGGGCCACGGTATTTTTGTGTTGAAGTTTTCTGTCCTCAGTAGAAAATTGAGTAAGATAGTAATGTCACTTCCCCTGAATTTAAACCTATGTGGCTCTCTTTCATGGTTAGACCAGGCAGCAGATATGGGATGTGGTGTGATGCTATACCTAGCAGTGTTGTACACTTCCTCATTTAGCCACTATCCTTGGCTCCAACTGAATAATTGTATGTTATTAGAATTCAGGAAAACATTCATGATGTTTTTTCCTTTACTTTAAAGAGAATCCAGATGACTCGAAGACAGTCAGTGGGGCGTGGACTTCAGCTGACTCCTGGTTTAGGTGGGATGGTAAGTGTATGAGAGCCTACTACCAAAAACCTGCATTGAGGGAATATTCATAACTCTTGGGTTTAATTCTGTTTTTTAAAGAGGTCTAGCTACTGACTTCAGGGGTGGGATGGATTCTGTAGCTTTGCAGATAATATCTGGGCCCTGTTAATTTCTGTATTAATGGAAGGCAAATACCAGAAAAGTCACAGGAAGCTAAAGCTCTTCAAAAGAGATTGGTTTTGTCCGGGGTGGTTTAAATTACTTGGGTTTAGAGTCTGTCTTTTAAAGCAGATATGCTACTAGAAAAAATAATACAAATGTTTTCAGCCTTATCATAAAGGAGCAAGGCTAATACGTGCTTTCTGTCTGTCTCCTTCAGCTAATTTTGAATTTTACCCTTTATTTAACTTCAGCTGCATTTGACAGAACAAATGCCAAGTTCAGTGAGGGAGGGTGAGAGAGACTGACTGACTGAAAAAGTATCTTTTCTGACATCAAAGACATCAGCTCAGATTTTTTGATTCTGCTTGGCTTGCACGTTCCTGCCATTCCATTTCTCACTGGAACTGCCCTCACTACCTACTGCCTTTTGCCTGTGCGGTAACCAAGCATGTGAGGGGCACCTGGCAGGTGCTTTGGAGAGAAAGGTTTGGAAGATATGGAAGGAAGAGAGGGAGATGAAGAGGATGTCTTGTGGAGGATGAGGGAGGAGGGAGCAGAGGTTTCTGGGTTTTTAGGTGATGCAGGAGCAAAGGACACATAGGGAACATATTATCCATAGGGAACAGATTATTTGATGCATATTTTGGAAAATCCCATATGCTGGGTACATTACAGCAATCCAGATTAAGACAGATGATTCCTGTCTCGTTGAATGTGTCACCTTCAGATTCCTTTGTAGTCAATAGGGAGATGTGGCACTTTGGTAGAATGATCTCATAGAGCTGATGTCTAAAAATCCTTTGAAAGGTGAATAGCAGGCAAGTGTATAGTTTGGGGGTTTTTTGTTTGGTTTGGTTTTTTTTTATATTCTCTGTTAAGGGTGATCTATCTAATGAGCTGAGATATAGATGTCTGAAATTAGACAAGAGTTTTGTTGGAGCTGGACAATGTGGGAAAAGCAAACCTATCTGTAACTCATCTTGGTGGAAACTAGAAAGACAGTGTAGGCTCTAATACCAGTCTCTTTTTCCAGCAGCAGCACTTCTTTGATGACGAGGACAGAACAGTTCCAAGCACACCAACTCTTGTAGTTCCACATCGTACAGATGGGTTTGCAGAAGCCATTCAGTAAGTAGATGTAAAGAGAAAAAGGGAACTATTTCTTTCTATTTTTCATTGTAATAAGGATAGATTTGAATGAAATGAAATGAACTGAGCTTGTGACTGGAGTTAATGTGCTTAAACATGTGAAGTACCCCAAACATTACGAATGAAAGTAGGAAACCTTGCCTCCATTTCTGGATGTGTGATGACTCTGGATATTTTCAGCCATCCACTTAAAACTGACTGTTCTCTTCATAGTTTTACTGGTTTCAGATGCAGTCCAAAGAAGTTTGCAGAAGTATGTGCTGTTCAATTAGCAGTAGTTTAGCTCATTTTTGTGGTCAGTTTGTTTTGTCTCATGCATAATTTTTTCTTATGTTTTACTCAGGAAGTTGGTTGTTTGTTTTTTTTCTTCTCCCTCCCCTCACTTCCTGAGTATTTAAAGAATTGCAGAATTCTTCACATCTTTACTTTGATAGTTCCCCCCAGGTAGCTGGAGTTCCTAGATTCAGATTTGGACCCCCTGAAGATATGCCCCAAACTAGCTCAAGTCACTCTGATCTTGGTCAGCTTGCATCACAAGGAGGTAAATTATTTCTGTTCTTTCTTTTACGTGGTGATTTGAGTGACAAACAAATAATGCAGTCGGTAAAATGCAGTTCTACTCGTGTGCTTGTTGAAGTGTGGAAACCTGCAACTCTTAACTAATTGGCAGCAGAGAGAGACTAATGGAAAGTAGAAGGTATTTCCTTCAAGCTCCTCCACTTGTGTTTGTAATACGGTTTAAGAAGTAGAATGCTTCTGTGGGTGAGAACAACAGGCTTGTGAACCAGAGAAGCTGCAATTTTATGTAAGACAACTTGCCTGCTGGGCACAAGAAACTTCACATAATGAGAAATGAAATATTGAAGGAATGGCTTTGAACTTTAAGGTTAACATTGATTGTGCAAAGAAACCTTTAGGGTGTCTCTTAACCTGCTAAGAGATGGCCAGGCAATTCGGCTAATGTTGTCCTGAATCAGTCCCTTTTCCCTGCATCCCTGTCAACGTGCCATCCCTGTTCTTTGAAGAAAGCGAAATAGTGGCATAAGAAAAGGATGAAATTGTAACAAGTAGTAATGTTTTCATCAAGGTTTTACCTTTCAGTAAATTACAGTTAGCTCTGGCTAAGTCAGAAAAACTTTATATGAAAATTTTTGTGGTTTTACGTAGAAATCACTGGATTTTCTGATACAGAGAGAAGACAGCAGTTAATCTGGGTTTTAGCTGTTTTTTGGAATTTTCAGTAAAACTTCCTGTGTTGCAGGTTTAGGAATGTATGAAACCCCACTATTCCTTGCTCATGAGGAAGAATCAGGTGGTCGCAGCGTTCCAACGACACCATTACAAGTGGCAGCACCAGGTAAGTGGCAAGAAGTTTGCAGGCTGAAGTAAAAGCTGGAAGCTTTGGCTTTCCAGAAAACAGCTTGATTATTGTTGTTACATCTTATTGTTCCATCAGGAGTATTCCAGTATCCCTTGCCTTGACATGCCAAAGATTTCTGTAAATTTTCTGTAAGAAATTCAAACTGATTTGTTTATTAAAATACCTTTCTTGTACAGTGACAGTTTTTACTGAAAGTGCATCGGCTGACGCTTCAGAGCACGCTTCGCAGTCCGTTCCCATGGTTACAACATCTACTGGCAATTTATCCACCACGACAGAGGCTGGAGCTGGTGATGATGGAGATGAAGTTTTCGCAGAGGCAGAATCTGAAGGGTAAACTCTGACTTGTTTGGTTCATTAAGATTTCAAGGCGTGTTAGTTTTAATCTATTTTTTTTAATCCAAGTGTGTCAGTGATTCATTTTTACCAAAACAGGTTAAATTAAAAACAACAGCTCAAACAGGATTTGCTAATTTTGTGAAGTAGTACAATCTGACCTTTTTGTCTTTTGATCTTAATTCTTCTCATTTAACATAGCTAATGTACAAGTCACCCCAAAAAATAAACATTGATGCTGTTTCAGAATGCAAAAGGTTCTGGACTAGTCAAATACTGGTGGTAAAGGCCCCAGGGTGGGGGTTGTAGGATAAAAGCTAAAGCATTACTGTTCATTCGTATAGAAAACCACTCCATGGTACAAAGCAAGTGTATACAACAAGGGTGTTCAGTAAAGGCAGCACAAAAGTCTGAAAGACGTAGCAGAAGAGAGAGGAATAAGCAGTTCCTCAGAATGTGATAGACAAACAATTTTGTGTCGCGCTTTGTAAGTGTGTTTTATGCTATCTTTTGCTTTAGGTTTTTATTGGTTACATCAAAGATGTGTAGTTCACATCACCTAAACTTTTATCTACTGACTGCAGGCGGTAGAAAGTTTGGTCATCAAAAATCTAAATGTTACTGCTGAGAGTTAAATAAACCACACAGTTTTCTTGACGCAGCACTAACTTGGATTGTTGGATTGCCGACAAGTAGATAGAGCATAGGATGGTTTTTCTAATGTTGGGGTCAAAAATTTGTTTTACTCAAAGCCATCTAATACGTACTTCTTGTCTTTAGTAATTAGAAGTATGTCCATAGAGGAACTCAGTGGTTCACAGAACAATCTGTAGTTTGGAAGAGGCTTTTAGCTTGGTAGGAGAGCGAGTCAGTCTGTTGCTAATAGAGAACAGATGGTTCCCACAATTTCTGAAGTTTAGTTATCACCTCCTAACAGGTTTTATGTACTAATCAAAGTAAATAAAATGTAAGCCAAAAAGTGAGCTGCATTTAAACTACATTGAATATTTCTATTTTCTTCCAGCCTTTTGGGGTTTGTCTTTTGAAGATGGAGTCCAAGTAACTTGGGTATTGCACCAAGTGATCTTTAGGCACAACAAGTCAGCGGTGGTCTCTCCACGTCATTCTTCCCTTACCTAAACATGCACGCCACCATCATGTTAGGCGTTTTAGTTATTGTTACTGAATAGGTTCTGTGACCTTCTCTGAAAGACATTTAACGTGTTGAATGTGCATCTAGAGTTGGGCTGCATATCAAGGAAATGAAAGTTATTTTTCTAAAAGCTAGATGTATCTCTCACAGTTGGGGTGGGGGAAAATAACAGAATAAAACCTGTGAAAATCTCTGGGGAAAGATGTTTGCATAGAAACCTTTCTGCTCCACGATGCTCTTTCCTGAGCTTTTTGACACTTTGTAAGTATACATATATGTTTTTCCTCCCTCTCCTTCTCTTCCAGAATCACTTCAGAAGCAGGCTTAGAAATTGACAGCCAACAAGAGGAAGAATCTGTTCAAGCATCTGATGAGTCAGATCTTCCTTCAACTAGTCAAGATCCTCCTTCTAGTTCATCTGCAGGTGGGGGCTAATTGCTGGAAACAGTTGTTTCGTACCATTTCATTCCACGTGGGAGCTTTTGGGACCAGCATTGTGCACTGCTGATAGCCAAGATATGCAAAAGAAGACAGAACTCTTAGAGCAAGGTCACATTCTGTTTGCCGTTAAGGCTATAGGCATCAGTTTTTTCTTGGACCACAGTAACTAGAGCAGGCCACAGTGTGAATGGTGCTTAAAGGAACAAAAGACTATGGTGATTTTGTCCACTGTTACTTTTGATGTCAGATTTAAAAATACTTTTTCATTCAATTAAATCATCAAAGAACAGTAAGTAAATCACTCTTGAGTTACCAATGTACCAGTTAGCACAGGTGATGAAAGGAGTCCCAGACTTAGTTGTTTTGAGGCATTTATTTATATCGGGGATGTCAGTGAAATAAGGATGCACCTTCTTAATTTTAAAGTAAATTGAAGAGCACAATGCATATCAAATCATGTAAACATAAACACTGAGAAACTGTACTAGACACAGATGTTGTTTCCTGCATTTCCACTTACAGACACAAGCAGTAACCAGCCTAAGCCCTTTCGACGTGTCAGACTTCAGCCGCCGACGTTAAGAACGGGTGTTCGTGGCCGTCAGTTCAACAGGCAAAGGGGTAAGTCCTCGTAGTTGCTCAAATTCAGACTCTTTATAAACCAAGTTTTTAGCACTTTCTTGCTGTGGGGACCATAGATGAAGTACTACATTGTAAGCCTGCCTTGGCTTGCAAGACATTAAATAATAGAGCATCCCTACCCTAAGAGCTCTGTAGTTTTGTTTTGCTATGTTAGTTTGAGCGCTTTTTTAGATAAGCAAACTTTCTTCTTACGTGGCACTTGGTTCTTATCAGTGGAGGGAGCTAAAGTGCAGTAGATCCTAAACAAAGCAAATTTTAAGGAGATGTAAAAAAACATTAGCACATAAGTTTAGAAATCTTTGGGTTTAACGTTGCATATCAGTTTCCTGTAGGGTGTGTGGGGATTCCAGTTCTTATCTTACTGATTTATAAAAGAAAGGAAAAGAAGAGGTTTGTAGAAGTGTTAAGAGTTTTGTAATGCAATATAGAGTTAAACCATGACAATAAATTACTGTTTGCAACTTCTGCATTAAGAAAAATAATTAAATTAATTGTATTCAGTTTGGCCTTGCAAAAGATTTGATACTAGCAATGAAATACAGGTGTCTGGTATTTTAAAGGGGAAAAAAACACGACAGGGTGGGCCTACAATAGCTGTTATTTCAAGTCTGCTGCCATTTCTGTAGTAACTGAATGACAAAAGGAAGAGACTCATTGATTTCAAATGTGGTAAGAATGCTTTTGGCACAAGTCACCAGCATTCCTTTAAATGATGGAAGCGTAGTATTGTCCATATCATCAGGCTGTCAGGGAGGGAGGGGAAGCTTGGATTTTATCAAAAGGAAGTGCTTTGCTGCATTGGCAATTCCCTACAGAAGGATGAAGTGTTAAGTGTACTAGTGGCTCATTAAAAGGGTGGAAAGGATTTCTGTTAATACATTGGTTTTCTTTCCCAATACAGGTGTAACTCACGCCATGGGAGGCAGAGGAGGCCTGAACAGAGGAAATATTAGTTAAATGATCTGTAAAGTAATTCCAGCTGTGTATACAAAAGTGCCAGTTTGCTTGTGTTTCCTTTAGTGTAATGAAGGCAGAGCTTAAAGCAGCATTTTATACTTAGATTTGTGTGCACACGTTTCAATGTCCTTATTAATAAAATTAGACAAAATGTCAACATTCAAATGGCATCTTTCTTTTGAAATCTTCTGCCTTGCATCACTTGCTAGGACAGTTGTACCAGTCTTTGGTTACAGTCTTTCCTGTGAGTGCAGTAACGGGTCTTGCTATTCTCTTGCCAACATCCAGGCTGTAGTACCGATCTGAAATGAAGAGACATCAGAATTAAATTCCAGAATTTTCATTTAGTACCATGGAAAGAATCTTGAAGTTAAAGACTTCCTCTTCATTTAGGCATAAATAACAGATTTTTCATTCCACATACATAGGTGGAATTGAGGGGCTATAACATTGAAGTTTTGTCCTTGTTTTCTTTTACGTGTCCTTCTTTGTGTTTAGCTAAGTTTCGTAGTACTGCTAACAATTAAAACTGTCCCAAGAACAGAGAGTAGGGAAGAATACTCCTAGACTGCTAGAACATAGAAATAGTATTAAGAATTTGGAAATAAAACAGACTAGAAACAAAACAATCCTGCACTGAACTACAAAAGTGGGAACTCTCTGGTCCCCAAGTGTGAATTGGCCTGTGTTAAGGTTAGGAATTTGATGACACTGGCAGACACTTTAGCTGTACCCCAGTACAGGATACTAGTTCTACTACAGCATGCTTTTTGTTTTTCTGAACAATCCAGAAAATTCTGAGGAACACTTTTGCACTGATCCTGGCTAGAGGGAAAGGATGTAACTACTCTGGAATCATAAATAATTGCTTTCTGTGAAGCAAAACTGTTATTCTTCCTCCCCTTATTGTTTTGTTTTGTCAGAAACATCGTTCTGTGGAAGCCAGTGAAAAAAGTATCAATGTGCAGTGGTCCAAGGATTTCAGTCTATCATTCAATTCTGCATTTAAGTGTCAGGTTTTTTGTCACTGTGGAAGCCTGAGCTGTTACAGCAGTGTGTTCAGTGTGTTCCACAGCTGGCTAGCTTGAATCGTTGCTGCTAGCTGTCCTGGAACTATTGCATTGTTTTAATAGAAACATCTCTGCGTGGAAGGCAACATTTTAATTCTCAGGATGTTTCTAGAAGCGCTTAAAATTAGTCTTGCAGAATCCCAAGTGGGTAACCTCATGCTTTGGAAAGCTCTGAGATACACGGGCTTCTTTCTTTCCTTGTCCCTTAGTCTTCTGAGATATAGTTACTTGCATTAGCTTTGACTTACTGTAGGAGAAGGCATAGTAATCGTAGCCATCTGGCTTATTGTGGTTGGGTAGTGATATAGTTGAATGAATGACTTTGGGGAGCCCTCTCCAGTAGGTAGTCAGTTTGATTTCCTTGCGCAAGACTCCTGCAAGCAAAAGAAACTCAAGTTAGGGGTGTCAGGGTGTGTTTGCTGTAAGCTCTCGTCCGCTTGTGTAATCTACAGCAAGCAAAGGTCTATTGGATCAAAATATTTTAGAAGTATTTAAGAAAAAGAAAAAAAAAGGGGGGGGAGAACAGAATGTTGTGTTTCAGAAACGACTAAGATTTAAATGGTTGTATAAAAGAAACTTAATAAACATAAGTTACCAGCTGGATATGGGTTGATTCTGACGTTCTGAATAACGGTTGGCATTCTCACTGCACGTTGGAAGCGTCTCCTTATTACCAGTCTCGGGACAAAAGCTGGGTATCTCACAGTAACCTGGGTTCTTCTCTGACACTTCTTGGCAGGTTCTTGCCTGTACACGTACTGTTGCATGTTGCCATCTAAAAGGGGCATTTGTTTCATTTGGTTAAAAAAAAACTCACAAAACACCCAACCCAACCAAATTAACAAAAAACCCAAATCAACAAACTGCCAGCTCGATCAGATATGAAAATGTCATTGATGTATTGCACACAAGAAATGAGCAGCATCATTTGAATACAACTGTGGCAGCCTTCAGCCTTTCATATTCAATCCTACATTTTGAGATTTAAAAAAAAAAGCCTTGCTCTCTAAATCTAGCATATGCTTCTAGATGTTACTGCAGTAAGTAGAACTGCTTTTGCTGCCATCAGTCCTAGTTATCAAGGAGAGGGTAAGACCATCCTTTTGGGCTACATGAGTAGAGGGCTAGAGTCCAGAAGGTGATTTGCATTTTCTTAACCTCTGCTTTATAAATTCAGAAAACAATTCTTCTGTTGGCACTACATCATTCCTATAAGGAAATCACATTAATTTAAAATAGGAAATAGGAAGAGAAATTTCTATACATAGTTATGAACTAGTAAGATTAAAGCCTTCCCTTCTCTAATGAACTTGAGAATAAAATAGTTTTACCACCAGATAAAACTTGCTTTGATCTGCAACGATGCTGGATTCTGTCCCTTACAGCCCTGTTTTAAAATGCACTTAAAGACCAGCAAGTACTAACAGGAGATTTGTAAGCTTCAGGCTATTTTTTGAGCACCTACCACACTGACATCATAGATGTTTCTGCTTTTGAAAGAACTGTGTCTTCCCGTCATGACAAAGTGTGTTTTATTCCTGACTGAGGCAATTCAAGCACCTTTTGATCACCTGTGAATTTCTGAAATACGAGCCGTACCTCTTTTGATAAAATAAACAGATTCTGGTCTGCTGTTGTATCTTGCCACCGGAAGGGTTGCTACTATTTTCCCACTTATCCCTGCAAATCCATTCGCAAGAGGTTTGGGATAGCCTTTATCCATAACACCGTTAGTGAAACGCCAGTAGAGGGGACCCTAAGGATTTAAGGAAGACAGGGGCTTTAGAGGAAATTCATTCTTGAAAATTCAGCTTCAACACAGACCTGAAAAATACTATTAAAAGTAGCATTTTGATAACTACAGGGCAAAACTGACCAGAAGTGTTCCTCCTACAGCTCTTAAAACCAAGAAAAAATATTAAAACTTCATAAAATACCTCCTGCCATCTTAACACGGCCTTTGAATTCGGGCAGATTATCTTAGAAGTGAGCCGTGAGAGTGGTTACCGAACAAGGGCTTCCCAAGTTTTGACATCTTCACAGGGAGAAAAAACCGCTTGAGTTCTGGCACTGAATTGGGAAATAACCATGTAATATCCTTGATTAGGTGCTTACACTTCACTATCATCTTTCAGGGGTGGAAACGTATTAGGAACAAATTTAGGAAATGTTTGGGCAAGGGAAAGGTGTGCTAGAATGCCTGGATTTTAAACATATTTTAAGGAGTTGGGTTTTTCTGAAGTGTGGCTCATATATAAATGCTACCTGGCTATCAGTTACTCCATCAATGCCTTGTGCACTTGCTAATCACAGTGGGGAAAAACACTCAATTGAGGTTTTTCCCGAGAAACTTCATCTCAGTGCAGAGGAAGCTGGGGAAGAGACACTCAGCTTCACCCACAGAGCTTCAAAACCACGACATCGTTTTGAAAAAAAAACCATTTGTGCTATAAAAAGAGCGATGCAAAGCCCCACTTCTAGGGGTAAGCAAAGCTGTGGGGCTGCATTGTAGAACTTCTACCTTTCTTTTTAAGCTGACCTGCCCCGCGCACCCCTCACACTCGCTCCCCACCTTGATGAAGAAGGTCTTGCCATCACAGTTGCACCTGGAGAAGACAGAGTCGATGGGGGATGGGATGCCCCAGCCATCACTGATGCGGCGAGGGCTGGTTGTTGGTGGGCTCCTGCCATTCAGCAGCCAGTAGTAATGACCTGTACGGCAGGAGGAACCACGGTGAAACGTATGTCGACTGAGGCAGGGACTTGGCTCTAGTGAGGCCCCACCTTGAGTACTGTGTCCACTTCTGGGCCCCTCACAACAAAGTAGTCACTGAGGTGCAGGAGTGTGTCCAGAGAAGGGCAATGAGTCGGGTGAGGGGTCTGGAGCACTTACGAGGAGAGGCTGAGGGAGCCGGGGTTGTTCAGCCTGAAGAAAGGAAGCTGAGGGGAGACCTCAGTCTCAGCAGCTACCTGAAAGTTGGCTGTAGAGAGGTGGGGGCTGGCCTCCTCTCCCAAGTCACAGGCAATGGAACCAGAGGAAATGGCCTCAAGTTGCTCCAGGGGAGGTTCAGGTCAGATATTTGGCAAAATTTTTACACTGAAAGGGTTATTAAGCACTGGAATGGGCTGCCCAGGGATGTGGTGGAGTCACCATCCCTGGAGGTATTTAAAAGACAGGTAGACGTAGTGCGCCGCGATATGGTTTAGGGGTGGGTTTTGTCAGTGTCAGGCTGATGGTTGGATTAGATGACCTGAAAGGTCCCTTCCAACCCAGGCAATTCTCTGAAAGGCACTGGAAATGGGCTGCACCTGCTTGGGGCAAGTGACCACCATGGGGGAGGGAGGGGGATACCTGTGGCCGACCTACCTCGGAAGACGGCCAGGGTGCCATTCTGCAGGGCCACCATGCCATCTGCCGGCTTCCCACTGCACAGGTCCTTGTCAGCTGCAAAACACCAATGGTTCAGGTTTAACATTGACCACCAAGCACGTTACCACCCCTGCCCACCGCTGGTAGCACTGCAGTTGTTAAATGTGATCGCTTGTGTCGGGGGGGCCCACTTTCAGGCCTCTCTGCCTGGCACTTGTACCATGGGGGAGGAGAGAGTTTCTCAAGGTTAGGCCTCATGTTTTAGTCCCAGGAGTGCAAGCCCAGCTATTTACCTGAGTACAGATATCAGCATTTATTGCTTACCTGAGTATCTGCAATTCAGAAAAAGACCTATAAATACATGATACACTCAGCATTAAATTTCTCCATGCTCCAGGATGTTTACTTGATGTTCCTCCAAGCTGCTCTAGTGCGCTCCCCTACTGCATTTACTTTCAGTTTGACATAAAGCAAGGATGAATCTGGTTTCAGGCCAAAATCCAACTATTTTCATTCTAAAAAAGTTGTGGGTTGGTTCCCCCCCAAAAAAGTATATGTCAATATATGATTGAAAAACTTCCAAAGAACCTAGGAGCTATATCTGATTAAAATAAACTGTGAGGACACGAAAAATGCTGCAAAAAGCACAGAGTAAAAAGTACACAAGGAAAGGACTTCTTATCTGTCTTACGTGACAGGCAAGAAGTCATTTGTATGTGACTACAAAATGACTAGTAATTTTGTTACACATGAGTAATCGCAAATATTCGGCCTGACTCCCTAGCAATGTTTTCATGGGATTTAGGAACACATCCTCTTTGTCCTCGATTTTTTGTGTTTGCATCTTTTGCAGTACTAACAGCAAACATTTTTCAGCTGAATCAATTACTGAAATGGGATGACACTCTAAACCACGTGGAGAATTTCCATAAAAACACAACTAAAAACTGAGGTACCAGTATTCAGGTCACAGCTGACTACCATAGTCGAGCACAGGAGTGCCACATTCTTCTGGCACCAGACAGAACAGTCTTGCATGTCCTTTATGTGTTTTGGTGTGCTCTCTGATTGAGTTACTGGTGGTTTGTACCTACTGGAATGCAATTACCTTGTGTTTCTCCAGGTGAAACTGGCAACTCCGCAGTTTCTACTAAAGGCTTGTTGATTATCTCAGGCTCTTCTTTTACTAGCGGAGTTTCAGGGTCAGATGGTTGAGGTTCATCTCTCGTGTCAGTTATTTCCTGGAAATGTATAGTTGGCTTGGCTGTCCCTTTAGAGACAATAAACATTTCTTCTATTGTGTCTTTTTTCTCTCTTGTCGTGGTTTCTTTGGTAACTGTAGTTACCTCATCAATACTGGGGGCCTTTTCAGTGGCATCTTCCATTTCTTTTTCAGATATGAGGCTAGTTTCTTTGATGGTCGTTACTTCTTTTTTGCCAGTTGTTACTGTCTCTACAACACCACAAGTAACAATTCCACTATCTTTAGCTGCTTCAGTTACGGTGTGCTTAGTTTCCACAGTTGTGTCTTTTTCAGTTGTTGTCTCCACGAGTTTAGGAGTGGAATCTGTCTTGTCGGATGCTGTCGAAACAGTGAGCTTGGACATGGGAGTTGTAGCTGCTGCAACTGCTGCAGTTGATGCTGTTGTAGTTTTGGGGGTTATGTCTTCAGGTTTGGAGGTGGTGGGAGACTCTGCCTTCGTGGTTGGTGCCTCTGTGGCCTCTGGTGTGGTATCTTCAGGTTTAGGGGGTGTAGGGGAGTCTGCCTTGGTGGTTGGTGCCTCAGGGGTTGTGTCTTCAGGTTTGGGGGTTGTAGGGGAGTCTGGCTTGGTGGTTGGTGCCTCAGGGGTTGTGTCTTCAGGTTTGGGGGTGGTGGGAGACTCTGCCTTGGTGGTTGGTGCCTCTGTGGCCTCTGGTGTGGTGTCTTCAGGTTT
>VXBW01006173.1:1259874-1386697 GCA_013400375.1 Thinocorus orbignyianus | reverse complement strand
GGTGGTGCCTCTGTGGCCTCTGGTGTGGTATCTTCAGGTTTTGGCGTGGTGGGAGAGTCTGCTTCAGGTGTTGGTTCCTCTGTGGCCTCAGGAGCTGTATCTTCAGGTTTGGGAGTGGTGGGAGAATCTGCTACAGTCGTTGGTGCTTCTGTAGTTTCTGGGGTTGTGTCTTCAGGTTTGGGAGTGGTGGGAGAGTCTGCTTCAGTTGGTGGTGCCTCTGTGGCCTCTGGTGTGGTATCTTCAGGTCTGGGGGTTGTAGGGGACTCTGCTTCAGTTGGTGGTACCTCTGTGGCTTCTGGGGTTGTGTCTTCTGGTTTGGGGGTGGTGGGAGACTCCGCTTCAGTTGGTGGTGCCTCTGTGGCCTCTGGTGTGGTATCTTCAGGTTTTGGCGTGGTGGGAGAGTCTGCTTCAGGTGTTGGTGCCTCTGTGGGCTCAGCAGTCTTCTCTTCATCTTCTGGGAGGTCGGTGGGAGAATCTGCTTCAGTTACTGGTTCCTCTGTGGCTTCAGGGGTAATCTCTTCTGCTTCTGTGGTGGTAGGAGGGTCAGTGTTGGTTGTTGGTGCTGCTGTGGCTTCAGGGCTTGTGACTTCAGGTTTCGGGGTTGTAGTGGTAGAGTCTGTGTAAAATTGCAGTTAATTAGCTTTGTATTGGTTGAAATGTATTTAAACTGACAAGAAAATAATAATGTGGAGACCTCAGCTAAAGTCATACATTGCCAGTTTATGGATTCAAGTAACTGTCCAAACATAAGTAATTTAGAAGAGCCAGAGTAATCTTGAGTGGGCTAAATGTGATTTCCTTTTGTCTGCATGGGACTTTGCAGCAGCTTATCTATGTTCTGTGAAATACTTTTGGCTAACCTGTCACAAATCCAGGTGCAACATGGCAGATTTTAGTTTTGAGTTTGTAGGTAAGGCCAACTGGCTTTTCCATCATTTTTCACAGAAGCTGAGCCTCTCTATAAAATACAGTATTTCTAATAAGAGACTTCCCTTCTTAGTCTGTTTTTATGATTTATTCCATCAACCTTAATTACAATATAGCCTGCACCAATGACCTGGACTTGAACAACAGTAATAGGGAAACAGGGGGAAAATATATTTTCTGAATACAGAAACATGACTGCATCTCCTTCCGTATCTTTTTACATCTTGAATGTTTTTCCTCTTTGTGATATAAAACTTTAAGTCTTTCTTTACTTGTATATATAGCTACATTGGCTTGAGTCAAATTGTTAATATAGATATATTCAGCAAAAAGTAACGGTAAATGCTTCTATATTTTAATCTCTCACTAAGTGTTCTCTCACTGAAGTTTTTCCATTTAGTTCTATTTTCACACAGGTTTTCTTTTGAATTTGTTTTTCCCTGTGATTGCTGCTGTGTTGCTGTCTGCTACTACAAATGAACTGGCATTTGTTTGCTGAAAACCTGAAAAACCAAGTGCTGTATCGCGTGGTTTGGGGTCACATTGTTCAGCTTTTGATCAAATATAAGACTATTAGCAACACCAATGCAGTGTCTCTCCCAGCAGACTGGAAGAACTTACAATACTACAGTGTGAGAAATATTCCCTGTGTAAATGTATTGCAGAAAAAATGCAGTATGAGCAGAGTATTACAAAATAGGTTTTTCCCCCACCCCATGTTTCTGAAATACCATAAGCCAAGTGGGATCCTGTAAATGTTTATTTGAATTTCCTTAAATTTGTTCCATTTTACCTACTATATTGATTTTTGTAATAAGAAATTGCCACAGCAGAAAGGTAAGTACTTCAAATTGAAAATAAAAATTAAAATATGTAAGGATAAAAATATCCACCAAAATTCACTTCTAGTCTCATTTCGTGCTTGTTACTTCTGGTTTCAAGTTCAAACTGATCTCCCAAGTTATCACTTAAAATGCTGGAACAGTATATAAAACAACACAGGAAAATAACATATTTTCCATTCAGGAGAAAATAAATTATATGTGTTTTCTGAAGCTGCGTGAGGCCTGGCTTGATTAAAACTAGAGGAGCCTGCTAGGAGACTTTCCCATCCTTCTCCTGCCAATTCATCACTGTCCCAAAATACAACACCCTTCCTGCTCCAGCCGTGGACTTGGTCCAAAACTGACAACGGCATGTAAGATATTTTTGGAAGATGTGTGAAAATCCAATATAGACGAAGGAGACATCACCACACTCCAAAAGTCAGTATCCTGAGGCCTAGGTGAGGTAATTAGTTTATAAACCGCATCGTTCCAAGCTTGGTAACTGTCTGGTAATGTCTTGCATCGGCTTTCTATTTCTAGAGCAGGAAAATGGTCTTTAATGTTCCTTCAGGTAACACCCATCCTGTTTCATTCATACACTTTCCTACCTTCCATAACTTCATGGGGCTGCGTTACTTCCTCTGGCTCCTTTTCCTCATTTGTGGATGACCTTTTAGAGGTTGATTTGTTTGGTGGAGGAGTCTTAGGTGATGGCTTTTCTGTGTGTACTGAAAGAAATAAAATAATATGTTAATGGGAGCGGTTTTCTTTATAGGTTCATGGTGTCAACTGTATAAGAAGAAAGTGATCATGAAATTTCAGTGACAATCTTCCATACAAATCTAAGTTTCTTTCTTGCCATCAGTTTCTTTAAAATATTATTCAGGGAAAAGAGGAAAAATACACTTTGAATCCCAAAGTGTTTTTTCACAGACAGAAGAAAGCTTTTGCTGGAAGTTTGAGGTGTGGCATTCTTTGCTAACTGTGCTGGTGTGCTCTCCCTGGTTTTCCCCTTCCTTCCCCACCCCCAGCTCCTGCTCAGGCCTTGGCCATAGCAACATCAGTTGTAATAAGCTGCACCTGGGCTTGGGGGGATGGCTGGTAGCATAACCAAAACACTGTCTGGAGCCGGGAGCTAGATACTTTGTTCCTGTGAAAATATGACTGTAGTTCAATTATCTTAGGGCATAAATAGTGGACAGCCCAAGAGCCCTTTGAGCTCTCCGGTATGGCAGCAGCTGTCACACCAGGATCTCCCCTTTTTGTGAAGACGCTTGCTTAATGCTCTACTCCTCCAGGCTGAGAGATTCCTTGCTGCAGCAGATTCTCGGTAAGTGACTAACAGCATGCTAAAACTTTGAAATCTTAGCTAAGTAACAGAAAGGATTGATTGTGCATATATAATCCTTTAGACATAAACCGTTGACCAAGTCTGGGACTAGGATTGGATCCAGCCGCACCTAGACTCCTCTCTGAGAAGGAGTTTAGAAAGCAAGGGGGTCCTTTCTGAACCTCGTGACTCAACGGGAGGGTCTCCCTGGCAGTTTGTCTGACCCTGTCCTCTGTGCAGTAAATACACAACTGTACCTTGGCATCGAATCTCGTAAAACGCTGTTGCATTCACTACTAATTTTGTTAAATGTCTGTTTTGCCTTAATAAATATTTCATTATTTCTCTCTTATTAGTGAAGTCAATCACTCCGTGCCCGACACTAACATGAATTTTGAGGCGGGAAAAACATGACACATTTAATGTTAAATAATAATGCAAAGCATCTATATTTAAATACATCTAGGAAAAATATAGCAATAGAGAAATTTCTTACCCTCTTTACAGTGTGTCTCATAGTCTGGACAACATTTGCCATATCTTTCACAGTCTGCATCACAGTCACACTCTCTTCCCCTTTCAAAGGCTTCAAAGCAACGTCCTTTGCAGGAGAGTGCTGCATGAGGCAAAACACGCGAGTTAGTTTTTTTGGCTAGCTCACATTTAACTCTGAGACCTTTCTACAGTGAAGTCATTTGCTTAAGATGATGTAAAGAACAGTTTCATAAAATCAGTTGGTTATTCTGGTCTGATCCAGAACTTGTTTGTGTAATTGAGGGATTTGGATAAGGTCATACAACCATGACTGCTCTTTGCTGTTGCAGTGTATTGCGACCATATAGAATAGGTAATAGAATAAAATGTGACCTCAGATTTAGCTAGGTCCCATCATAGAAAGATTCCATTTCTCTAATCAAATAGCTGTTGTCTCAAGAATAGTATTTAAATTTGGGGTTGGGTTTTCAAAAAGGTATTCATCAGGGTACCACTTTGCATTAAAAGTGATGTGTCTACCAAAATATTTCTGAAAAAGAATTTACCTAAATAGGTCATTACCAAGTGTACCTGATGTCTATGGTCAAGTAATGCAACTTAATTGTGTGAGTAAATGAAGTTACACAGAGTGACTTTTTTTCTTTTTTAAATGTTATGCCGGCCTGTTTAATACAGTTCTTAAATATCTACTATGTTTTGACATGATTGGTAACTGTGCTTTTAGTATTTCATTATTGGTTGACTTCTGACAACTTCAGTGCCTACAGTACTTCTGTTTCATACGAAATAACGACCAAATTGTTTTGGAAAGTGTGTGCACAGCTATTACATACTTCAGCAAAGCATGCTTGCTGTATTTTTCAAGGATTGAATTTGATCCTAAACATATATATTACAAACTAATATTTATTAATGTTCAGTAATATCTTTATATGTACTTAGTTAACTGTTAAATTGAAGTGTTTATGTTAGACCTGAAATGGATATTTTTTGAGGATGCTTAGCATCTGACAGAATTGAGTCAGCAGTCTACTATCACTTGGTATTTCTAGAATTTATCATATTATCTATTATTCTTGTCCTGTATCTTTTCTGTCTCTATTGAAGTCATTGTCTTCATGGCACATGGGGCATAAAATCATATTTTACAATTAAATCACTCTCTAGCAAAATTAGGATTTCTGTACTGGTAGATTCTGAACACCTTTTGACCAGGGTAGATGTGGAGTGAGTCTGTTGATGCCAGTAAATTCATTTCACACGCCTAGGTGAGAATTGTTTTTATTTTATGGTGTTAGGGCAGTTTTCATTCATAAATAATGTCTGACATTTCTCTGATTCCATCAGCATTGATTGCGCACGAACTGAGCAGCAGTCAGACTGCCTTCATCCTTTAGGTATGGTGCCTACTGCACTTGCATGAATTCAGTGATTTAGGGTAGAACAGGGAAGACTTCCTCTGACTTCAATAATTTTATTAAATGGTATGTTTATGCCAGAATAACTTTAGAATCTGGCCCACAATAAATAAATACCTTACGTAATTAGAATACCTCAGTCTGTATGTTCAGTTATGAAAAATGCTCATGTCCCTTCACAAACCAAAATCAGGATGAGGAAGACTGAAGTGCAAGTGTTTTCAGTGCATGTCAGAATTAGCACTTCAGGAAGCACTGCATCTGCATTTTGAACAACATTCAGCCTGTGTTGCTGGATCTAAGAAGTTTTATCTTACACCTGTAATCTTACTAGCACTACGGTGTAGTGTAGCAAATTGCAGTTGTCGCAATCACTGGCATATTTACATTGGTGATGCATAGGAATTTGTTTTTAAAGCTCTCAGTAAAACAGTTTGAAACACTTGTATTTATTTACACTATACAATTTTGAATATAAATAAAACATAAGATCACTCAACCAACCATCTCTCCCATCAGGCTCTGGATGCAGCTCTGATCCAGAGTCAATTTCTATCCATGGAAGGACACCCTCTGATTTGGATTATACCCTCCACACTTCTTAAATCTGATTTGGAGTGTCCCAGAATTTCTTCATGGAAAATCTTGAATTTGCTTTTACCAATTTTTTGTATGAGAGACAAACAATTATAGTACAAATGCACTAAGGACAAGCAAACAAGCAGTAGGTTGCTCAGCGGTTCTGTAAAACAAAATCCTTTTCTCAGTGGTAACCTGTAGATACACAATTTTCTCTGAATGGGTTGTGAGAGGTTATCACTGAGCTTTTGAGGGGGAGAACAGTACATGTATGAGAAGAGAACAAGGACACAGTGAACTAAAGGAGACATTTAAACATTCAGAGGAGAGACGGTGTGGTAAGGAGTTGGAACAAATGGGAGGGGAAGTCTTGCCGATAGGAACTGGCTGTGTTTGGGAACTTACCCACTGTGCAGACTTTGTTGAAGTCAGGGCAGCACTCCATGTAGTGTTGACAGCTAAAATCACAGTGGCAGTCATGCTCTCTAGAATACCCTTCCCCACATCTCCCTGTACAGCTTGATAAATCTAAAATCACACAACACTGGTGTAAACATTGCCAAACCACAATGATACACAAGGAAATGCTGAACGGCAAAGTAGCAACATTTACCTTTTTTTTCTCTTTTCTCCTATAGAATGCCATTTCTTTTCCTAGTATTGCAGGAACTGTGGGCCCAGCACAAGCCCTCCTGAAGGCATGTGGATCAGAGGCTTGCTCTGAGCCAGCCTGAGGACTGTCAGCAGAGTGCTCAGGTTAGAGGCTAACTTATTCTGTTTCTCCTGAAGATTAAGGAATCCCTGAGGACCAATTTAGTAATAAGAGCCACATCAATTCTAGCATAAAACTATACCATGCAGATTTATCATGAGCAGCTAAGCACTATATTGTTTTGCAGACTTATTCTCCATCTGAATTCACCCTTTGTATGGTTACAGATGTGTGCCCACACTACCATACCTGACAGACTCCTTTTACTTTTTGTAATGTTCTACATAATCACCAAATAAAACCAGTTTAGCTTGTAAACAGTCAGGTTCTAGTCCTACAGTCTTCTTCAATGTACTTTCTGTTTGTTAATTAGGAGATTACTTACTAGCAGAGTAACATAAAAGCTCGTTCCACAATGGCTTTACTGCTAGACTGCTGTAGTGTTGGAAAATGCTAGATAATAATGAATGGTGCAGGTCCAAGTTGGAAATCAAGACGTTAGGAGGTCTGCTTTCAAACTGCACGCATTCAAGCTTGGCAGCAGTTTGTTACCTTCTACTGCCAGACCAGGTATTCAAGTAGCCCTTTCCTATGTGAAATCTAATAATATAACTAACATAAGCTGTTAGCTTCTTCTGGAAATGAAATATGCAGGACCACAAGTGAAGTGCCCCTAAATACAAACAAAGAAGCTCAACAATCAGCAAGCTAAAACAGAGTTAAGATAATCAGCTGAAACACTGAGGCATAACAGGAAAATAACAAGAAATAACATGTAACACAAGACAACACCGAAGACAATTTCTAGTAGCACACACTCCACGTGTGTGTATGACAGAAGACTATGGGATAACAAATAATTCTATGCATTGTGATTTTTCAGCAGTCGGGTATAAAGTTTTTTACCATTTCTTTACAAATAATGAAGTGGGACTAGGGAATAAATAGAAAAGTTAATGGGCTCTTAATAGGGGAGTTGAAACGAGAGGCTAGGCATCTTCCTGCATAGATATCCAGCCAATATATTTCACCCTTTTTCCTTTATGGGAAGAAAATATAAGTAAGTCCAAAAAGTACCACTTTTTCATTCATTCGTTTTAAGTTTATGATTTGTAAGTTATGAAGTTACTTCAAAGAAAAATGCCCAAATGATTCCAGTTACTGTTGGCAAGTGCCTTGATTTATGCTGAAAATATCAGAAAGGGTCTCATCAGCTACAGAGGGTGCAGTTCAGACAGCTCTGCCCTAAAGGTCAAATCTGACGTCTGCTGTGGCCTGATGAGCTACTCAGATATGCAAATGTTAAGTCTTCTACTATCAAGTAGTAATAAATTACTTTCTACTAGCAAGTAACACACTATGTTATCACTATAGCAACTCGATAGCTACGTGAGAACTGTGACAGCACAGGACCTGCCAGACTGCAAGTTCTTGTTTCTTCACACCTGCTACTTTAGTCAGAAATCAATTATCAAGCTTTAAGAGTAAATAAAAATCTGTAGTATTGAACAAATAATTGCCAAAATTTGCCTCGGTGGTGGTAATAACAATGCATTTAATGGCAAAGCACTTAACATGCTATAGACATTCCTTTTCCTGAGCCTATCGTATTTAAATATTTCTAACCAAATTATGTGAATATTGTAATTTTAGATTATTCCTTGAATCATATTGCAAATCATTTGGGCTAAATATTTCAGTCCAAGGGCGACAAGATCTGTGGCTATGTCTACAGAAAAAGAAGCCGGTTCATACACATTTTGCATTATATTCATATTTATGTTATTCCTCAGAAAGAGAGAACCGTGCTGTACCAAAATATATTTATGACAATATTCAGGGGTAATAAAAATGAATCATAAAGTTCTAGAATTGAGTATTTTAATGAAGATGCACTTGAAGAATTCTTAGTATTTGTCATATATCATAGAACCCCTCCCTTCATCTTTGTGTGTTACTGTACCTTGAGAAGACACTTCTTGAATCACAGACAGTGAAAGGATCACCAGGGATATGCAAAGTATGTTCCATATGATCATTACTTTCAGGTACGACATCATTCCTAGAAAGAAATAAACTCACATCATTACTTGCAATTCATTTTACCAGTTTATTCTTTTTTTTTTTCTTTTAAATTGTGGTGCATATCTTCATGTATCACACTAGTTTAATAACATTAAACTAATACTAAAATTATTCAAGGACAAATCGCTAATTTAGAATTACTCCATAAATTCTCTTGGTTGATTAGCTGTTAAATTTTGCAATACGACTAGGAAAAATAATTATTAACAAATAATGGAAGTAATTTTTTGCAGAATTCTGTTACATGACAACTACAGTCAGAGTCTTCTCCTCTTAACATGGATGCACTTCATTACAACAGTTTCTAAGTTTATAACACCGATAAATATAAATGTAAAATAAAAAAAAAATACTGTCAAAATTTTAGTTATTAAGCAACATAATTTTATAAACCATAATCTATCATTGAAATATTGGTGTTCAGATATGCCAAATGGAAATGTAGGATAAATCTTCTTTCAAAAGGAAAACTTGTCTGGTTTTTATGTTCCAGTTTATCTTTTTCCTTCAGAAGAAGAGTGCTTTCATCAAAACTCAGAGTAGAGAGAGATATTACACTTACCTAACAAAGAATATGTCTGTTCTCAGTGGTGTTTCAGATGCCTTATATACTGCTTTGTAACTGTGCTGGGGTTAACTAGTTATCTTATTAAACCAAAACCGCCAATGACAACTTATGACAGCAAACTTTCCACATGAGTTGGAAGAGGTCCCAGATGACTAGACTAACGCAACATCTGGAAAATACTCCCATTAAGAAAAATGATTACAGGAAAAAACTAAATAGGGACTTACTAGTCAAAACACATTTTGATTACTGAGTGAAATGAACAAATTGTCCTGAATGCATCTGGAAGGCATTAAATGCTATTGCACAGCAATAAAAAATCATTATAGGCAGATAGTGACTATATTTTCTTTCTTGTCAAATATATCTTATGTGACAGTGGCCTAGAATTATGCAGTAGTATCTGCTACTGATGGTGTATCTTCTCCAAAAAGTTTTAAGATCTCTTTCATGCAGTCATAAGTAATTTACCGTTTCTGCACTGAATAATATGTAGTGCTTTTCCCTGAACTAAATAGAAATTTTGCCAAGATCTTGGCTAGAAATCAAAGAATTTACTCAAGTCTCAAATTTATTAAACATATTGTATGTAAAGCATCAAACATGAATGAAGGAGACTTAAAGAGTTTCAGAGTTCTTTGTGTTTATTGGTTCCAGATTCAGGGTGATGGAAATGGTTATTTGCAACTCTCAGAGCTGAAGGAGGTTTATACTGAACCTTTCAATGGTCCTGACTCTCAGAGTTTGGGGGTGATTTGTTATTCAGAAACTACCCTAAAGGCCAAGGAACTTTGATATTTCTGTCTTATGATATCACTTGAATTCCATAGTAGTTCTGCTATCTCAAAAAAAAACCAACCCAACAACAACAAAAAAAAACCAACAAAAACCCAAACAAATAAACTGGTATAATACACATTGATCCCCATTGAGGAAAGCAATTAAGCATGAGCTTGAGTGTCTTAAGGAAAATGATGTAGCCATCTCTGAAAAGGAGTGGGTTTAGGCATGTGCTTGAATGTTTTCCTCACTTGGTTCAGTGATTGTGCAGCTTCAGTATTTTTATGCTAGATTTTCTTTCTAGTTTCTCTATTGTCACAATAGAGGCAGTTTCATTTAGTCTTTCTACATTGTGGACGCTTGTAATTGCTTTCATATCATAGCCATGCTTCAATTAATTGACTCCAGTCAAGAAAATACTGCTTTTTTCATTGCTCCAGGAACACATACAACCTTTGTAAAGGTTTCTAGAGTTATTTAGCCAAGTGTTAAGTGGGAGAACTTGCATACTGTTGTTTTGCTATTTAAAGTTCTCTGCCAACTGCCAGCCCACTTAAAACTTAACTATTATTCTACTTTGTGGAAAAAGAAAACCCCAGACTCTGAGATTTTGTGGGATGTTTCCAGGGTAATATAGAGAAGGAAATATATATTATATGTCTTATAACAAGAACTGTCTTTAGTGGAGACAACTATAAGCTTGATAAAGAAACTCTGGTTTGAGAACACACCTGTTTATGGATAGTTAAAGCCCAAGGAAGAAATGCTTGGGGTAGCTAAATAGCATCAACAAGAGATTGGTTTTCTAGAAAAGTACTCAAATCCTCTTAACTTCAATAATTTGTAATTTGATCAAGCAAAACATTTAAGACTACATTATTGAGTGTATCCTTACTTTAATAGCCATGATATGGTGGAGATTTGTTGACCCTTCCATCATTTCACAGCCAATACAGTTCTGAGTCCCAGTTAATACAGACTGGGCACCTGAGGTTAAAAAAAATATATATAAAAAGTAGCAGAAGATTAAAAGTATTATCACGTGTCTCTTAACATGCCAGTACTCAATGAAATCATATTAAGAAAATCAGATATGTACAAAACTTGAAAATATGGGTAGTCATGTTTGGTGGCTACATTTATTATATATTAGGGATATGTTCGTTTTGGTAGGGTTGTATTGTTTCATTCCTCCTATGAATTAAGCTTCAGAGGTCACGTGGGGTTGCAGAGTTTCAGTGATGAGATGAGTTCCCAAACTGCAGTTACTGAATTTCTATTGTAGTCATCTTCATTTGAAGTCTGTGTTTGTTATAGTTGAATGACTGTTAGGTGGTCATTAAAGTTTCTTTAGCATTTGTTGTAGAAGCTCCAAATAGAAACTGATACTGCACAGTGTTTTCTTTCCTTCAGGTCAATGTAATTTTAGGTAGCAGTATCTGACAAAATATGCTGGATTTTTACAAACCTGTATGAGTTTCATATACACGAAAACTAAGGTTTGTCATAAATATGCTTTGTTCCTTGGGCAGAAAAAAATACATTTGAAAATGTCTGAATGACTATTATTTATAGTACTGTTTTCTACATCATTTAATATTAACATAAAAGAATGTGCTTTTTGAAAGACTGGCTGAAGATTTAATAGGAAGGCTTCCTTGGAGATTAAGGTACTCAGCTAGGAAATGAGTTCAGATTGATTTCCAATTCTGTGACAAACTTGGTGCCCAAGTCAAGTACTTTATGCTAAAGGGTAAAACAGGATTTTCAGAAATGCCAGTTGAATACTTTCGTAGGAGTCCCTTTCTTCATAACATACATATTATTAAGCTCCTTTTGCACATAGGTCTAGCCTCCGTGTATGCTGTATGGGATAATTCCGGAAGTGGATTAACAGGATGTGAAAAGACATCTTTAAATTGTAGTGTCAAAATGGTACCTGTGCTGACACTTCTCGGTGTGTGATCAGGCAACACTAAAATGGGATTTGTATTATGACCAGCTTCTGCTGGTCTTCCCTTTATTTTCAGGGAAGAACTTCAAAATCCTGCTTTAAATTGTTGTCATGGTTTTGGGGAGGCATCAATGATGGACAGAGTTTGCTTGCTTCTGTTTTGCAAAGGTTTGTGTGCCAGTTGAAAGGGCCATAAGTATAACAGTGAAATAGTAATCAGGGAGCTGCATGATTAGGGAAGGGTGAGGTGGGGACACATCTCAAACTTTTTTGGGTTGAGCTCCGTGTGAAACGGACTTGGAGCTGTGAAAAAAAGAGAAAGTACAAAATGTTCCATTTGCTTATTTTTATTTCTGCTGCACTTAGGGAAACAGGATTCATTATATTTCTGATGAGTAAACAGAGATACATGACTTCACCTTGGAGCAATATACGGGACCTAATACTGTGGTCAGCCACTCCATTTGGAAGATAACGTTATTTGTTGTCTGATACTTGGTTGCTTCAGTTAAGTATCAACTGACCAGTCATAGAATTTGGCAAGGGTTTCAGACAACATAAACCACCCATTAAATCTTGTCAGGTGTATCCAAAATTGTATCCGTATTTCCTATCTTCATTAGTTGATGGCATTCAAAAAATAAAAAATTAAAATAAAAAAAAAGTACAAAAAGAAGCCTTTCCCTACAAATGGTGCTTTGCTTATATATTGAGATCATCACAGTTACAGTACTATTATCTTTTAATTCTGAATGAATGGATTCCTCACACTGGTGTCCGTGTCTCAGGCATATTTTTATGCCTTTTCAGACCTGGAAGCTCATCAGTCAGTCACATTTATGATACTGGTTTTGGGATGTGTTCATATCCACTGGGGGTTGCATGGAAAATGCATGCTGGTAAAGCCCTGGAAAATGGTAATTGTCTTAATCTGGGTCTGGTCTGACAGATGCCTCATTGCTTTTCAGTCCCATCATTGATATCGATCAGTATCCTAAAAATATCATGTAGTTTTCATATAAAAACTAAACTACATTTGGGCTTATCTGAATCCTGTGGTAATTCTGTTGGCAGGAGTTGTGTAGAGAAACTGAGCTTATCAACAGTGAAGAAAGTCAAAAGAAAACAAAAGAGCATGTAGTTAGACTAGTATTGGTCTGATAAATATTCACTGATTACTGTACCTCTTTAACCTAGAAGGAATCGTAGAAGAAATTTAATTGGAAGTTACGTGAGAGTGCTGGAAGTCTTGTTAAATGAGTTACTAAGAAAAATTATGAAGAATTGCAGAAAAATTTTGCTCTTACACGCTTCCAGGCTTCCGGACTTGGATGGGCAAAGAAAGAGAATGATGTAGAAGCAGCAGGAGCCCTAATATGCAGAGGGCATGGGATTACAGTTAATTTTTCAGAGGCATCTGATAATTGATCAAAGGGCACTTCTGCATTGCTTTCTACAGCCGCTTAGTTCCATGCCAGAACTGGCTACATTTTATTGGCATAATTTATCTAATTATAGCAAAAATAAAATAAAATTGAAGAGCATTTAAATATACTGACTTTTAAGACAGAATAATATTGATACCATTGCTTTGCTGTCATTTATGAGTAGTACAAGTAGAAGTTTTGCAGTGAATTCCACTACAGCAAGCTGCTGTAATGTGTCAGATGATCCTATGCATCATCCAGTTGATACAAATACAGACTTACTGCATTTCCAATTTCTAAAAACTTGAGAGAATTGTTTAAAAGTATGAAGTAAAGAGAAAAATGTGACTTAGAAATTATGTTTGTTCACACAGTGATAACAGATGAGCCCATAATGATATGTGAAAGGTGAAGGACAGAATCTGTGTGTTTGCATTATTTTTACAGTGCTACAAAAAACATTAGGAGACATCTTTTTATTCCAGAAGAGGTTTATGGTTAGCACAGCTGCAGACATTACTTGAAGAGGAGGAGGAAGAGTTGGTCTGCTGACTGTTTACATCTATAGATGTGCATAACTTGACTTCCTCTGGAGCAATGACGATAAGAACAACACTTCATAGCCACCGTAGGTTATAGTAGGTTCTAAAAATTTCCTCTAAAAGACCTTTACAGTTTTTATCCCAAAGTTAGAGCATGGATTTACTTCAACTAGGCTGGAATTTCATTTTATGTGGAATGCATCCTCTGATTCATACAACAGAGCAGACTCTTAATGACATAGAGCTACATAGAGAAATCTATCAGAGAATGTCTGGCAGATCAGGATTCTAGCAAATCAGAACTATTTAGCTTTTCTTACTTTCCTAGTGTATGAATTATTAGTTTGGTCTAGTGAAATGGTCATTGATTTAGATACATATAGCCTGATTAAAAAATGACTACTGTCTCCTGAAAGTGTCTCACAAAATGAATTATATTCCATATAATTTGTTCCTTTTTTTTATTATTTGTTAATATATTGTATGGACTAATTGTCCTACTGAGTAATAACAGCAAGAAGACAAGAGATTCAACTACAGGAAGAAAATATTTTCATGCAAGATCCTATTAATGTGAAGGATGGTATGTGATTAGATTAAGGCAAATGAACATTAGAAAGATGAGGTTCTTGACACAGGAAAAGAGGTAAAACTAGAAGAACAAGAAGTTATACCTATCTGTTTATAACTTAAAATATATTTTACAATGAAATAGAGAATCCCAATTAAACAGTAGGTGGTGAATTAGTCCTGACTCCTGGTTAATTTGTGAAGGGAAGACGCAGAAAATTCTTTCAGACCAATTCTTTCAGTTATTTCATTGCCACCTACAGGACTGTTAATAAAGCTTCCCAGAAACAGTCACCGCTTTTCGTATGACTGAATAACACATTTGCTTTGGCAAAACAGCAGTGAAAAGGTGTCAGACAGCATTGCGAGGGGTTTTTTTCAGACTTGCTATGAAGTCATTTTCTTGTAACATGAAGAATCACACTCAGGCTGCTGTAAATAATCCTTTTAACACATTCTCAAGCTTTCACCTCTCATGTAGTTAAGCAAAAGTGAACTGTTTAAATGTGTGTATTCAAGGGGGAAAGACTTGCTGGATCAACATAATTGTACATAACAATGACAAGTAGTTGTTAATTTATACTTCTCTGCGAAGATTTGGTTTTTTCCTTTTTTGGAACTTTTCTGCTTTTACTTGACTTCAGAGTGAGAATGAACGGTAGCACTTTTGATGTGTATTCAACAGGAAGGTCTTAAAGGTCAAATAGTAAGTTCACGTACAAAACCCCTCTTTTCTCACTATTGAATTTTGTATATTAATGTTAGTAGACAAAGCTTGAGATAAAACTGCCACAGGCTTTTGGAAGCTGCCTTTTCTTATCAATGTAAACAATTGATTTTGACTTTTTACAAGAATCTGAATTATTCATATGAAATGTTCAGTGCTTTGCTTCTGTCTATCGTGTTGTGTAAAAGACAAGACAGTCAACAAGAGGGGACTGGGTATTTGGTAGAGTGGCAGGTTTGTAAATAATATCAGCCTGCAAGAAAAGCTTTGTTAGAAAAATCCCTTATTTTCTTTGGTTGGGCTGTGAAGATTCCCTTTCTAGTGTTGACTGTGGGAAAGAATCTCCTTCTTTTTTTTTTTTTTTTCCAAAAAAAATATTTAGAACAGGTTTTGGTTGTTAGATTCTGAGGTGAGGAAGGAGGTGCATTTGTAATTGGGATGCCACTAGAAGGTGTTTAAGCAAAGTAGCAGGTCATCCTTATAAGCTTCCGTTCTTCTAAATAAAATCTGGTCCTTGGCTTTTACACTTCTGCTAGCATATTCCCTTGCAGGCTGTCCTCTGCTGGGCACTCTTAAGTTGGCAACCAGTATCTTCTTTCTGTATGTGCTTGTGCCTGTGTGTGTTCCTGAGTACATCTGCTTTTTTAATGACTATTGTTTCATAGTAATATTTTCATACTATTTAGAGTCTATTAGGTGCTTTTCAGCACAAAAAAGAAGTCGTCCTCACCCTGTGCATCTGACAATCTAATTCTAGTACCTCATTGGAGATGTGTCTGGAGGATGGGGCTTCTTTTATACTTTTCAGAATGAGTCATATGTTTTCGTGAGCAATGCAGTTGGTTTAAAGATTAAAATTATAACTAATGCACCACCCTTAAGCCAGTTCTATTCCAGAAAGATTAGGCTCAGTGTGAGTTGTCAACATTCTTTGCTCAAAGTTAGTTTTCAGAAAATAAGAGAAAATTCTGGGGATGCTGATAAAGGGTATATATGTTGACATAAAAAAACCCCATTGCTTATCCTTTGTTTATGGGTACTGTGCCTGAGAAACAAATCTATACAGACTTAGACTGTAAATCAAAGAATTTGTGTGGCCAAAACAGTATACAGTAACTTATGCTCCTTGAAAGCTTTCCAGAAATCACTTCACTAATAAGATGACATCGTTAACTCTTGCCTTTTCTATTGAGGAGTGAAGACTTTGAGCTTGAAGTGTAGGTGTATGTGCTGAAATATTGACGACGGACACTACAGTCAGTGCTCCGCCTAGACTTCAGTAAGTGATTCAAACCTATTATTGCTGTTGTTAAGTCCAGAACATGAGAAATGAACGGGATTGACAAATTTTACGGGAAAGCTCAATCTAATAGCGTGCCAAAAACAACTCCTACATGAGGTTAGTGACTATATAGTGATTTGAAATAACAGTGAAAACTAACTCTAAGATGAATGTGGGGGCCACATGAGGAACACTTCAAAGCAAGACGCTATAATGGTCATCTCTTGGGGACCAGATGAAAGTTTCTTTGTTGTACTGAAACCAGTGAAAGGAAAATGTGTTGAAAAGGGAAGCAGCTTGTTTAGCCTTTAATGCCAAGTTCAATGGAAATTCAGATATCTTGGTGTATAATTAAACTTTTCTTCCCCTTGATTCTTTGTCAAGTATGCTAAGAGTAGGCATAACAAGTATCTAAGAATATATCATGTTTCAATTAAGGGCATGCTCCAAATTCACCAGTCTTTTCAGGAGAACAGCATTTCGTGCTAAATGTTTAGGTTAACTTTTAGATTAAATTAATTTTCTGTAAATGTGTTGTGAACTCCACACTTTCAAAATGATCTCTGGAATCCTTGTAGTTGACATCTGCTAACAAGAAGGATTATTAGAAAAGGTGTAAGGATGGAGAAGCTAAAGTAGGCGGGCTACAGAGTCTGTCAGATTCTAAGAAATAAATTTCAAAATGCTTAACAATATGCATCTTGTATTTGCAGACAGAGTTCCTGTGAAGATAGTATATTTTCCCCTCCTAGTGGGGGAAAAAAAAAAAAAAAGAAATGCATTAAGTAGGATATTTTTTCAAGCTTCTGTCATCAGAGGTGAAAGAACACAAACTGCAAGTGCAACTCTGTTCCAAGAGTAACACAGTGGCTTGAACTGTCTCCATCAGCCATGGCAGACTAGTAGGATGGACTGATGTAACATCACTCTGGTATAAGCAATACAGAATACAGGCATCACTCTGCAAGAGAGCTTCCAGTGTGTTGTCCCTTTTACCTGACCTAAGAGTTTCTTATCATGAAACTATCTATCTCAAAACTTTAGTAAGGAGTTGTGACTGTTGCTTTTTTCTGAATACCTGGCAGCAAAGTAAATCAATCTGCAGCTTAGTAAAGAACCAGCATAAAATCAAACCTGCACATACTAACACAGCACAAACCTGAGCTTCATTCAGTTTGCTTTCTATAAGGAAGACAGAACAAATTTGCACATTATTCAACCTCTGATCAAGCTTGAACACATGTTGCTAAAAGTACATTGGAAAAAAGCACGTAAATGTTGTGCCTAATTCGTGCAGAGTGAAGAACAAACAGGAAAGCTCCGTTATTTACAGTACTTTATGAACATGATGATAAATATTTTATTTAGGACCTTGCTATAAATAATTACTAAACGATCCTAGGAAGGCATCAAGTAAGAAAATTCCCTAAATTAGTTGTTTATATCAGTAAAATATATGCCTAAAATAACAGACTACATTGTAATGTTTTCCAGCCTGTTATTTCTTCATGAAAAAACAGTAAAGATTCAAGCATTTATTTTTTTTAACTCTGTGCATAATAAATTTTAAACCTTACAAAGCTTTTAAATTCCCAGTAGTTATGCAGAAGGTAAGTAGCTTTGCATTCTGAAACAGTTATGGAATATGTACAAAGCCTGAATATAGTCTTTAGGGTTTCATTAAGATTATTTTGGTGTTTCTTTCCAATATTTTTGATGACAAAACCACGATGGACAGACTGACACTATTATCTGACTATCTTGTTTTGTAGCGGTGTAGATATGGGATGAACCTTTTTGTTTCACCTTAAATTTGCTGAAATGTATGGTGTCTGGAGGGTATTAGTAGTTGCCTTCAGTTTTGACCAGCTGTATTATTAGATTCAGTAACAAATTAGGCCAATTAAGGTAAACTTTAAGTATCATATGTTAACAAGAAGCTTAGCGCCAGTGTTATGGACAAGCTTGCACCTGAAGCAGGAAAGCTCAAGGAGACCTTAGAGGATGCAACTGCAGACAGAGGCAACGAAAGCATAAATGAATCCCTCAGTATTGGTGGAGATGATGTATTAGTTTGTTTAGCCAGCAGGGCGTTGATGGTAATGGGTTGGGCTGCAGACACAGGACATGTGAGGAGGAGTAGAATTTGGCATCAGTCACCGGCTACCAAATTGTCGGCAGCGAGGACTAACTGGAATATACAGTCATGAAGGAAACGGGAACAGCCCTCACTGCCAGCAGATAGGTTGATGTGTTTTTGTCTTTGGGAATCCTGGGGGGGTTGGGTATGATGCTTGTGGAATTTGCAAAGGTTGCAGAAGTTTGGCATCATTTTAGGACTGTGATATTCATAACATTCTGTTCCAGGGCTCTGGCTTGGGCTGATGACTCTGCGTTACTTAATGGTAACGCCCTAGAGTTCTTCTCCTGAGGGTTTAGGTTACTCAGCAAAGTTAATTATGTAGCCAGATAAAACTTTGCGGTTAGTGTGACATGTTGAGATTTATCTGGTGACATTTAGACCAGCACTTCAGAAATTCAGGGTTCTGGATTCAGTGAAAGTAGAGAAATTAATCTAAAAGTATTAACTGAACCTCATGGTCTGATATGAAATACAATGAACATGTCAGACATCTGGGTCTGCACAAGTTACTGAAACTAGGACAGGTGAAAAGAGAGGCTGTGATAATAAATAAAGTAATGGAAAGATGCAAGAGTAACCCATAGAAGAGTTTAGTTTGCAAATTCTAGTAGAGAAGGACTTTGATTTCTCTGTCTAAATACCTCCAGGCAATAAGGATGCGGGGGACTGAGAAGAAGAGAGTTATTTAAATTAAAGAGCAACAGCAGCCAGAAGTCAAGTAATTTTAAGCAGTTTTTAAGTAAAAGTAAGATTATGCAGGAAATTAGAATAAGGTTCTTAAGCCTTGTATCACTGAGGTTTTGAAACAGCCTTCTGATCAAATGAGTTTTAAGATTAAGCTGGATACGTTTTTGAAGAAGGTGAAATGCTGTGGGAGAAAAATCTCAGTGACACAGGATTTCCATCCTGGTGTCCCTCCCTTGATCTCCTCTCAGTCTGCATCCGTAAGAGAGAATAGTGGAATTGAGGTTATATTATTAACCTGTTGTGATTTTGCAAGCAGTAGAGCATGGACAGTAAATTTAGAGACATTACTTCACTGTAAATGGGTCTGATTAATTTCCATTTCCTAAGCCATGTATCGTGGCCATCTGTTAAAGAGTCTTATTTGGACAGCCAGGAGAACTTTGCCATTACATAATTATACGAAGAGGCAACAACAGCCATTTCCCAGCGTCCTGATGCGGGAGAGCAAATACAAACGACCCTCATATCTTGCTTCAATCCTTTTTTCTGCTGGTGGCAGCTGTAGCTTTCACAATGGCTTAAGTATACGGGGCTAGGAGGGGAAAACTCCTCAGTCGTTTCTCTGAGCTTTGTTCTTCATTTACTGTTTTCTCTTGCTAACCATGAAATTTAAGCAAATTTGGATGAGAAAAACAGTAAGAAAAAGCGTGGGTACTACAGTATTTGTAAAAGCTAAGGCATGTTGCACTGCAGCTGCGTCATACACAATCTTATAAAATACTCCTTCATACTATTCGGCGCAGTTCCCCACTGAGGTTTTGTCAGTATCAGAAGGAATGTTTAAGTTGATTACATTAATGTTGCAGGTGATACTGTTAGATCATTTTGATCACAGTACAGGTCCATCTTTTGATCCAGTTTTGGAACCAAAACTAACTTTAAACTTGTATCTTCTCAATGACAAAGATGATCTCTGAAAAATATCTCTCTCAAATACCAGTTTAGGTTAATGTAAGATAATTTAAATGCAGTTTTCCTAGCTCATGTAGCAAAATCACATCACTAAATAGTGAAGAGTGAGGAAGTGTATATATTTGGCATTATTCCCTCCTTGTAACTGTTTAACGAAATTAAACAGCCCAACCTTAAAATATGGCTATATTCTTCTGAAGTCCATTCCAACCTTACATTTTTTAATGAAAACCGTCTAATTCATGAGTCTTAAACTTAGCTGTCCCAGTTAATCTACGAATAGCCACTTGAACAAGGATGATGTCCACTGAGCGTGATAAATATCTGTAGTTTCTGTTGCCTTTTTTTCCCCCCCCTTTTTTTTTATTTTTTTCCTGTGAACATCATGTGTGTTCACCCTGTGGGACCTTTGACTTCTGCCAGGACAGTAGTTCATTTGTGATTCATATGTGATCTTCAGAAAATAGGGATACTTAGTGATGATTTCGGGGATATGATGTTACATCCCTCCTCTTAAACTTTTTACATTTATATCATCATGGTTTATGGACTAATATGAAAGAGTACTGGAAATAACATTTATTTGGAGTGATTATTCTTTCACAAGACTGTCTGGCAGATTGTGGGTTTTACCAGATGTTCTATTTTACAAGTACTGTTGCTCATCTTATAAAGTAAACTTAAAACCGAAACAAATTAAAAAAAATTCCCCTGCATAATCAAATATTTTCTTTATCTACAAAATCTACCTATAGAAAACAGGAGTAGAAAGTTCCCTGAATAACTGTCGTATCAACTCTGCTACTACTAGCAGAACTGACAATTTTTATAATATTTAAAATTTTGTTTATGCCTTGCAAAACATCAGATTTAATCTAAAAAATGTACATGAATGTCTTCTGAGAATCATCACTGTGATAATTCAGGTAATGGCAATGATTATCTGTTTTCATCAGAGTGTCTCAAAAGTGATCTACAGCTTTCTTGGAGCATAAGGCCAAAATCAGGACGTGATGCTATGGATGAAATTGTATAAAAAACTAATAAAAAATGAAACAAGAACACATCACGTGTTTTGCATGCAATGCTTTTGTTCAGTTATTCGTGGGAAGCTTTTTCAATCTCTGTCTGAGAACATTAACTTTGATTCAGTTGGTGATCCCAGGAGTTCAGAACTAGTCTCAAACCCCTAACTACAAATGCACTTGCTAATTAGCAAAGATTTTTCATATTGTGTGTTCTGCTCTCATCAGCAACAATTAAAACAAAAGAAAAAAATTCCAAACATATTAAAAAAGTCCCATTCATTATTTCAGCAAATATGGACTGAAACTCTGTTTTCTGGTTTGAAATTGTCCAGCGTGCTGCAGAAGTATGTTTGCATTTGTAAGTGGTCACATATTCTGTAAATAGCAGCTCAGGCCATCGTTGGGAACCACTGACAGCTCTTTCTTGGACTAAATCTGTAAATCCATGGTACAAATGAAATGTGATCTGGTATTTGCTTATGCCCTTTCCAATTTAAAGTCAGAGAAGATCTTTCTTTGGTTACTGGGGGTTTTTTGGTACTGATGAGAGACAGTCATGTTCATCGATGTTCACTGATCTATGGAATTTTTCCTCTCTGCGAATATGAGTTCAGACCTGCAAATGCAGGTGGCAGCAGCTGTTATTTGCAGGCCATGGCAAAGTCTAATTGGGCCATCCATAGCCTAAAGCTTATTGTACCTGCCTGGGACCTTTCCTACAGTACCCCTAGTTTGTCACCACCTTCTTGCTTGTACCTACCAGCAACAAGGACTTTAGTTGTATCCTCCCAGCTAAAACTCTGTTTTTGTTGATAGCAGCATTCGTATTTTCAAGGATACTTCTACGTCATGGGTTTTGGTGTAGCATCAGTGGGCAGACTTCATCATTTAGATTTAAGATTGTGGCCAGAGGAATTCCCCTGCCCTTTCTCCAGGAGCATGCTCCAGAACAGGTCTTAAAATCCATGCACACACTGTGCACATTCCGTTACAGAAATTTTCCATTTCTGAATGGAATTGACTTTATCTGGGTGTTAGATACAGAGTTTGTAAAACTAAAAAAAAGAAAAACAACTCAGTAACCAACCCTTTAATAAGGGAAATCATTATAAAAGTGCTGTTTATCAACATGATGTTACACTGCAAGATGTTTAATACATTCCAAAACTAATACTCCAGCTAAATTCTGAAAGAAGAAGTTGTTAAGACTCCTTTTCTGTAGTTGTGTACTTCACTTTGTTGTCTCTTATCTCTAATGACACCATAACAGTGGAGGAGTGGGGAGAAAGATTTGAAAGAGTAAAATAAAGTGCTTCTCTGTGTGCGTAGCTTTTGCCAAGTACAAAAGGCAACTTGAGACAAGAGCAAATATTGAAAGCCTAGCAAGGCTGTTCTTGACAGTAAAGAAAGGCTGTAGGGGACTTGAAAGCAAAGGTGTAGCAGTTTATGTTGTTAGACTAAAATAAAAGTCTTTGTAGCAGCAATCAGAACTTTTGGGAAAAAGGATTTGCTGTGGTGAGAGAAAAGGTTACTGACGTTATCGAGAGAAGGCTGGAAAGTTGATGCTCAGGCAAATAAACTCGTGCTGTAATAGTCATTAGCAGCTCTTTTTAAGAGTCAACAGAGGTGTTCATATTGTTGTGATGTATAAGGAAAAATACTTTGACTTCAGTATCATTCACACCAAAGGTCTAATTTGAAGATGTTGTCCAGGTTGTGTATCTAAAGCATTTTTTGAAAGAAACAAAGGCTGACAGGAAGGCCAGTGAAGAAATGGGTTTGGTTTTGCTGGGTTGAGTTAGTAGGCATCCATCTGTCTGTCTGTCCATCTGGGGTTGTCAGGTTGAGGTTTAGTCTAGTTAGAAGAAAAAGGTGTGTTTTGTTTCTCAGCTCAGCCTTCAGTCAGAGGTCTTTGTCAAAATGCTGCCAGTGTTTGCGTGTTCCACTTTAGGGCAGTGTTTGCTGGAAAGGTAGCTAAGTACCAGACTGCAGTACTAAGGGATCATGTTAAGCATGGAATAAATCAATTTAGAGACATATAGTGACAAGCTGTGTAATAGGCTCCAAGTAAAGTACTATCTTGTGGAAGAGAGTACAGTATGTATTGCAAACTGTTTTGCAAAGCAAATGCCCAGACACAGACAGTTCTCAGTCATAAATATACTTGTAAAAATCTACTGATGATTAACTTACTCACATATTTAGATCATGAAAATGTCTCAGATTTCAGCATGAGTGTTTTAGGTTAAAGTTTCAGGCTGGAGATCCAGTGATTGTTATTTTCTATTAATTCTTTCCTAGCACACAAAGTGTGCAAAACCAATGCTGTGTGACTTAGACAACCAACAGGGCTTTATAAATAAGCGACGACTAGTCTGGCAGAGGCTGAACTTCAGTGTTGAACTTGAATGCTCAACTAACAACTTTACTTCCCAAAAAAGCTAGTTCTTAGCAAAATGTAGACTGTTTTTACTAGTTGCTCTGCAGATGCTCAATTCCATGCTGTGGAAATTCATTCTGTGATGTATCCTTTTTGTCTTATTTAGAGTTTTCAAACCTCTATCGGGAAAATTCATTTTACGTAAGATCTAAGTAGAACTTCATTTTTACTACTGTTCTTAATATATGCTGAGAAATGTTGTTATGATTAAGAGATATTTTCATTAGATAAGATGTCCAACTTGAAGGCAGTCAGGAGTTTTTAGCAAGGTTGTGACTGGCTTTCATTTGATGTGACTTTTTGGTAAACACTGATAGCTCTTTGCTTGTCTATAGTAAAGCTACCGCATGTGGCAAAAATATCATGCTATTAGAATCATAGAATCATTATTTGGAAAGGGCCTCAAAGATCATTGAGTTCCAACACCTCTGCGCTGGGCAGAGGCACCTCCCACCTAGACCACGTTGTTCAAAGCCCCATCCAGCCTGACCTTTAACACCTCCAGGGAAGGAGCTTCCATAACTTCTTTGGGCAACCTGGGTGTCTCACCACCTTCACAGTAAAGACTTTCTTCCTAGTATCTAATCTAAATCTCCCCTCTTTCAGTTTAAAACCATTACCCCTCGTCCTGTCACTAGACTTCCTGACCAAGAGTCCCTCTCCAGCTCTCCTGTAGCTCCCTTCAGATACTGGAAGGCTGCTATCAGGTCTCCCCAGAGCCTTCTCTCTTCCAGGCTGAACAACCCCAGCTCTCTCAGCCTATCCATCTGGGAGAGGGTTTTCCAGCCCTCTCATCATCTTTGTGGCTCTCTGCTGAACCCCTTCCAAGAAGTCCATGTCCATGTCCTTCCTGTGCTGAGGACTCCACAGCTGGACACAGTACTCCAGGTGGGGTATTCTATCTTCATATTACCTTGCTGTGTGTTTCAGTTGGTGAACTATAGCCTCATCTATTAAAGGACAACACCATTTATGCAGCCAAAATCTTTTCAAAACATGAGCCGCAAAATGTTAGCGGTAATATTTTGGCAAAGGCTTTGCAGGGTTACACCCAATCTGAGGTTCTCTATCAGTCTCCACGTCACTGAGAGCATTGCAGAGGAACCAGTAAGCAAACCACAAATATTTTCTTTCAAACAAGGCCAGAGATTTGTAAGCTAATTCTGTTAGCAGATGATGATGACGAAGAAGGATGAAGAAATTTGATGTAATCAATCAGAGTTATTTCCACGGTTTGTATTCAAAGTCCAGTTCCTTTAAGCAGACGAGAAATCAAAAAGGGGATTGTTTTTTCACAGATTTGAACATCATTTCAGCTTGTCTCCTACTCACAGGCTCTCTAGCATTTAAGAATTGTCCACAAATTGTGAACTGTCAGGATGTTTATACAGAAACAGTACTGTTCCGGTATGAGAATGCCTTGACCTCTCCAGTTTATCACTAAGATTCCTGTAGGCTCTTCAGCCTGTGTGCTTAATATTTTTTCTCATGGTATTTTTGCTTCTTCAGTTTCAGTCACTTACTTACACTTGCATCAGAGCACTCTGCATTTTCTTCTTCAGACACGGAGAAATCATCTTCATTTGCCTTAAGGGCACTTCTGGACCTTTGCTCTCCAGTCTGAACAAATTCTTGGTTTGATCGTGCTTCTGATGCTCCCATCATTTGGTTGTTCATAAATTCTCAATTGAATCTGTGTTTGTGTAAAATAGTAAAGAACACTTCTTTTTATTCATATGCCTTTGTCAGTAAGCAGGTATGCTTTGTTTCCCTTTCTAATGCTAAATTTATCAAACCAGCAGAATCAGCTGTGCATGCTGTCTGGCACCAGTTGTACAATGAAGATGCTGAATAGGAATGAATGAATGAATATGAATGATTGCGCTGAAAAGTGAGTGGGGTGGAGTTAAGTGTGTCCAGGCAGGCAAATGTGTTTATAAAAACCTGCTTGCCAGTTTGGGATCCCATTTAACGTTATTCACAGGACATGGCTGGATATGCTGGGCTTGGATTTCAGGTTTATTAGAGCAACGCTGCTGGATGCGTGACACACGAGGGCCCTGGTTAACTCTGGCAGTCGGCTGGACACTGATGCTTCCTTTCTCTTTGAACTCACACCCAGAGCTACCCTGTGCCTCAGAAAGTTTGTCCCAGGAGAGAGAGAACAGATAAAGTAATTCACTGAGGGTGTCTGGTAGCTGATGTGGAGCAACTGCTCCAGAAAAAGTGAGCATTGTTGTACATGGAGGGATTGAAACGGTCTCTGATTTCCAAGGAAGAAATAACGGCTGAGATTGAGCAAGTCATTGACTGTTTGGGTTTTTCAGCATTAATGAACATTGGTGTAGGCAGTGTTCTAAATTTCCTTACTCCAGCATTGGGCTTGTCAATACAGTGTTGAATCTTTGTAGATTGTGTCGATGTAGTGACTGCGGACTTTATCATCATTGTTTCTGAGGCAGACTGAAGCCCAGAAGGCTGGAGAGGCCTCCATCTGCCCATAGGCTGAGACCTGCCCCGGAGCCCTCACCCATCTGTATGTTTGTGTGTCACAGCATCTTGGCAGGGGTTAATTAACACAGAAATGTCTAGACAGCTTTCTTTCGTATCTCTCTGCCTGGGTAATTAACCACAGGCAGTGTGGTGTCCTCAGAGCGTGCCCTGGCAGTGCTGCATGTCCTGTTCTCTGCCCGTGTGGAGCTGCACACAGCGGAGCAGGCAGTTGGATTCCAGCCTCATAAACTAACCCATGGATTTCCAAGGTAATAACACGCCAAGTTTTTATTGGCAGGAGCCTTAGATTTGAGCTGCCAGAACTAGAAATGCCTCTGAAGTCAAAGGGTTCAGAGCTCCCACTTGTGCCCCAAGAGCAGAGTCCTGCCTGTAATTGCCACGCCAACGGGAGGGCGATGACGACCACTTTACTCATTATCTTTCTCTTAGTTTAGCAGGGACTGTCTGGATCTTACTTGGCAAATAGATGCTTATCTGTCAAGCACTGCTACTCTCGTCTTTTCTGAGCATCATTCTCATCTGATAACTTGTTTTCCCTTTAGCTCATAGGGCTATGTCTTCTGCATCGATCCGTTGTTGTACCTGTCCAGTAGCTTTTAAATTCAGGCGGCGCACAGAGCAAAACAAAACCCTAGTGGAATTTCTCTCAGGGGACTGGCAAGCTGCCTCTCTAAGGAAGGTGTGATGGGAGACCCTCACCTGTCTTCAGATCCTGAACACCTGCCATGGAACAAGCGATGGTGCTTTTGGGCTTTCTATCCTTCCTGGCAGTTGCTCCTGGTTTCATCTCTGAACTCCTTGTGCCTTATTACCCTGCTAGAACTTACATTCCAAAGGAACAGTATGGGTTTTTAAAATTTTATTTCAAAGAAGTGCTGCGTCTTAGCATATAGTTTCCTTTAGGTTTTGACAAGGAAGGATCGTTTCCAGGAGTAAAAGCGAGTCCAGTGCCCTGGCAACAGTTCATCCATAGCAGGATGTTTTCCTGGAACACATGAGCGGTCTTGTGCGTGTTCCGTTGAAGGTGAGCTTCAGGGAGACTCGTGTGCCCAGCTGCATGCTGCTGGAAAGCCACAATATGTCACACTGAAACTAACAGTATGTTTAAGTTAATTGCTGTAGGTTTATTTAATCTCGGCAGGGTAGCTAATTAAGCGTTGTTACGTTTGTACCTAGGTAGGGCCCTCAGGGAATGGAGGAGCCATCCAGCGTTATGGGGTGGTGTTTCAGGAATAGGGGCAGGAGGAAATGCTGGTCTCTTCTCGCAGGTAATTAGTGATAGAACAAGAGGGAATGGCTTCAAGCTCCAACAGGGGAGGTTTAGACTGAACATTAGGAAAGAATTTTTCACAGAAAGAGTGGTCAGGCACTGGAACAGGCTGCCCAGGGAGGTGGTGGAGTCACCATCCCCAAGTGTGTTTGAGAGTCGTTTAGATGTGGTGTTGGGGGATATGGTGTAGGGGAGAACTCTGTAGAGTAGGGTAGATGGTTGGACTCGATGATCCCAAGGGTCTCTTCCAACCCCAGGGACTCAAATGAAGGTCACATAAACAATGGTAGCACAGGCACCAAGGCAGCACTGAAGCTGCACCTCTGAACTACCCCAAAACAGTTGCTCTCACTGGGACCACATTTTTTTGAAGAAAAAAAAAACAAAACCAAAAAACAAAACACCCCAATTTGTTACCTGTGTGGATGGTGTGTGTCTTTGGTGTTTTTTTAATAAGAACTTAAGATTCTCTCATACCACTCAGCATGTTAGGAAGCAGGTTTGCTTTACAGTTAAGCAGAGAGATATTTATGGAGGCATTCTCACTCTTTTGATCATTTTTTTTCTTTTATACATGCATTGGAATTATTGTGACTTACTTAATGTTTGGCAATGAGTTGAGTATATTTATGAATAGACAGTGCCTTTATATGCAACCAAAATCTAGCTCTTGGCAAAATTCATTTCCTCTGAGGAAATGAGATGTCTTCTAGTCAGTAGGCTCTGGATAAAATAAGAGGACTTATGGTACGTGCACCAGTTTCCCTGACTATTTTTTGAAAAAACAAAGGATGTGGGAAAACCACTAGTGTGAAAACCAGAAGAATTGGTGGCATTTTTTCACATTGTTCCCCAGTTTGCTGAGCACATGACCTGCTGCATTCTCTGCTGGCACTAAAGGCGAGTGCTTCACAGATGGAGAGGAATTTGTTTCAGTGATGAAACTCAACAGCAAACTCAAAGGCAACGGGAACCTTTATTTTGATGATTTTCAATGTATTGACATTGTCCTTTTATGCAAATCTAGCTGTAAAACGCTCTTGAGATACTGCATAGAAAATACACATAGGAAAAAAACACATATATACACTTTCATAAAAATAGAATACATCTTGACAAAATTACTTGTGTATACAGTGTATTGACATTATTGAACCAAACTTACATCATCTTTGGAGAAAAATGATCTATTTTCAAAAAACCCAAAACTGAGTTGTGAGTACTGAAATGGATACGGTTTTGAGCTAAATAAATGGCTATACCAGAATGTCAGAGTTAAAAAAACCAAAAAAGTTATAAAATACCTGCTGTATAAAGTAGAAGTAGCCATTGTTGGTTTTTTTTCTTTCTCCTCCAAAAATAGTGACATCTCTAAACTTGCATGGAAATGAAACGTACCAGTTCCAAATTCTACTGTAGATTCTTTAGCTGAAAACAAACTTTAATGTCGTTTGTTTCAGCATTTGCAACCACTGGGTACAGTGGTAAAAAAATTGTTTTGAGCACACAATGTAGTACATTACAGCCCTAATTCTATCATGTATTTGATAAGAAAAAAAAAATCTAATAGATATAAAATTGTAAAACACTTAGCAACCTTGAAAATATGAAGACCACTTGAAATTACAGGTTTTTTTTTTCTTCTGATTAGGCTTTTCTTTAGTTGCTTTCAACAGAGGCTGCTCCTTGCTTACTGCTTTGACCACATACTTCAGCTCATACTTGGACTTGTTTTCTGCTGATTTTCAGAACAAACTGTGGAAAATGACTACTCCAGTGTAATAAATAAAGCAAGTGGTAGCAGGTATTGAAAGCCATGGATTTTTCTCTTGAATTGGAATAAAGGGGCAGGACAGGCAGCTTCCCAGAAGGAGGGAAAAAGAAAAGAGCATAGCACCGTTTTCAAGTTACATGGTTCACAACTGTTTGGCAGGCAGTAGAGTCAGTCTGGAAGTGGTAATACCCACCAGCTTTTATGAATGTGGTTAAAATACTGTGATTACTGTCAAGTAGTTTGGGTGTTTAATAGGGATAGGCTGACACAGCTATATAAACAATGAAAGTTGTCCGATACTCAATGTTTCCATCGACGCTGTACGATAGGGCTCTGACTCCCATGTGGTAAGTCTTTGGCTCTCGCAGCGGTCGGGTGGTGAACACGACCCCCTTAAAGTTCTCATCTCTCAGGGCAAATGGGATTGCTGGGTCCTCCTCTGCCATTAAGAAAGTTGTCCTTGGATGCATGACTTGATCATGAGTGTAGGCAACCAGCCGGATCAAATCCTGACCAGCAGCTATGCCAAAGGGCAGGGAGAGGAGTTTGTATTCCAAGGCGTAGGTACTCAGGTCACACTCCAAGTCGTTGGCTGGGCAGTTTTTCAGACAGAACCTAGGAATAAGCAGAGCACTTTAGCCCAGGGAGAAGGCATGATATTGTAAGTACTGCAAGAGGTCTTAAAGGATAAACTCTTCCTGTTAACCCTGTTGGCCTGATTGAAATTTCTCTACAACGTGCTCGTACACTCTTTATCCATTTTTAAAGTTGTAGCCTAGTTTAATGTCTCATTTTCCCTTAAGAGGTTCATCTCAGAAAGTGCCAAGAGGTGATATAAAGATATTGAATACAATATTTGCTGTTGAAGACAACAAATGACCTTGCTCTTAGAGTTGGAAAGTTTGGTTTAAAACAGACTGGGCAGCTCCATTTGAGGCATCTGTGTGTTAGATTATAAAATAAAGAATTTGGCATGAAGAAAAGCAAAGCAATTTTTACTTCAATTAATCAAAAGTCAAAATAGGAAGTATCTGTTAGTTCTTCAGGTCAGTATTAACAGAGGTCAAAGAACATTATTCATTTCAACTTAGTGTCATTCCAGTTCAGTTTGATCAGGAAAGCTGGTTTCTGACTATGAAACAAGCTAGCTCCTTGAGTATATTGGATGATTAAAGGAAATTAAAATGTTTTTCCAGAATGAGGAAATAAGCATAACTTAAAAAAAATTCTTACCATGACCTGTAGCATTATTTTCATGACTAAATGTATATTTTAAATGCTATGAAATTGATGCCAAGTCAGGCATTTCAAGAAGTAAGTCAGGAAAACTTAGATTCAAAGACATGCCTGTGACGAAGGACGCTAAATCAGCAGAAAGAACAGCAGCGTGCTGCCTGCTGGGGTTCTTGTAGTAAAGGAACATTCCAGTGCTATTTCTTGTTGAATTAACAGTAAAATGCTGCGTGGATACTGAAAGCCAGCCAGCTCGTATGTGGCCACTGGTTTAAGGTCCTGCTGCAGGAGAAACATGGGGTACTGCTGCTCAAGAAACTGTATCTTTCTAGTACGAGCTTTTCGGGTGACACTGAAACTTAGACAAAGCTTATTCTGACAAAATACAGGTTAAGGATCTGAGCTGGGGGTGGGTGAAAAGGGGCTAAAAATAAAACATACCCAGAAAGAGGCTCTCGCTGATAGTTTGGTGGACAAGGTGTGTCTATGCACTGGTAGCTTCCTCTCATGTTGAAACACATCTGATTTGATCCACAATTAATGTTCTGTTCAAGGCACTCATCAATATCTGAATGTAAAAAACATGCAGATGATCAACTGACAGTGGAAGAAATTAAGAGTTAAAAACTAGCTGGGTCAGTAGAGGCGGAGCAGACTGCAGAGTGTACATCTGCACACAGGGAAATCTGTCAGGATCTGGTCTTGCTGTTGAGACATGAGTTCTAATAACATGCATTTATTATTGTTGGCATTACACTGCTGTGCAGGATGGTGTATTGTGCTAGAACTGCCTGCAGCCATGATTCAACACACACTGTAGTTGTTTTGTCAACAGAGACTAATTAGCTCAATTTTAATGGGATTTCTTTTTTTAGTGTGGAACAAAAAATCTGACAGTATTTTTTTTTGACAGAAAAAGGTTAAGGATTATATTGGCTTTGACCCTAGAGCTGCTGCCTACTCGCCTGCAATTAAATGTGTAACACATCCAGCCAAGGCCAGGCTGGATGGGGCTTGGAGCAACCTGCTCTAGTGGGAGATGTCCCTGCCCGTGGCAGGGGGGGTGGAACTCGATGATCTTTAAGGTCCCTTCCAACTCTGACCATTCTATGATTCTATATGATCACGTGAGAAAACTTCAGAGAATAAGAAGTCTCAATTGTCTAATTTGTTGGTGTTTTATGAAGCATTGAAATGTGAAATATAAAAACTTCTGAAATTTTGAATGCCCAATCTGATATAGCAAGGCTTATACGTGTATTGAACATGATTTCTATCTTATTTATTTACAAATATATTTCTGAACAGTCAAAGTGATCTCTGTACCTTGACAGGTTTTGCCATTGGGCGTGAGGCGATAACCAGGTGGACAAGTACACTGGTAACTTCCCAGGGTGTTTCTGCATTCATGCTGACAGATATCTCTTGTTTCACATTCATCTATGTCTGTGGAAAGAAACACGAACACATCAGGATCATTTGAAACTGGTATTGAACCCAGGTATTTTACGTCCTATTTACACACAGTGCACAGACAGAGTTGGTGGAAGTTGTGTGGATCTTGTTTTCTGATGGAGTTGAATGTCTCACATTAGCAAGTCTTTTCACATCTTACCTGTGATATTCCTTAAAACTTTTTACTAACTAAAGCCCTCGCCTCTTTTGATGGCAGCCAGGATTTCTATGCTAGCTGGAGAGACCAGTCCCTCTGGGAAGAAAGGGGGAGGTGCAATCTGTACATATCAACAAGGTTATACAAATACAGTCTTGCTCCTAAAAGCAAGCTGATCTGCCCAACAATAACCTTTTAGGCATTATAGTTAGGAAATGCCCAGATAAATTATCTCATCAGAGGACAGTGGGGGATGACTTGTTACAATTAATCCCTCCTCGGGCAAAATTGCTTCCCTTCCAGACTGATCTTCCTCATGCCATGAGGATAAACCAAGCTCAGTATCTGGGAAGGTTATCAATAAATGCTCTTAACCTTTTTTTTTAAATCTCTTTCTCAAATATAGAAGTATCAGACCACTTTATGTAAAAGTTTCAAAGCAGACTAGTGTGATTTAGACATAGATCATACATAATTATAATTTCTTTTGAAACATCTGCCTTATTCAGGAGAGCAGTAGGCATCCTACTTAAGTCTCATGCAAGAGTTAAGACTCACATGATTAAAACAGTGGAAGAAAGGGCTTTGCTTCCCTTCTCTGTCTGATTTACAGGTGTTGCATTAGATAAAAATGCAAACACAGAAGAGAGACAGATGTGACTATAAAAATTTACAGTATGTTGTAAATGGTTGTCTATTGAAAGAGCAAAACAAAAGCATCATTTGGCTGTATTCTTCATATTAAATGGTAATTTCAAAATTTAGATACTTACTCCAAGGCAACAGGAGGGCAAGAATATTAAATTCAAAGTGGAAGCTGGGGTGAAGATAATAGATTTTCACATAACCCTTTCATCAGTGGTAACTATATTCCTAGGTTTTCCAATTAAACCCCCATACCCAGAGCAAACTGCACGTGTACCACTACTGATATGCCTTTATAACTTAAATACAAGATCTGTTGTCTCAGCATCTATAATTTTTATTTATAAAAGTATATTCATATTTTTCAACACTATAGTGTTTTAGATATTGTTAAATAATTATTGCAGTAATTCTGGTTGCTAGAATCTAGCTGTAGATCACTGTATTTGCCATAGAAGTATATTGTGCCTCCTATGAAGTGTCCCTGGCACAGATACCAAGTATCTAACACACCAGAAACTGCCACTAGTAAATCCACTAGTAAGGCCTAGGTTGTGGTAATATAATCCTGAATTCAGCAGCACTATCACAAAATAACTTAATTGAATAATACCTTTTTTCTTAAGATACTGAAAAAGTGAGTTAAATTGGCAAAAATCTAGCTTAAGAGAAGCATATTTCAACAGATGAACTCATTGTTTATATCCCCATCTGGGCATCGGGTCTGGTGATGTCCCCTGAAAGCACAAATCAGTCAATGACCAGAACAAGCTGCTGCTCCTTTCGCCTTTCATGACGAGCTGAATCAGATTTTTAACCCCTGTGTAGGTAGCAGCATTTCACTGAAAAACCTTAGAAAACTCATGGAGTAAGGAGAAACTGAGCTAAATGCTTGGTGCTTAGAGGTGCCAGATACCTTTGCTTCCTGTTGGTCTTTGCACCTCTTACAAAAATTTTTGGGGCAGAGCTTGCCAGTCACCCTAACTACCCTGCCCTCCTCATCAGGGAAACAGGGGCAGTGCTGTCATTGTCACAGCTGAAAACAAACCCCCGTTTGTTTACTAATCCCTCTCTCCACACTCAGTGAAATACACCATGAGCTGCTACACATCATAACTACAGGCAATTTAAAAGCTTCTGCTGCCAACGTGGCAGTGACCAACCATCTGGTGATGAACTGAAGTGTGCTCAATTATTAAGTCTTTACATTCAAAACCTTTTTGAACCGGATTATTACTACCATCAACGGGACTCTGGTGTAAGCAACATCCCCAGGACTAGACTGGGTCTGCTGGTGTTTCTTAGAAGTGTGAGAAAAAGGTGAGCTACTGTAAAGAGAAGAAAGAGAATAACAGAGGGAAATTATTTGCAAACACACAATAAGCAGCGCAATTAAAACAAGAGGTTACAAGAAGCAGGGTTGAAAACATTTCTGCTACCATGTGCTCAAGAGACAAGAACATGCAGAACTCTCTGAACATTTATCAGGGTAACATGAAAAAAACCACAGCACCAGAAACCATCAGACCCTGGTGTATATAAAACAGTAACCTAAGAATAAGGACCAAAACAAGAGAATTGCATAGATATGACTGACATTTACCTACACATCTGTCATTTCTTGCCTCATAGCCTTCAGGACAAGTTTCTCTAATGTTCCTTTTAGTCCTGGAGAAAGGTATTCTGCTGTTTCTATACTCTGAGAAGGAGCTGTAGAGATTTGAGGAGTGCCTGTAATATTGTTGAGGTTGATAGTTGTCTCTCACAGGGGAGAATTGAGCATAGTTATAGCTATTGTAATAGGCACCATAATTTGGCAATCTCTCCAATCCAGCGCAAGATTTCCCATCACCTAATAAATGTTGCCCAGGTGGACAGACACACTTGAAGCTGCCGGGGGTGTCGGTGCATTGAAATGCACAGGGTTTAGGCACTTGTTCACATTCATTAATGTCTGCTCATGTGACATGATCCAGAGCAACAAAGCATGTGGAAAGGAGAAAAAAACAAACAAACAACACGTAACTATACGTATATATATATATGTATATATACTTATCTCAGTTTGTGGAACAAATTGAAGACATAAAAGTAAGATGCTGAAGGCAGTAAAATAAAGAGAACACAATGCCAAGTAGGGAAGTTATTCTAACCTGTACAATAATTTACCTTTATTCTTCCTGGAAGGCTACTTGTGACCTCAGACCGTGCTCATGTAGGACAAGGACTCTGCTAAAGGCCTTGCCTCGAGCGTTACTGAAGGTAAGCTGTGGCTAGAAAACGGGGATTCAAGGCTGTTCCCCCGCTTTTGCAGAAGCAGGGCTGTGTGACAGCCTGAAAGCTGCCAGCTGTGGTTCCTGCTGATAAAGTCTGAGGAGTAAGTGGCCCTTATGACCCACACTGATCACTGTTTCAGCCTAAGCATCTCACTACGACTTGAGGAATATTTTTTTTTTTCTTAAGTGCTCCACAGATGAGTGGGAGAATCTGTCAGGCCCTTCCTTAATGAAGGATACTTAACACGGAGCATTCAAGTACAGCTTTGGAAATTCATTCAAAATGACACTGAGGGAAGCTGGAAAGCTCTGGCATGGTTATTCTACTCTGCGTCAGGAGAAAAATCAGGTCTCAAGGATGTGTCACAGCATTGCAGGGGAAAGAGGTCGGGTATGTTCTAACTTTTCATGTTGTTATTGGCCATTCTAGTTATGAAAATTTGGAAACTTAATGGTAAATATTAATTCACTTTTGTACAATTAGAAAACAGAATTATTTTTGTTTTCCTAAATAACGTTGGGTGGGGGGTTTTTTTAAGTTCCTTTTCCCTTTAATTTTTTAGTCCAAAGTAATTTGACCAACACTGGCAGTAAATATCCATTCTTAAATCAAACCAGAGTGGTAAGCATTCAAAGTATAGTAAAAGGTTTAAGGACATGACATGATGAGTGCCCTTCACTCAAAATAAAGTTCCTGTGAGTGCTCTTGGATACTGTAGGACCAGGTCTTCCCCCACAATCTCTCTGACATTACTAGAAAGAAATTTTCATTGACTTGCTTCAGGCCCAGCTGAAAATTAGACATACCCAGTATTCCTTTTCAAACTTAGATTCACTCTTTGCTAGAAAAAGACAAAAACCTGCTAATTTCAAACAGGTACGACCTGATAGTAACATTCATAACAACATATCCATAACTGACTTATATGACAAACTTTGTTGTACTAAAATTTAAAGACAGCTTTAATGGTGATTCAATAAGAGCTTAATTATATTGTACTAGTGGAAAGTGTATATTTTTCAATTATTATTGTAAGAATAGCATTAAGTTAGCATTATTACAACTTCTTTGTCTCCCTAAACATAGTATTTTGAGCACAGTTTGCATCCCTCTGAGATAAGAAATGCATGCTAATGGTATTTAAAAATTAATACTGTTTAGAAACATAATAGAATAATAGTCTGTATTTTTATTAACTGTTTAACACTTTATATATTTTAAACTTTTAAAGAATTTTGGAGGGGTATTAACAATTAAATGTTTTGAGAGTTGGAACTCCAGGGATAATTACTGCAGTATTTTTCAAATAATTTCACAAACACATAACAAATTTTGCATATTAGTTGACATATTGTTAGGGCAATATTGTCCAGTGTTATAAACAAGAATTTTGAACATTTCTAACATGGCAACAACTAATGTGACTTTTAAGTTTCTATTCCTTCATTAGGTGCACCAGATGAAAAATGTATTACTTATACATATGTAAAAATACTGAAACTCATTATTTCCTTAGCACTCAACTATTTTCTAACTGCTGAGTTTAACCATCTCTACCTGCATAAAATAGAGAATAGATATGTGTGCTGACATCTTTACAACAGCCAATGTCCTTGGGACAGGTTGTGGATAAGCAATAGAAGGCTATCGTAGAAATAATGAAAGAAAACAGGTGTTTCTTTTGTAGAAGTAGCCTGTGCAACACAAGCAAAGCTGAAGGCAGGAATCCTCCAGGAATACACCACAGCCATCCCTGGGAAGTGATCCCTGACTGACTGGTAAGCCTAAGTCTCCACTGGACAGTATCCCTTTAATTACTTATCATAAATATTAGATATTTGTAAGAAGGAAGTGAAATAGCTTTGAAACAAATTTAGCTAAATTCTCAGGCTTTCTTTAATTTGAAGGATAATATTTGATTTTTCATTCTAGATATACTTGCAGGTGTTATATGCACAAATGCTTTATCACAGCTTGTGATAATGCCTTTCCATCTCTGATATGGCATGTTGAGATCCAACACAGTTCACAGAAATACTGTAATTTAGTTATATGGGCATGCATATAGCTGTGGGTGTTGTGATGACAAATGAGCATCTAATCCCTATTTAACAGGGAATTACGACAAAAAGGACTTAACACAGGATAAGAGTAGCACAGGTAGGAACAAAGTACAATTACTCAGTTTCAGTTTGGGGTCCTACTTAGTTTTTCAGCTCTTTTCTGTGTTTATTGGAAGCAATAAAAACCAGATTTTATTAACACGTAAACTAATATCTTTGATGAATTGATATTTTAAATACATTTTTAAGCAGATAAAAAATTCAAAGGTGCATAAAGGTCTGTCTTTAATTTCAGAGAGAGCTTTCAGTGGTCCTTGGTCAGAAGACAGCTCTGGGGCAGCTGTTAGTGTTTTGAGAAAATCCATACGCCTAGACTTTATCTACCTTATTACTGTCAGAAATTTAAATGGTTTTAATATATGTTAAGAAGTCTGGGACTGATTTATCTTGGTAGAGAGGCAGCTGGTGGAAGTAACGTCTTGGTCTACAGCCAAACAGTTTCTTACTGCAATTTAATCCCTTAAATAAAGAATTCCTCGGCTTTTGGTATTCCAAAACCTTGGGTTGCTTAAAAAGAAAAAAATAAAAAACCCCCTATTCTCTAAAGCAGCTGTTTATCACTTAGGAAAACTAATCTTGAAGACGTCATCCTGGAGGAATGCTTCTCTGATACGAGAGCAACTGAAACCAATTTCACTTAGTGTCATATACCAACATTCATAAACCATTATCACCAGTGTGGATCAGCTATTACGTTTTAAATATTCCACATAAATACAAAAAGGGTGAACCTAAACTATTCTAGTGCCATCCTGAGGTCTCTGAAATGTCGCAGGAAGTGTTTTACGTACCTGCACTGACACCATTTATTAAACTCTCTGGCCATCCACATTAGAGCTACCAGAGCATCCTTCAAATGCTGTGCATATGTTCGTGGGAGAAACCTCTGCACATTTTAATGCCAAAAGGTTCTACGTAGATAGCACAGGGGAGTAACTCCATGGTCAGCATTCCTGTGACTGACAGGAATCCTCCTTCTCTGCCGTGATCCACCCAAACCAGAAAGGGGGCATTAACTGATAAATGTGTATCAGCTTCCTCCTCTCTACCCATATTGGGAACACCCTTCGCAATTCCAGAGGGTGACTAAGTGTGGTTGTGCCATTCGCTTGCAGAGGCAACTTCTGGGTGTATCACACCTCTTGCAACACCCTTTCTTCGAGTGTTCTCCTTTAGAGGAATCCATATCCCTCCCTGCTTGACCGCCTTAAGGTGCGAATCAGTGCAGTCCAGGGTACAGCCAGGCACGTTTCACTGTCCAGTCACTAACAAATATGACCTTATTTTTAGATAAATGAAGCCTCTTGCAGTGTGGTAGCTTGCCACATCCAGCCATCGGTGCTCTGAAAACCTTGTATGCTTTCTTTTCAAAGTATGGATTTATAACCATCTCCATTTGGAATCGTTTAGGTTGGGCTGTTAGTTTTAGACGGGTAATTTTGAACTTCAGAGCAAATTTGTCTACGCAGCATAGTCTTCAAATGGGACAGCACGGCTGGATATGTTACTGCAGAAACCCCAGCCAAAAGCATCAGCAGAAAATATGTGATACTCATGTAATTGGACAGCTTACCCACACAAGGTCTTCCAACTCCCTGGGACCGATATCCTCGTGGACACACGCAACGGTAACTTCCTCGTGTGTTCTCACAGATCTGGTTATAGCGGCACTGGTGGGTTCCATCCTGGCACTCGTCAATGTCTGCAAGTGATGAGGCAAGAGGAAGCGGTCAGATTTTTCTGGAAATTTCTTACAGCTTTAAACTTCTTAATGAATAAGGAATGCAATTAAGCCACAAGTGAATTTGGCTTTCTGTAGATGCGGCCTCTGAACATACACCTTTCTTACCTGGTGTCATCACTAGGCAGTACTCTGTAACAGTTTGTAAGTAAGTCACAATCTGTGTTTCACAATCTGAAAGCAAATTTTGAGCAGATACACGGCTAAATTTTTCAACTGTTTTGCATTTACACACTTTTTCTGATAATTTTTAAAAGTTTTCTTTGAGGTTTCGAGTTTGATCAACTACTCTCCGAAGAGACATAATCCACCTTCCTGTCATAACCCATTGGGGAAAAAAAAAAAAAAAAAAGAAGATCTGGTAGTTTATGTGATGTTGGTTATGTTTAAAAGCATCCCTCATAGGCACAAGGACCTATGATCTCAATCCAGAGCTCCTGAGACAAACTGTTAAGAAACCATTCACGCAAGAGGAAAAACATTTCAGTCAATGAACAATTTCTAGAATTCAAACAGAAGAAAAGAGATGATGAGGAAAATCTTACTGTTCTTTCTTAAAGAGCAATGGAAAACTGGCAGTGGCAAGGATAAATCTATTCTTTAGTATCAATTACAGTAAAGTTAAATATGTGTGTTCACATAAATGAAAAAACAAATGGTGCCTTAATATGTGCAAATCTTAATTACTGGAGACGGAATATCTCCAAGATCTTATTTTTTTTTTTAAATTCATCATTGTTCCTGTGTTTACCATCATCACACAGTACATCAACACTTCTACTCACCAATACAAGTTCCATTTTCTGCTTTGGTCATTCCATTAGGACACAGATCAATGCACTTATAGCCACCACGGGTGTTTTTGCAAAGTTGGTCAGGCCTGCATACATTCTGCCTGCACTCATTCACATCTTATTAAAAAAAAAAGAAAAGAAAAAAAAGGCAAGAATGGAAATTAACTTGCCTCCTTATTCTCAGTTCCTAAAGAGCAGAATAATCCAATTGTGATCATACCATGTACGTGTGTTTGAATGCATTTCATTCACATTTATCAGTCAGCCCAATTAACTCTGCCTCTGGCTTTTACAAATTCAGAAATACATACAAAGGAAATCATCCCTAGTAGGATTTTCATTCATAAACATTCCCAATAACAAATATAGCAACCAATAAATGCTGAACTATGTCCACTGGAAAGAGGGAATGATGATTCAAAAATCTATTCATACCTATGCATTTTCTGCCCTTTAACTGATATCCTGGATCACAACCACAGTGGAAACTTCCTATAGTATTGAAGCAACGCTGATGACAGGAGTTGGACTCTTGACACTCATTAACATCTGTTGAACAACACAAATCCAAGATACAATAGCTGTGAATCACCTTGCTGTCATTTACCTGGAAGTGTTTTATTGAGGGAACGTTCCTGACTGTGCTTTGAGCTCTAGTTATTACTCTATTGAGGTATGTTCAGAAGTGTTTACTTCTTTCAGTTCTTTGTAAAAGAAAAGTCACATGAGACACATAAGCAAGAATGTTAGGTTATTCCCTGATAGGATTTAAAATTTATTTCTAAAGATGGAAAAAGCAAAAGGTTTCAAACAAACCCAAAACCCAAAAACCCACATCTCAAAAAAACCCCAATCTTAATAATGAAAATTTATCGACACTTTAGTTGGAGATACATCCTTTTAAAAGTGACTTTCAACTGTGTGAAAGACATAATTTTCAGTTTATGAAAGCTAGCAGTGAAACCTAAAGACCTCTCCATACCTTGGCAGCTATAGCCATCAGCTGTTCTCCTAAAGCCGTTCCCGCACCTAACCACACAGCGGTATGAACCAATGATGTTTTCACAGTCTTGGCCAGCGTGGCAGGTATGTCCACCCAATGCACACTCATCAATATCTGTAATTAAAAACAAGCTGTAAACCTCACTGTGTCAAAACGAAACACAGCATGATTAACTATGAAATACTTGACGGCAAATATATTAGATATGAAATAATTGGAATACTACCAGTAAATTATATGTAGAAAGCCAACCGTATCCTGGGCTGCATCAAAAGAAGTGTGAGCAGCAGGGCCAGGGAGGGGATTCTCCCCCTCTGCTCTGTGCTCCTGANTGATCTCTAAGGTCCCTTCCAACCTGAACCATTCTATGATTCTATATGCTTTTAGTGACGACCTGAACAGAACTTTTCCCTAGTGATTAAGGTGCCAGGGGGCTTTTTGTGAGCAGCCCGTCCACAGCAACACTCATCCTACCCTGACACGTCCTGCCATCCGCAGAGATAGTGAGGCCTTTCGGACAGGAGCAGTAGTAAGATCCCATGGCGTTGTGACAAGTATGGGAACAGGGATTTCTCATAGCACATTCATCTTCATCTGCAACAAAGAAGTTTTAAAAAAACAGTGAGACTTCACAAGACTTTACAAGAAACTACACCAAACAAACCCTTCATTAGAGGTGTACATGTGTTACAACAGGATAGATGGATTTCAGTGTTAGACTTAAGGCTTCCTAGATACATGTGCAAAGATGACTACATTTTCCTTATTAAAGCTGTATAGCTCGTATTACAGACAATACTGGAAGGGAAAAACTGTTTTAGCAACTTTATTTTCGGTTTTCCTGGTTTTACACTTTTTTGATGGTGTAGTGTACCTTGTTTAATTTCCTTACTCTATAAACTTTCAAAAGGCAATGAAATAAATCGACAGAAGTATATAAAACAATTCTCCCTAAAGGAGAATATGACTCAGTCATGTAGAGGAGACAGCTAAACCGCTCATAACCTCCTCTTCACCTCCATCCCCCAAGCAGAAACAGTCTGGTTTTCAGGAAGCTGTTGTCTACGTTGCCAACACTTCTCTTTCCCTCCACACAGATCAAGTAAGTGCCTCATTTTGCAGGCTCAGCGTCCCTTGATGGCATCTGGGGTACTGAAGAAAAGCTCTCTGGGCACTACTTACATTCTAGATGAGTGTAGAAGTGAAGTCTTCATCTGCCTTTGGATCCACATCCTTTTATCAACGGTAACTTACACTTTTTGAAGTATGTACTGTATGCCTCGAAACTCTAGCTAAAGTTTTCTGGTGACTGAATACTGCATTCAGCTCTGGGGCTCCCAGCACAAGACAGACATGGACCTTTTAGAGCAGGTCCAGAGGAGGCAACGAAAATGGTCAGAGGGTTGGTATACCTTTGCTATAGAGAAGGGTTTGAGATAGTTTGTGTTGTTTAGTCTGGGGAAGAGAAGGCTCTGAAGAGACCTTATTGTGTTTTTTTCAGTATACAAAGAGTGCTTCTAAGAAAGATGGAGAGATTTTTTTACCAGGACTGAAGTGCCAGGACAAGGGGTAATGGTTTTAAATTAAAAGAGGGTAGATTTAGATTGGAAATAAAGAATAAATTTTTTACAATGAGGGTGGTCAGACATTGGAACAGGTTGCTCAGAGAAGTTGTGGATGTCCTGGAAATGTTCAAGTTCAGGCCGGATGGGGCTTTGAGCAACCTGATCTAGTGGAAGTTATCCCTGCCCATGGCAGGGGAGGTAGAACTGGATGAGCTTTAAAGGTCTTTTCCAACCCAAACCATTCTGTGAGTCTATGATTACACACCACATTTGTCACATCATTACCTGAACAGTAAGGCCCAGTTGAGTCCAAACCAAACCCAGCAGGACACTGATTGCTACGATCTCCTGTAGGGTAAAGGAAGCGGATGTTACATGCGGATGAAAATATGGTCAATTTATTACTTTTAAAAACATCTTTAACATTAAGAATTGCAGCTCAGCTAGTTATAAAAGATTCTTATACTTGGAACACTAAAATAGAAACTTTTAAAATCCAGACGTTAGTGGTTTTTGTACTTGGGCACTGAAAGTCAGTAGTAGTACATGGGTTTTGATGATTTTAAAGACATTAAACGTGTAGGGTTTCCCTCAGAATGACTGCAAGTTGTGTCCCAGCCTGACACATCCTGCAAGGTTCCTCCGTGAAGTTTTCATTATTAAAAGAATAAAGACCATTCAGTTTCACTTCATGTAAAAGGAGAGAAATAAACCCAAATCAAACAAATCACCATGTCACGGATTGTGGGGAGTCACTGCAGAACACAAGTGCGTACTATGAACCCTAATGGAAACCTCTGGTAGAGACTGCTCAAAGACCCCTGCTTAAAAATCAATTCAATAAATATGGATTTTTTAAAAAAGTACTGTACTAGATGTTGGAGGAAATAAATGCAAGTTTAGTAAAGGCTTGGCCGGATTTATGTAGAGGCATACCTTGATCTGAAGACCTCATTTTACCAGCCCTCTTTTTAAAACAGAAAATAAAAATCTTATTTGGCTTTCCAATTGCACAATGAGTTCATAGTCTGCTAAGTGGGAAAATCATTCTTTGACTCCATTTAGAATACTGTTATTGAAAAGAAAGACTGAGATAGGTAATCCCACTGCTTCGTTTACTTTCAAACCTGAGTCACTTAATTTGAAAGATGATGTTACACTTTACTGTGTAAAAAAACCCCAAATACTATTTAAAAAGATAACAGGACTTTCTGCTAACCAATTATGATTTCTCAAAGGAAAACCCGCTTATACAAATATATATCCTTAACATCCCTTAGGTAAAAGGTTACTGAAAGGATCTAAGGTACCAAAATTTAACAGCATTTCCTCTTTCAAGGCCATTCCAGTTTTTGAGAATACAGGCAATGAATTCTAGGAAGACAGGATATTATTTTTCCATCGTTATATTTTGGTGAAAGATTAGAACAATACCTTTTGCAATGGAAGCATGGATTTTAAAATCCGCAGTTTCTTCCACCGGGTTGTACTCTGTTGTAATAGAGGAAGCATGGAGGGTTTCCACCAAGAATGGCATTTTTCCTTTCGTGTGATCATAGGTGATAGTGTGGTTCCATGTATAGGGAACACTAACTCCATCTATAGTGAAGAGACGAGTAGAATGGGCATACAGCTGCCCAGGGCCAGTTTGAATGTAGTCTTCTGTGTAATCCTGAAACAAGAAAATTTAAGCATCAGCCACTTGAGCACAGCCAACACCACTGTGGTTTTAATATTCTCAAGTGGTATGAGATGTATTCTGAGAAAGGTGTTTTTTTAACTTAACAGATGAACAAATTATATTAAACAAAACATATGCCTCTTTTACACTTAACTGTTGAATCTTAACAGCATCTGGCATATTTCTTTAAACAAGAAATGGGCTGTGGTACTGCGGATCCTGATGATGGGGGATTTAGTAGAGCATTCCCAAATAAACCTGAAAATGATCTCATTGTTCAATACCAATATTTTGAGATCTAAATATTTTTTGTATTGTCAGATCCTGACAACATATGCTAAATAAATGATGTTTGCCATAATAGATACCTCCACAAGACAAAGTTTTGATGCTATAGCAAAGAAAGGAGTACAGCAGCAGCAGCATCATAACAGCATGCATTAGAACACGTGATGTAATTTCATCCAGAACCTGTTGACCCCCTGTCTTTGCAACTTTATCAGCTGTAGCAATGTTTCCCTGCCAGACTACGTGTAATTGTAGCTGCAAATAAATCATCAGTAATACTCTGAAATTTTTGCAAGGTGCCATGGCATAAAAGAGATGGTATCATCCTCAGGGAAACCAAAAAGTCAGCCTTCAAGATGCATCTTTATAGCTCTACTGAAAGCAACACCTGACATGCCTGCCTGTGATAATGAGCCCCAAACCCACTTCTCAATACTGTCTTCTAACATCCAGAAATCTTGAGTGACCAATACTACCTTCCTAACAGCAACAGTTTGTTTTCAAAGGCAATGTTAACATCTATCAATTAAGCCACAAAAGAAATTACATAAAATAAAACAGTTTTCAGGACTTAGTGTCTACTCCTTTGATATAGATGACAGAGGAAGTGTTTATCAATGAGAGAAGAGTGTGGTGACTGGAGCAGCCTTACCTTCATGTTAACATCAGCTGCTGACTGGAGCTGCAGCACGTGGCCACTCACAACAACATCCAGCAGCAAGGCTCCCTCTGAATCCAAGCCCCGGGCGATGTGAGTCATTCGCAGAATCTCACCTATAAATTATGAGCACATTGATTTATAAAACATCCTAATCAGAGACCCATGCTAGCCACACAGCGCCTGAATTGAGATCCACTGACCAGTTATTCTGGTGTATGCATATGTATACATACAAATATATGTATATATAACTACATATATGTAATATGTAGTTATTCTACTTGTATTTTCATAAGGCACACCATGCCTATCATGTAAACGTTACATGTTTCAAATTACAGCTGTAAATGCTGTATTTAAGCCTCAAAAAAACCCAGTCATTAAGCAAGTATTGGCACAAGCCCAAAATTCAGCCACAGTTATGAGCTATTTTTTAAAGAAATGCAGTCTTTATCAAGCTTATTGGAAACAGGTGGGGAGGGTGTATCACAGGGAGCTAACCAGTTGCAAACTCCACTTGAGTTTCTCTCTTGAAGACAGCATCGGTGAGTGTAAACCCATTCATTGCTTCTCCAATTTCTTTTGCAGTTGTCCAGTACACAGGGCTTAGTATAGAAACAAGCTTTCTCACTGCCGGACCTGAGAGAAATGCAACATAACATTTGAGAGCTTTTGTCCTAACAGCACGTGACACACGTCAGTAGGAGTTGAATACGAAGACCTAAAACTAGTGTAATCCTCAAGATTTAAACCAGAAAAAGAAATAAATATTGTCATATTCAGAGGAATCCTTTTACAAATATTAATAAACTAGTAAATACTGAAGATTTACTTTTCCTCCTTCTATGAAAAGTTTAGATCAGTTTCTTCAGTGACACTTAATGAAATGAAAGGGGTAAAAACTGTTATCACACAGTATTCAGCCAGGCTCAAGGCAAAAAAGTGGTAAAAAGTATCAAAAAGCTTACCAAGGCTCCGAGGGACATTTGTAATCTTTGCTTGTATTACTTTAGTTTCAGAGTCGGGGCTGTCTGTTACTGTAGCATTCAGGAAAGCAATTCCAAATTCAATATCATTAATATTCCCAATGATGCTGCCTTTGGCACATGAAGGCCCACCTGTGTACGGGAGAGAAAGGAAGAAAGGAAAACAGAAGTCCCACGTCTGGCACTGAGCTGTCCTGTACTTTTGGGGAGAGAACTTTTACACATATTGTCCAGCATTTTAAGAAAGATCTTTCTGCAAATATTACTACATTATTTGCAAGAGTAAAGCTCGTGACCTGCAAATAACATGTATGGTCTGAGATATAAGGACAGTAACATAGGAATCACCTTATGCACTCACCCCTGTCTGAGAAACAACAAGTGTTATGTAACAGATTAACAAAAAAATTTACCCAGCTGAAGTTTCAGGGAAGATTTAAGCTCCCAAAATTAACTTACTTGCTCAACTGGCCAAGTCAAATTAGGAGTGCCATGGGCTTTCATCATATTGTCAGTGTGCAGGCTGTTAGTTAACTCACCAGGACATGCTTGGGTATTACACCTGGATATCTGGGAGGAGTCTCCAGGACAAGGACGGCCACGATTTAGTGGAGCTGGATTGTTGCAAAGGCGTATTCGGGTCTGCTCTCCACCTCCACAAGAAGCAGAGCATTGGCTCCACGCTTGCCACTGCCCCCAGTTTCCATCCACTGAAGAAATAAAGAATGAAGAAAGTGACTTTTCATTTTAAATGCTTTATGCTACATCAGTGATGTTTTTGTGTTACTCTTCCTTGATGGAACCCATGTGATAGAGAAAATAAATAGCTAAAAGAATGACAAAAACACCTTAATGGGCAGGCGTGGACACTTTTCCCCTCAGAAACACACCACCCATAAATTTATTTCTGTATCAGCCGTATTGGTCACAAGGACTATCCTGCAGGAAATGTTTCTGTTATAATGGCTGGAGCAAGAGTTGGGTCAAATTCTTCCCTGTGTCAAGAGATGCCACATCATGGCTGACCAGGGAAGTTCTGAAGACTGCAAACTACACGTCCCTCTGCACAGTTATGCAAGTCCTCCCCCAAGGGCTGCATCCAGGGAGGTCTGCTGTACAGGTCATGAGGTCAGGCTGGCTTTGGGTGGCTACCCATGCATTACCCTATGGGCAGAAGACATACAACTAGCCTCTGCTTGACTTCAGCCAGCCACCCTCCCCAGGAGGTTCTGCAGAGATACCTCCTGCCAGTCTCTGCATCTCTTCCCTGCAAGTATCGGGCTACATGGAAGCTGGTTTGAACACTGTTGCATGTATGCAGATCCATCACAAAACAGTTTGCAAAGAACAGCTGTCAATATTCAGACTCTCCTTTCGTGGCATTTGGCAGCCTGTCACTGGAAAGGCAACTTCATTGTCTAGAGCTTGGAGCGCTCTCACTCCTACAAACAAAACAGCTGGGTATAAAACTGACAGAAACAAAACAAACCATGAATCTTGCAGATAAACAGCACACAAGCTATCTATCCAAACACTCAAAAGAGGGTAATTAGATTTGGCTTGAAGTACACACGTGCCTCAAAGTACTTCAAGTCTCTACAGCCTCCTCTTGGTAGCACGGCCTCGATAGCAACATGATACAACAGGAATGTGACTGTACACCGTGTGAGTACAGTATCTGGAAATGCCTGACCCAGTATGACGTTTGCCCTAAACTAGTAATGATAACAGAGAAGTAACAATGAAAAAGGTTTGCTTAAGGCAACCATCAGACAAAATAACAATAAAAGGTACTGAAAAGTACAAAAGCAGCAAGAAAATTTGTGTTTGGGGAGGACAAGCCCAAGCAAGAGAAGGATAAACAAGGCATAATCAGACCGGGCTTGGCACTGTAACCTCCATCAAGACCTAATGGAGAATTGTCCTCACAAGCCACCAGAAGCTGGCATCCAGCTAGTGGGGGGGATGCAAGAAGGAGAGGCCCACACCTCAGGTGCACAGATGTGGCCTTATCAGGGGGTTTGTCACCAGTGGGGATCAGTGTGTGTGCTGAATGTGGCACAAGTATGTATCAAGATGGAGCTCCTACATCTCCCACAGGAGGAGGATGTGTAAAGGGATGCACATAGAGGAGGGATTTAATATTTTTTTTTAATTGTTAGAATAGAATTAATAATCCCTTTCTGGGATGAGTTATAGAAAGGTGCTTCGAAATCTGTAGGTGTTTAGTAAGTCTCTAGCATTGCGGTTTATCTGCTATATTGCTGATTTTGACCATGAATGTGTAAGTTCAATGATTGCCCCCTAGTTGTGTATCGTCAGTAAATCAATTAACTGCTTTGACTGTCATTTTATTGGCATTTGAGCTGAGCATTCTCCCCTGCTCCTGGAATACATTGTGACAGTTCACTGGGAGCCTCATAAACTGTATTTACTGTAAAGACTACGTAAATTTGCAAGTATAGGAGAGATTTTCATATGCTATTTCTTGTTTTTAATTATTCCACCTATTTAAGAAAATCTAACATGTGAAGGGGGAAATCCCTGTAAGGCGACAGTCATTTAAAGAAAAAAGGGAGAGTGCATTATTAGACTGTATGAAATTGTAATTAATATTAGGAACATTCTACATTCCTTTCTTAATATGAAAATCTCAAATACGTTGCATAGACCCCTGAAGGCTTCCAGGGAAAGCTGCATGTAACTTCTGTTAGCCTGAGCACTCACCAGGGCACAGTTCAGTGCTGCATCTCTGGATCTGCATGTCAGCCCCTGCACATGCCCTGCCACCACTGGCAGGGCGAGGATTGTCACAGGTCCTGTACCGCCTCGTCTGGCCTCCATTGCACGTTCGACTACAGGTTCCCCAACTACTCCACGGGCCCCAGTTGCCATGAACTGTGAAAACAAGTCAGATTTTCTCTGTCCTCCTCTTAACAACAGACACTTAAAGCCAGAGAGTCAAGCTAGAAAAATATTCCTATTGGAAAGTAAATTTTTAATTTCCCAAATTAAAAATAAAAAACCCCCGACAATTAAAGATCTAAGAAATCTTGTCCTGCGTTCAGTAATTTCTCAGAGTATATTAACCAACTCCAGAACGTTGCTGTCCAGAGGAAAGTATGCAGGACATATCATTAACCAAGTAAGTCACTACATTCTACTGTGAGACACAGAGACATTCACTTTGTAGTAGTTTCTGACCAGACAGTTGTAACTAGAGAGATGCATGGCCTCTGATAGTTGTAACTAGAGAGATGCATGACCTCTGATAGTTTGTGCTCCTAATAGTTCACGTTTAAAGTGTCCCAGTCACACTGACTGATGGAGAGATGCTTTTGCTCTTGACAGGTAGCCAATACCACTTGTCTGTGTTCAACCCTGTTTTTGTGGGAGTGCTTGATTTGTGCAGGGCCACCTTCCCCTCACACAAACCCAGGAAGTGGATAAGCAGTCTATCCCAAAGCACTTACTTGGACAGGGATCACTGTTGCAAAAATCAATTTGTATGTCATTTCCTTCACATTTGCGACCCCCAGCCTGCGGGGCTGGGTCTGAGCAGTGCCGCGTTCTCTGCCTGCTGCCTCCTCCACAGGACACGGTGCAGGCACTCCAGCTGCTCCACGTCGCCCACTTCCCATCCACTGGTGAGAAAGGCACAGCGCAGTACAGTTACAGTCTCTGACATCAGAAATAACAGAGTAAATCAGTGCTATAACAGGGCAAAACTGACTGTAGAATGTTATTGACTTTCTCTGTAGAACATCTAAGAACACAGGGATCTCCATGAGTGAAACTGGAGAAAAACACGAGCCATCTTTTAAACAATCTGTGTGTCTGACCACAATTGCGATCAGGGATCATGCAGTTCTCAAACTCAGTCACTCTCACAGTTTTGCATATCCATAAACAAGTAAAATCCCTGAAATTACCACACTGGGCAGAGGGGCAGTAGAAGTGCCATCCCAAAAACTCCTGCCGCCTCCTCTGGTTGCAGCTGTGCTGCCTGAACATGTAACCATTACCAGCTCTCCCCACTCCTTCCTAATCAACCTTTGATTTAATGGCTCAGCTGTTTGTAGAAGATATTACTAATTTATCTCACATGATCCAGGTTTAAGCAGTTGAATAGTAGAGTCTTTGATCTCCCAAGACACAGTAACACAAACTGTTATAGGCAATCATAGCACAAATCACAGACTGGGAGAACAGCTGGAGAGCAGCCCTGAGGAGAAGGACTTGGGAGTGCTGGTGGATGAGAAGCTCAACACGAGCCAGCTGGCAGCTNGGTGGTGAGGCACTGGAACAGGTTGCCCAGGAAAGTTGTGGATGTCCCATCTCTGGAGGTGCTCAAGGTCAGGCTGGATGGGGCTTGGAGCAACCTGCTCTCGTGGGAGGTGTCCCTGCCCATGGCAGGGGGGTTGGAACTCCATGATCTTTAAGGTCCCTTCCAACCTGAACCATTCTACATCCATGTGAGCACTTGAGTTGGTGGCTGAGAAGAGGCTGATCAGTCTCAGTCACAAACTAGCTCCAGCAATAGCATCCTCAGCAGCAGCACATCCAGCCAGATAAATGTGCGACATCAATCCCTCAGTTGCTCAAGTACCACAAGATCAGTTCTCTCTTCTACCAGTTGATAGTTTCAGTGGGGACTCAGCATAGGTTCTCACATGTGCAAAATGCAGCATGAAGCCAGAAGGATCCAGCCTGAACTGCTGCACGTTCCACTTCATGAAACTTCCCTTCATTATCCCTGCACTCAGCCAGATACAGATATTTCAAAAATGTGAGCTTTCCTATACAGTCATCAAGGACTTATTAAAATGTAGAAGAAAAGGATAAATGAATAATAGAACCTGGGAAAATTTTAAAAAAGAAATATTTAGGAAGCCTGTAATTTAACTGCCAAGGATTTAAAATGCTGCTTTTGCACAGTGCCAGGGTAAAGGAAGAAAGGCAAGGATAGGAGAAGAAATCCCACATTTTAGTTTCATAGAGGGACGCTAAAGACAGTGGTAGGGGCAAATTAAAGTAAAAGGTTTGAACAGAATTTTTGCAGTGACTAAACTTTCAGAACTGGAGGGCTAAATTAAGTACAGTTTGGAAAGGAAATGACAATTTGCCATTGTTCACTCTCTTGATGCATCTTACCTGGGCAGCGTCTCTTGTTGCACACCTGCATCTGAGCATCAGAGCCCTCACAGTAGGACCCGCCGTGCGAAGGAGGAGGGTTGTTGCAGAGCCGCAGCCGTGTCTGGGTACCCTTCCCGCACGTCTCGCTGCAAGGCGCCCACGGCAGCCAAGAACTCCACTCACCACCAACTGCAAAGGCAGCACAGCTCTAAAACTGTTTAAACTGTACAGCTGCTTTAACTTGAAATTACAGCTCCTCAGCCTCCGGCAAAAAAAGCTACATTACTTAATGTCAATAAATGAAATATCCCGAATAAACCCCTGGAAACACCTTTGCCTTGAGCATCAGCTGAAACGGATCAACAGTTTGCAAAAGAGAGATTAATTCTTTCCTTTTTTGTTGTCTGAATACCTCACCTCAGAACAGCTGTGGAACAACAGAACTGAATAACTGATCGAATCTGGTGTTTTCATAAGTTACCTGGCTCTGACTGCCCTGTGCTGAAGGACTCAGCAGGGAAGGTGCGTGCCAGCTAGAAGCTGGCACACAGCTTCAGCGGCTACCAGTGAGCAGGAGCCAGAACTCATTTTGTTGCCAAGATCCACAAAAATGAATCTCAGGATGGTGGATAAATGTTTGGCATCGTGGTGGTAGCAGAGCCAGGGAAAAAGGGAAAAAACAATACAGTAAAATATAGAAGGAAACATGCCAGTGGTGAAGAGCTGTGAATGAACTACAACCTGTCAAACACAGGAAGCACCACAAAGGCAGGAAGGAAGCCTGGAATTAGTTAGGAGAATACTGTAGCTGAAAATTAAAACAGAGGAAAATATATATATAATATCTTAAATTATTAACTATCATGTTTTACATTACTTTTTAATACTTGGTGGGTTATGTTTTAATTGACTTTGCAGACTAAGTTTAGAATGTTGAGTTTTACTCTGTAAGAACATGGGTAACAAGTACCGGAAAACATCAAAATACAAAATTAATGTATTCCTTGCACTTACTTTTGTGAATTCTGTTGCCAAGAAGTAGTGCTATTCAATAAAGTACAAGCAATTTTAAAACAACAAAAAATTGGAACCTTAATTCTTCTATAATTTAGTAATTTGAAAGAAGCTGAGGAAATTGGAGTTGAGAGAAAAAAAGAAACCTATATGGGCAGCCTCTCGTGCAGCTCATTTTAATCCACTCCTTTCTTACCTGGGCAAGGCCTAATATTACACATGACTGAATCCACAGCACTGCCATCACAGGGTTTCCCACCATGCTGAGCAGGTGGGTTGCTGCAGGTCCTGGTTCTGGTCCTGTTACCTTGTCCACAGCTCCTTGAACACTCTTCCCATAGCCCCCACTCCGACCAGCTGCCATCCACTAAGAAACAGAAAACCCAACAGTTCTAATTAAAAAATATTTTTGAGGCATTTATTGAAATTTTCTCATCCTTTCCACAAAGCAGAAATTAATTCTAACTTCTTGGGAAAATTAATCTGAAATGAAGATTCAAGGTGATAATTGTTCACTGTTAGATACCTTAACATAAGGCACACTAGAAGTGTAAATTAATTATAGAAATACCTGGGCATGGTTTGTTGTGGCAGCTGCGTACGTCTCTGTCAGGCCCCTCACACCTCCTCCCACCATTTGCTGGGAGAGGGTTGTTGCACTGACGGACTCGCTCCTGAACACCTTGACCACAAGTCACACTGCAAGCTCGCCACTCGAGCCAGTCAGAAAACCCACCATGCACTGCAGTGGGAAAAAAAGACACTCTTTTTGTAACTTATAACTCTCTTAGACTAATACAGCAGTGAAAAATGCATTTCATAAGCCAGACTCAGAAATATAACTTACTTCATGTCTTCATTACTGCAGAAGTATCTTACTACAGTTCAGAGAATACTTCAGCTGTTCTGAAATAGTTATTACTTATGCTCCTAAACACTTTTCTTTAGCAGTACAATCAAGTTATTATTTAGAGGTACAAGTAACTTATGACATGTGCTCTGAGGATGGGATTTAGTTTAAGATCCCTTTCATTATTACTTGTGTCTCTCGCCCCTTCACACTCATCTGTCTCACACAGTTGCATGTGTATAAGGGAACAAAATGCCATGAAACAGAAACCCGCTGACATCTGCCCCATCCCTGGAAATGTTTAAGGCCAGGCTGGATGGGGCTTGGAGCAACCTGCTCGAGGGAGAGGTGGCCCTGCATGTGGCAGGGGGGTTGGAACTTGATGATCTTTAAGGTCCCTTCCAACTCTGACCATTCTATGATTCTATCTCAGACTAAGCTTAACATATACCTAATGTGTATATAGAAGGTAAGATAAAATACCTTACCCATAAAATATGGATAAGATAAAATCTTGATCATATTTAATCTCAATTAGTGCTGTAATCTACCAGTCTGGCAGTCACGACCCTCAGTGCACCTACCCTGGACAGTCAGTGGTACTCTGACAAGAACAGATCCCATTAGGTTCCTCGCTACACACTCATATTCAGACGTATCTTCCTTCTGTGCTGCCACAATGCGCAAGGAGCCGTTGGACAGGACAGTCACTCTGTCATTGCTCACGACTGGGTGACCTTGGCGGGACCATCTGATGGTTGGAGGAGGCTCTCCATTTGCCTGGCAGTTCAGCATTGCTGTGGCACCAGCTTCAACAACTGTCTCTACAGGTTCTACAGTAATGACTGGAGGACCTACAAGAGAAAGGTTTCTTTAGACAATAGCACGTTGGTTACGTTTTTTTTCGCTGCATTGCATATTAAAGGTCAGGTCAGAATGAGGGCAAAAAAGAGTATCTTAAGTCAGTTTACCTAAAATTATTACTGCTGATCTTCCACTGTCAAAATACACGCAATTAAAAGTGACAATCATAGGTTATTTTTTAATATGTAGCAATCCAAGGACCAAAGTTGGGACTGACATCTGACTATACAAGCACACAATCTTCCTTATTGCTAAAATGTGTTACTTCTCATAACACCTGTGCAAAGATGCTATTAATCATGCCCAGAGAGAAATGAGACATACGTAACAGATGAATACACCTTGAGGCTACAACAGAAAGGGGCAGTTCAGAAATTCTACCACTAGTGAAAAAAGAATTCCAAAATATTATTTCTGCCAAAAATTAAATATTGTCAGTGAAAGTTGGAATTCACCTCAAGTAATTTTCTTAAGTGTTATGAGTATCATTTAATCCATTTGCATGGGACATAGGCCCTTCAGAAGGTGATACATCGTACCCTAAGTTGGTTTGTAAGATGAGGCTGAATCACCTTCTACATGCTTTCTCTGACCTGAATTTATACTAGACTCTTAAACATTAATGATGCAAGATGAGATGAATCTTAAGCTACGCTGCAATGCTCAACCTCCACAACTTCAATGGGAGCTGCACACACCGCAAAGGTAGTTTATTGTTCAAATCCAGTGCCATTAAACTTTGAGTCTTACTTTGAAGTGTTAGTGTCAGGCTGCGTTCTACCACACCAGCATCATTGGTGGCCACACATTTGTAATCGCCAGCATCTTCATTCTAGAGAACAAAAAGCAAATAGTAAACAAGTATGTAAGGAGGAGGTTTGTTTACAACAAAAGTTGTAAGTGAATCTTCTGCAACACAACATGGCACGCCCTGGACTGGTGGACATGCTGTTAGATTCTACAGTATCTCAACATTTCACCTTATTAGCATTAAGCTGATATTGTGATATCATGAATTATTGTTATGATTCCATTTTTTATTTCCTTCAACTCCTTAATGCTGAGGATTTTTATTTTTTTTTTTAACTTAAACCAACTCAAGGGAGTTATCATTTTTAACCCCATTTAAAAACGCAGACGTAAGTTTGTGGGAGTAAAAAAGGGGTCTTGCCATTCATATTAGGAAATCAGTGCTAAGAGATTCGCACAAGGAGAACACAATAGCTTTTCAGCTGACCTGACTTTGAAGACCCTGAACCCAAAGTCTTTTAAGGTTAAAAGCAAAAGTCCCATTTAATTAGGAATCAACAAGCTGTATGTAGATTCAGTCTTCTCACAATCATTAAGAGAACGATAGCCCCCTCGGGATTTTTCATCACAATAATTTGAGTCTAATACTAGTCTGATTTAAAGCAACATTTATTAAAGGTAAAAGCAAAAGTAGATTAAATATCTAGCCTCATTCTTTCAGAACAATGCAATCTGGAATACCTTTATTAATCAAATAGAATGCAGGAACACATTGTAACAGAGCAGTGACTCACTACAGTGCCGTAGATAGCAAGAGAGCCATTGTTAAGCTGTCGGATCCTGTTGCTGATCTGAACACTAACTCCTTTTTTGCTCCACTGGATGGTTGGAGGTGGATCTCCTCTGACTTCACAGTTCAACATAGCATTGCCACCCAAGGGCTCAATTCGGCTAGAGTGGTAATCTCCTTTGAAGACTGGAGGCTCTGAAAAAACAAGTGATGGCAGAGAAATAGCAAAGTCAAAATTAAAATGTCCTTGATGAAATTGCTGGTAGTGATCATTCATCTCTGACTTTCTGAAGTGTGAATTTCAACCCATTTTGATTTTTCCCATTTAGTCATAGACAAGGTATCAAATACAAGGGCTAACAGTTTTAAGTTGAAAGAGGGGAGATTTAGATTAGATACTAGGAAGAAATTCTGTACTCTGAGGGTGGGGAGGCACTGGAACAGGTTGCCCAGAGAAGTTGTGGATGCCCCATCCCTGGGAGTGCTCAAAGCCAAGCTCAATGGGGTTTTCAGCAACCTGCTCTAGTGGGAGGTGTCCCTGTCCATGGCAGGGGGGTTGGAACTCCATGATCTTCAAGATCCCTTCCAACCCAAACCCTTTACATACCTTTGACATACACAAAACCAATAGCTTTGATTGAGCCAACTGTGTTTTCTGCTGAGCATACATAGGTACCAGAGTCATCTTTCGATACTCTTTCGATAACAAGTTCACTGTGTCCATTTACATCATCGTATTGTGCTGATGAGAGAACACGGTAAGAGTTACTTCAATGATTTTAAGTGCATACATCTTGGTGATTGTATGTTGTAAGATTGTTTGAATTAGTCTATTCAGCAATACAGCTCAATGGCACTGTGCCATTCCATTTCTGAGAGATCTTCAACATTGCTATGACATTTGCCCACATGCATGTATTCACTTAAGTTGTCCCTTAACTTCAAGCTTTCTACATCCCGCCAGCTGCTGAGGTTTTCTTCATATTTAAGAGAAATAGCACTAATTGTTGGATGCTGAGTAAATATCATACTGAATGTTTTAAAATATGTTACATTATCGGCTACAGAAGAGGAACAATTTCTTAATTATCTTCCTTACAACTTTGAGAGGCAATTTAATTACATGATTGTGTAATATTGAAGATATTCCTCACACCATCGCTGCCTAACAAGTTTGTTTTCTCTGGACTTTTTTTCCTTCTTTATCCAACTAATTGCAATGCTGGTGGGAAAACTCTAGAGTGGAATGATCACTAAGATGCAGTGTTACCCACCTGGAATAATGTTATTGTTAAAGGTCCATGTTATTTTGGGTACAGGTATCCCAGTTGCTTTGCAAGTTAATCTGAGCTGTTCTCCTTTAGTCAAAGATACATCTCCAGGTAGTTCAGTAAAAGCTGGAAGTACATGAACCATCAGGGTGACAGTGTGTGTGTCTTCTCCAGCGGCATTGTTAGCAATACAGGTATAACTACCAGAATCCTCAGGCTGAAAGAAAGCATGTTGGGGAAATTTCAACTGTGGTATATCCTACACAACACCACCACTTGTAGCAATAAAAGAATCTCAAAAAGGTTAGAACAAGCATCAGTAAAGATGATCATCTGAACCCTTTTCACTTCTTCTAAATTCAAAACATTTCCTACTCTTCTTTTTGCACTTCCTTAGCATTTATCACTACACATTTTTCACAGATGCTTTACTCCTCAGTGGAAGGAACATGAAACATTTATAAAACTCCAGAACACTAAGAACAAGAAAACAAAATATAAAAAAGACTAATCCAGAAGTGGATGAAAACGAAGAGAAACAGGGTCTTATTACTGCCAAACTTGTCAAGTCATAGCTTAGATTTAGGGAACTTACAACAACATTGTCCAAAATGAGGTCTCCCTCTGGCATAGCCCGGTATTTTCCTACTATCTCTGTTAACAGTGTATTGTCCTTCTTCCAGTTTATGGTTGGTGTTGGAATCCCCTCAGCCACGCAGGACAGAACAGCCTGGGAGTCCTCGGTGACGGTGTACTGCGCTTCCGTACTGTGGATCTTGGGTGGAACTGTGAGAAGGTTTATTAAAAAGATTTACCATTACATACTACCCAAGTGCTACTGTAGCAGCATGTAATACTGGACTGAAGAAAGCATTGTGTGGATTTTCTTTATTCTTTATTTCTTTATCTAAAGAAATTTTATATATTTCTTTATTTCTTTCTCCAAATTGGAAAGTCATGGGTTCGATGAATGGACCACTGGGTGGATAAGGAACTGGCTGGATGGCCGCAGTCAAAGAGTTGTGGTTAATGGGTCAATGTCCACGTGGTGGCCAGTGACGAGTGGTGTCCCGCAAGGGTCAGTACTGGGACCAGTACTATTTAACATCTTTGTTGGAGACATAGACAGTGGGATAGAGTGCACCCTCAGCAAGTTTGCCGATGACACCAAGCTCGGTGGTGCGGTTGACACGCTGGAGGGAAGGGATGCCATCCAGAGGGACCCGGACAGGCTTGAGAAGTGGGCTAGTGCAAATGGCATGAAGTTCAACCAAGCCAAGTGCAGAATCCTACACATGGGACGTGGCAACTCCAGGCACAAACAGAGGTTGGGCAGAGAACGGCTGAAGAGCAGCCCTGAGTAGAAGGATTTGGGAGTGATGGTGTATGAGAAGCTCAACGTGAGCCGGCAGTGCGCACTGGCAGCCCAGAGAGCCAACTGCATCCTGGGCTGCATCAAAGGAAGGGTGCGCAGCAGGGCCAGGGAGGTGATTCTCCCCCTCTACTCTGTGCTTGTGATATCCCACCTGGAGTCCTGTAACCTTCTTCCTAAATTCAAGCAACTGGCTGATATTAAAACCCATGAAGTAGCACAATTTTCCTGAAGTCTTCCCTTACCTCCTAGCTCCTTACACTCATGCACATTGTTTCCACACAGTCCCACTTACCATGCACAGTGAGCTCCATGCCAGAGCTGCTGGACCCTGCCAGGTTTGTCGCTATGCACGTGTAGCGGCCGGCGTCATCGGGCTGTACAAACACTATCTGCAGCACGCCAGTGCTAAGGATTCTGCGTCTGAGGGACTCCGTTATTTGCTGTCCATCCTTATGCCAGCTGATCTCTGGCCTAGGGTAGCCTTCAGCCTCACACTGCAGAGTGACAGACTGATCAACAGGAACAACATATTCTTTGAGGTGGGACTTGATAACAGGAGGAACTGGAAAAGAAGCAAGAAAAATTTTAAAAAACTTACATATTGTAAAAAGCATAGAATGCTTCAGTTCTTAGTGAAAATAATCCTAAAGTATACTTTAATCCTAAAGTAGAAAGACCACTAGAAAGAATGAACCTCCCGGGCTATATTTAGTGTCAAATCAGGTAGGAAATCATTAGGTCCATTTGTGTTTCTCAGAATTAGGTTTTGACTAACAGAACACAAATTTCTTGTCTGTGAATCACTACAAGAGTTTAAAAGATGATTTACCTTGAACTTTCAATTTGATCTTCCCCAGAGCAGTGCCAGCTGGATTCTGAGCAACACACATGTAAGTGCCAGCATCTTCAACAGTTGATTTTGCAATCTGTAAACTGCCACTGGGAAGAACGGTATAACTGTTGCCTAAAACGAACAAGTTTGACACCTTCTGTTTTGTTTTGTGTTTCTCATATGGGTTTCTTACATCGAAGTCTGAATATTCAGAAAACAGAAAATAAGTTTCTGAGTTACAGCAAGAAGGCTGGAGTTCCAGGCTTTAAGATGTTACCTGTTGTGTTTACATTGATGCCCTCCTTTTGCCAAGTTATTATGGGTCGAGGTGTACCCGTCGCTTCACATGGCAGTAGAATGGGGTTGTTCACAATGACATCCAGCACCCCTGTTTGCGTTTGGATAACTGGTGGTTCTGTGGAATGGAATGAAAAAGGAAAATACAACATTTTTAATCTTCAAAGCTAGAAAACACAGAAGATACTAAAATCGCATAACCTGAGTCTGGGAAAGCTGAATTAGCAATGGTTGTATTCTGCCATCCTTATGAAGAGTTCAGTGGGAGTGCTCTTAAACAGAACAACATGATCAGCAGGAGTATGGGTATAGAATATGGTCTGACTTAATACAATTTACATGCTTTTTGTAAGTTAAAAAGCAAAAATTGAAATCTTTTAAAGAATGAAATAGAACAGGATGGACTGTGGGGGCTCCTTCCAAAGTATCAGAGTCATAATGTGCAGAGCAGTGACTCTGAATGATCAGGGCATTCACAATTCACGAGACAATTCAGCTGAGCACAATCTACTGGTGATGGTTCTCTCTGGTCTCACCATTACCCAGCAGCACAGGTACGTGTTACATGGGCAACATTTACTGAGAGAACACACCTCAGCTTCCCATCTTACCCTGAACACGAAGAGTGGCGTGTCTGTGAGCTGAGCCAGCGGCATTCCGGGCCACACAGCTGTATCGTCCCGCGTGTGCTAACTGAGCAGCAGGAATTTCAACAGCACCTGCAGAGAGACTGCACTTATAACATGCAGCAGTATCCTTCCTGTATTCACAGTAACACTCTTTTCTAGTATTTTTATTCTAAGAAGTTGGAGAGAGGTTATCTGGGGGATTGTTTGCTGTTGAGCAAGAGGAGTTAGAGATGTGCGCATCTGGAGCACCTCTCCCTATGAGGACAGGCTGAGAGAGCTGGGGCTGTTCATCCCGGAGAAGAGAAGGTTCCGGGGACACCTTCTAGCAGCCTTCCAGGATCTGAAGGGAGCTACAGGAGAGCTGGGGAGGGACTCTTTGTCAGGGAGTGCAGTGATAGGACAAGGGGTAATGGTTTTAAACTGAAAGAGGGGAGATTTAGATTAGATGCTAGGACGAAATTCTTTCCTGTGAGGGTGATGAGGCACTGGAACAGGTTGCCCAGAGAAGCTGTGGATGCCCCATCCCTGGAGGTGTTTAAGGCCAGGCTGGATGGGGCTTTGAGCAACCTGCTCTAGCGGGAAGTGTCCCTGCCCAGGGGTGTTGGAACTTGATGATCTTTAAGGTCCCTTCCAACTCTGACCTTTATATGATTCTACGATTGTTTGCATTTCTTTCATTAATCACTTCTAGGTGCAAAACTGCACCCTTTCACTGATTTTTCTGCAGCTGAGCTCCAGTCATACACAATACCTGAAGAGAGAATTCTGTAGCCATCTCCTCTGGGAAGCAACTTTATGCCATTTTTGGTCCAATGAACTGAGGGGACAGGAACCCCTGATGCGGTGCAGGAAATCACCACTGGAGACAGCTTTGTTACCAGAAAGTCTGTGGCTTCATCTGCTATGGATGGGGGCACTAAAAATGAAGATCAGTGCAAAGGTTACTGGCCCATTTTCATTTTATGAACTCTTGGAAATAACTTAACTTTCTTGGGAATACCAGAGACTTATCAGTATCATAAAAGAATGATATAAAAATCTCATCTCAACATTGGAATACCCCTATAGTTGCCACAGATATGTAACAGCAATACCCGCTCTACCTTGAACAGTGAGCTCAACTGCTCTTTGATCTTCTCCTGCATCATTTGACACGGAGCACTCATAGACAGCAGTGTCATCCACAGTGGGAGAAATGATTACTAAGGAACCTGAAGATAGAAGTCTAAACAAAGAAAAGAGAAGAAAGTAAAAGCCATTGAAGTACTTCTTTTCTTCTCAGGTAACCAGACCACTGAATTTGCTGGTTACGCAATATTACGTATCAGCATGGCTGTATTTTTAAAGTGCTAAAATATTCCCTGAAATTTTTAAACCCACATGGAAAAGAAAATATCTCTCACCTGTACGTATTCTGGTTCTGGTCAACACTAAGCAGATGCCCATTCTTTTTCCAGACAATTGCTGGTCTGGGAATTCCAGTGGTTTCACAAGGCAAAGTGGTCTGTACATTTACAGTAACTGTAATATTTGTATGTCCAGGAGCAATAGTTGGAGGAACTAAGGACAAAAAAAGACTAATTATTCAGAATAATCATACAAATATGCCCACAGACCGCTCTCATATCTATATATACATGGTTAAACTGCTTGAACACACGTTTTATTTTTAGAAAGAGTAACTTGACAGTAGTAAACTTACTAAACATTTAGCATGGGATGTGTCAAGTCTTTTTAGTTCCAACACAAAAGGAATAAATATTTCCTTTTCATGAACATTTGGGTTGTATTCCTAAGGCCATAAAGGTCTTAATTTGTTCTTCCCACCTCCCCTAATCAGAGCTGCTAAAAGGGGCTAAGCTTCAAATTGAGTCTGGCAGAAGAGGAGAAATGATGTAGCTAGACTTCAGACTTGTAAAAAGATATGTATCTATCTAAACCCAAAACTTTTACCAAGAACCTGCAGATCAACTCGTTTGCGTTCAGTGCCAGCTGCATTGGTTGCCATACACACATATCTTCCTGTGTCAGTAACTTGTGCTGCGTGGATGTGTAGAGATCCATCCTCTAACATGGAATATCTGAAACAGAGCCATATATTTTTTGCTACTATCCAATCAATGGAACCATAGGCTATCCTGGCAGTGCAAAAGGAAAAGACGACGTGTGGTATCTTCATTTGGGCACATATATCTTTCTCATCTATTGCATTTAGTCTGACTTCACTCTTTCCCAGCACATCTATTTCCCAGAGAGATTATGAAATCTAGATGATGTAGTGATTCCACATAAATGATGACAGATTTGCAGAAAATATCCAAAAGCCCCTTTTTATGGTTTTTCATCTAACCTTAAAAAAACCTAGTTAATGCTTGTAAATTCTCTTTTTTTCTTTAAAATATAACTGAATTCTTCAGCAGAATTCTGAGAATTCTTTTTAGTTCTAGAAAATGCCAAACTACTTCCCCTTAAAACAATAAGAAGATAGAAACCATTTACTGCAATAAAAGTTGATACTAGAACACGTATACAGGATTTGATATATTAGAAACTACAGAATACACTCAAGTAACTTTTAGTCTACACAGAATTGCTTGACATCATCCCCAAATCCCATATAGATATATATATATCAATATATATATAAAGATGCAAAGATTTACCATGTTTCCTGTTTAAAACCTTAAATATAAAAAAAATTATTATTCCATTTGGTTATCAAGGGAGATTTTTGTCCTCATAAAAGGATGTAAACTTTGCTACTGCTAATTTTCTGTAGAAGAACTTCTTTGTCTTACTTTTCCTGTCAGTGTATTTGGGTCTATTTGAGATGGCAGTACAAGTATTAGTTCTGATCTGTGAAAACAAAACTAATTTACAAGTCATAGATGTCTAATTAAGCTTTCTGTAATTAATACATTCTTTAAAAACAAGGAGGAATTTTCACACTGACTTCTGGACAATACCTTGTACTGTTTCCAGTAAAAATAGCCCCATCCTTCCTCCATGTAACTCTTGGGGTTGGTACTCCTTCTGCAACACACTCCAGAACAGCAGTAGCGTTTATATGCACTACAGCTGTCTGAGGACTGCTTTGGATTGTAGGGGCCACTGTAAAGGGAATAAAAATGCTGATCATGTAAGAAAAAAACCTTCAGGCTGCAATGACTGAAACTAAACACATGAAAACATATGCAGTAACAGCTCTGGGGATCACTGCAGGGACAGTTTCTTACCGTTTTGTGTAGTACACGACATTGCCGTGGTGCAGCAGGGAATGAAAAAGAAAGTTTGTCTGAAATGTGTTGTAAAGATCATCTTTGCAAGTTACTGCAAAAGTTATCCTATAGCTAAAACAGTAAAAGAGTTCAGCATATTTAATTCAGCAAAATAATGCTGTGGTGATATTCTTGCCTCCTAATTATAAACTAAGGAGAAAAAAGAATTTTAATTGGACCGGTAAGAACAGTCATTGGTGGGGGCACAGTGTAACACAGGTACATATGACTGGGTTGTGAATGGAATAGAAATTAGACAAAAGCTTCTTATCACCGGAGCATTAGAATAGAATAATTTCTCATCAGAGCAGATGTGGGAAAATAAATAGTTTTAAAGTGAAATTCAAGCCAACGGTAGTACATGAGAGGTATCAAGATGCATAGGGCCCTTCAAGCCAAATCTTCCTACTGTCTCCTGCTTACAGTTGCAGAGAAGCCACCACAATTTTCAAGTACCTTGCAAAACTGGTGGCCAAGCCAGCTATGAAACCTAGTATGCCAAGGTGCCAGTCAAATGCTTCTAGGAATTTCTCCAAATTTGTCCAAGAACATTTCTCAGTCCTGCACCTGGGTGTTCACTCTGGATGTATCCTGACTACAAATCAGGATGATGGCTAGATGCACAGCACCCTCCATTAGCAGAAAGCACAGAGAGATGGAGGGAGCCATGGTGAATCCCCAACAGGTCCTTTAGTGTGGGTGACAACTGTGTACTCAGATGGTGGCACACATGAGGTATCACACGTGGTCACACACTTTAGAGACAGCCTAACACTTGGTTAGAAAGAGACAATAATGCTTCCTTCTTTCAATTTGAACTCCTGCAGAAATACCACACAAAGATCAAAATGCACAAGTCTGGATCTGTGATTTTACCGTGTACTGTCAGCATGAACTCCCTGGTCATTTTTCCTGCGACATTACTTGCCACACATGTATAGCTTGCTGTATCGCTGAGGTCAGCATTATTGATCTGTAGGTATCGCCCATTGGATAGGATCCGAACTCGAGGAGTTCCCTAAGGGGAAAGAGAGAGAGAGTTTGGCAAATTTAGCTTTACCATTGTTCTCTTTATGAAAACAGAACATTCATTCGTTGCAGAGTAATAAAAGCTATGAAGGAAGGTCAAAGATAAACTGGGAACTGAATCTGTTGCTGGCTTAACTGTTTACATCCATGAAGATGATAGGGTTAACAAAGGTTCAAAAAATTATCACTGCTTAGTGGTTTCCCCTTGAAACCTCTACCGGGACTTGTGCTTGAACAGGACATTTCTAGGGGGTTACATAGCCAAAGGGGGGTTGAGTTTTTATGGAAAGGGGCAGCTAATAACACATGACTTATTTATTCATCCAGTCATTTATTTTGAAAATCCATGCACACTACAGGCAGAGGAAAAACAAGTTTTTCTACACTGTTTTTCAAACATCACAATCTTGACCAGGTGGGATCCAGCATAAACAGCCTACTAAGTTTATTAGCCAGCATTTCTGAGTATGAGGATACCACTTTTCTCAGCTCTACAACAACTTCACAGCACCTCCTAGGCAGCCATTTGAAGTCCAAGCTTTTTTACCCCAACTAGTGTGGATCAGAGCTGCATGAATGATTGATAGCAATATCAGCTACAAGTGTTCAAAAACCTGACTGGATGAAAAACAACAGAAAAAGAACAGAAACTCAGACTTTTCCAGTATATGCTGCTCACACTTTGGAGGAAACTGAAAGCTGAAATACCCATTTACTCTTGATTATAAGACCTGAGAATAGCAACTACAATAGACAGGTGAAACTCCTCCTGTTCTACACTAGAACACTACTACGCTAGTCTCACACTAGGCACCAAGTCAGCCAGTCTACCAAGGCAGAATAAACAGCAGTGCTGCAGCCTCACAGCTGAAGTGATTCACCTCTAGAGCGGATTACAGACAAGCAGATTTTGGGTAATAACTGGTATTTTCTGTTGAGTGCACAGCCTATGCTACGACATCTAAACACAGAAGCATGCAGATGACAAACGACAGGCAACGAAGCTACGAAATGAAGCTGTCATTTAATCCTTATGCTCTGTCAGAAAACCCATCTTTGAAAAATCACAATTTCAGCAATTCTTTTAGTGTTTAAATGAAGTCAGATTCAGAGAAGACACTCCTACCTAATTCTTTTCCTAACACTCAGCGTGTATTTCCAAATCTATGAAAAGTGCAAGGACTCCAAAGCAGCTAGAGGCTGGATCTTTCTACAGTTCTGCTACAAGAAAGAGTGCTGCTGCACAACTACATCATTAAGCATACAGAGGTCTAGAACAGACCTCAAAATCTGCACAGTGGAGGGCAACAAAACCAGGAGGAATGACACTCTCCACCATGATGCTGTTTCACAAGAAGCAGTGATGACTGAAATTGAAATAACACTGCAATCTGAAAACCTGACTTTCTCCAGTCCTCTCTTGTCACTGTGAAACCTCTAAATTTTCCAAGGTAAGGAGGATGATATGTCACAGAGCACCTGTCTTTAAACACCCAAGGAGAGCTCTTTGCCAGCTTCTTAGTACTAGTATGCTATTACATGTCTTTGAGGTTGAGAAAGTAACCAGGCATTCAGGAGTACACTATTAACATTTGCCTGATATCTGGACTATATATTTATTTAAACTAAGCTGCAGAATTATAAGGATGGTAGGGAACAGAATAAACTAAGTCTGCTGCTTGAAGTACACTGACAAATTAGGAGTCACATTTCTGAACTAAATTTACAACTTACATTTAGTTCTGGAGGAGAGCTAACTCTGGAGACTGAAATCCCCTACTTTTTGATTATAAATCAAAAGATAGGAGATTGAACATACCGCACAACCAAGATATTTCAGCCCTCACATACTGACATGAATTACTGAGGCAAAAGGAGAAATAACATTACAAAAGTTAATTCACAGGTTTTCCGCTGAGTCCCTGTGTCAATCATAGTGTTCCTCTATTGCTTTGTTTTCTGGTGAATATTTGTTAACAGTGACTTCTTTTCATGGTTCATTTTTGTTAAGTTCTGCTTTTAAAACACAAGCTTTCCAAGGAAAAAGGTATTCACGTATTTAACTTCCAAGCATTGTTCAACCTTGCTTTCATTTAAAAAGAAAATAATTACAAAATCACCACCCTATTAAAGAATTGACCATTCAGAAGAAAAGTGTTCCTTCTAACACTTGTTTCTAGCGAGCTCTCGTGCTGTATTGAAGGTGACACTCCCCAGCAGCACCTAGTAAGACATAATTGTCCACCATATTCTTACTTCTTCCACTAATATTTCATTCTTCTTAATTTACAATAGTGAAAGAGTCTGAGGAATGGCATGTCAGAAGGAAATTAAATAAGCAGAACTTCAGGTAAATACTGTTGATGGACTACAGGTAAGGGGACACAACCCATAAGATGAAATTTTTTCCTCTTAATTAATGAATAAAGATCAATTGAGGGAAAACTATCGATTAATTAGGTTCAATTAATAATGGAATTTAAATTGTTCAATTGGAAAGCGGCAGTTTTCTGAGTGATCCCAAGGAATAGAATGGGAAGTAAAAAATTCTTTCTGTATAAACCATCCTCATCTTGCTAATTGCCTCTTAATCAGCAAAGACTCAATGCCTTAACGTAACACTACATGGAATTCTGAGTGAAAATGATGCATTTGATACAAAACTGTGGTGATTAGCAACCCATTTTGTTTTCTTTTTTCCCCAATGCAAAGAATTTTAGTTCCTTTCTAAACGCTACTAGAATATGAGGATGCATAATATACCCAAAGGAAACATATAGTGCAGTCTTTTCTCAGCTACCTTTCCTGGGAAGCCATTCAGGAGTATACCGAAGGCTTCTAGCATTGTTCAGAGGATCCAGGAGGAGCAAGGGATCCCCCTAAAGGAAAAAAGAACAAGTAACAGCGGGATGGCCACTTCACATGCTTGCTAGCTTCAGGTACTCATTTAGGACTAACTGTATTTGTGCTGGGGCTACTCAGCTTCTCTTGAATTCAAGGCACCATAACTTGGACTGCACTTAAGGGGCAAGTGAGTGGAATAAGAAACCTCAGGCACTGTGTGTAAAAAATAAAGGGAGCAAAAGACAAATACAAATAATGTAACCACGATACCTCTAGAAGTTCTCCATTTTTAAGCCATGAGATTGTTGGAGGTGGCACAGCATCTGACTTGCATTCCAATAGAATTTGTCTGTTCTGCAACACGGTGAGGTCCTGCGGCCCACCATTACCCGCAATGTTAGGAGGAACTGTTCCAAAAATTAAAAAAAAAAAAGAAATAAACACCACACATACAAGCTACTGTTAAAATTATCCATTGAAGATTTCCGATTTATTTCTGAAGTTTACAATAAACACAAAGCTACAGTACCATTAATTAGTTCTACTTTTCAATACCTGTGCTAAACATATCACATCTGTTTAACTGGTGAACCTGCTTCTACATCACATGCTGGAAACTACCGTCACAGAAATTCATTTAAAGTTTGTTCTCAGTGAGGGTACCAGCATCTAAGCCAGACAGAAGCTTCTGAACGTGCAAGATATAATATTCAAGAAAAAACCCAAGGCATATTTTATAGAACACAGAAGTCCCATTTATACTTCCTTTACTATCACGGAATTTTTATGTATTCATTTCTAAATACGTTCCTTACCTTTTTCCACTGAAAAAACAATCATGTATATTAGTATACTTCACATTCTTTTCAGTAGGCACAATAAACTCAATCCAACTGAATACTGATACCCATAACACCACTTTCCTAAGTATTCAAAATATAAGACTTGGAATTCTAACAGAAATCAGTTGCATCTGGTGGAACTTTCCCTTTTAATTGTGTATCATGTTCAAAATAGTTAGTCATATTTAGAAATGTTAATTATGATCATATGGTGTAATATCCCCTTCACAAAACACATAATATATCTTCTTCAGTAATACGTCACTTGTTAAATGTGATACTCATATGTACCTTAGGAGTTAACAGTTGGAAGGTTTGAAGTTTTCTCCTAAATTAAACTTACCATGCACTTTTACAAAATATTCCTTATCAGCATCTCCTGCCGGGCTAGATGCCAAACACGTGTATCTTCCTGTGTCCTCCACCTAGAAACACACAAACAACTTCAGCAGAAACCTCCAAATACAGGAGCAATTCAGAAAAACTGAAATATAAACACTGACAGAAACAGATAAGAGGCAGCACACGAAGCAGAAAAACAACAGATAAGGAGCGCCTGAAAATAAATTAATAAGGTTATTGAAAACCTCTGTAGTTTATCATGGTGAGACTGTACAGAGGTGGCCTAGGAGCTGCAGGACCCCATAAAATCTCTCTGACAAATATGCCCCCAGCAAGAACTTTTCTCTTTGTGATACTTTCTGCAACCAGTAATCAATAAAGATGGAACTGGCTATAGCCATCCAAGGAAGGGTCAGTTCTGGGTACTAAAGAAAACTTCTTGTACACACATGCTCATTAACACCTTCATACTTTCTCCTTCCTGTAAACTCTTCACTGTAAAGACAAGAAATGTTTGCTTTAAAAACAAAATGAGTAGCAATCAGACCTGAGCCCTGTCCCAATTCTGTCCATAGCTGAATACAGCCTTAGCTTATTGGTGCAAGTTTAACAGTTACTTTTTCTTTGACTTTTATTGTCTGAATGAATCTGGAAGTCCTTCTATTGTGTTTATTTATTTTTTCTTAACTTGCACACAGATGACTCCCCATGTAGCTTTTCTCTGTAAATTTGTGAAGCAAACAGATACTGGGAGAATCTGATCTAACAGAAAGAGAAGAAAGAGTGAGGAGGAACTACAAAACATGAGAGAAGAAAAGTCAGACACAGTAAAGACTCAAATAGGTAGGAAATGAACAAGAACAGATTACAGGCAGAGACTGAGACCAGAAATGACCCCAGAAGAAAGATGAGTCCCTAGCATTGATTGTTCTGCTTTGTAACAAGAAGCCCCAGTAAATTAACAAATTACAGAATTCTGAGATGAAGAAATAACACCCAGCAGAGGGAGAAGTGCTTGAGCACTGTCATCCCATACTACTTCTGTCTGTCCTGTATGAGAGACTCAACAGCAAGGCTTGAAAAACATATCCTCAACCTGCAAATGCAGGTGAATGTTCTTAGCATGGTGGGGCTTTGAGCAACCTGCTCTAGTGGGAGGTGTCCCTGCCCATAGCAGGGGGGTGGAACTTGATGATCTTTAAGGTCCCTTCCAGCCCAAACCATTCTACGATTCTATGGTCCTAACAGCAGGCAGAACTGCACACTCCTCCAGGGTGTGCAAAACTGAGCCTATTTTGAAACAAATACTTTACCTGAGCACTGGTTATTCGAAGGACTTCCTTTAGGACGTGAACATTATCATTCTGCAGAAGTGGGCGCCCATCCTTCATCCATGAGATTATTGGGACTGGAATGCCAGAAGAGATGCAGAGAAGTTCAAGAGGGTTGTTAACAATGACAGATTTCTCTTCTGGTTGATCTGAACCATTGATGTGAGGTGGCTCTGTGGAAGGAAAAGTATTCGAGTTCTTTATTGACTCAAAAAACCTACAAAAACTGATACACAGTCTTATGGCTACAGTTCGTAGAATTAGTCCACATTATTATTATTTCTGACTGTGTCATAAGCTCACCGAGTACCTCACCTAATTTCCATCTGTCTGTCTATTAATTTGCATATTTTACTAGTTGGAATTATTCGTTAGAGAATATTTTCATAATCCCAGGTAAAATATATTACATAACATCATTGAATTTATTTATTATCCCTTTCACTGTTGTATCTTCAGCTGTGCCTTCAGCAGTGCTATCATCCTGTCTGTTCATTTAAATCAAATTATTTTGTAAATTAGTTTACTACTAATTATAGCACATTTTAGTACTCAGGAAAGACTGGGAAAAATATATTCTATATTGCACACTTATATATATTGAAGTATCTTCTGTTTACTTATTTCTCTTGTTTATCACAGTAAATACTTCTTGAAAATACTCCTTATCCCTACAGATTTTTTACATTGCTATCCTGAGTAGACAGTCCTCACTCACTGCTCCCATTTTGTCCAACTGCAAGGTTAACACTTACCCAGCACTTTGAGGGAAAAGTGCTTGCTGGCATCTCCAGCTTCATTGGATGCTACACAAGAGTATTTGCCTGCGTCATCCGTCTCTGCTTTCGCAAAATGAAGGACCATTCCTTGGTTACTTGACGTCAGGTGAGCTCCGAGGCTTAAAGGATGTCCGTTTTTAAACCAGGCCATAGTGGGTGGAGGGCTACCATCAGTAAGACACTTCATCGAAGCTGGACTGCCTTTTACTACAGTCACATCCTCTGTTCCTCCTGCGTTATCCAAGCTTGGTGGTACTACCAAGAAACAAAGATCTCATTCATACAGAGTACAACCCAGATATTAATTCTGAATATAACAGAGTTGGAATGCAGCTGCCCTTATCCCTTTCCTCACCTACATTCACGTTCAGCATTGTTAAAATTAATTTAGGAATTACATATTTTTATTCTTTCTAAAAGCCCTGTGACACATTATGGGTACCAATTCAAGCAAGGACTCTTCTAGGGTTAAATGACTTCCCATTAAAGTTTCCCTAATGATTGCCTATGTAAGATATACTTGTGGCTGTCTTCAACTGTGCGTTGGCGAGAAAGACAGCTGAATATTAGTTTTAAGAAATTAACAAATAAGATTCTTTAAGTAAAGCATTTCAGAGAAACTTACCAAAAACTTGAAGGCTGTAATGCTTGTTGTCCACCCCAGCCCTGTTAGATGCTACACAAGTGTACACACCAGCATCAGATATCTGTACTCGAGAAAGTCTAAAGAGAAAAACATTTTAAACAAGCTATAAATGGAATATATTATCTCTGTTACAGTATAGTTTGTGTCAAATTTTATTATTGCTTCCAAAAACAGTAGCAGAATTATGCTGATATAACAAAAGAGAACAGAAAACATAGCTAGTTAAAATAGATGAAAACCAACCTGAGAATTTGTCCAGATGACAGCAACCTGATTTGGGAGGAGACAGACAGAGGAAGGCCATTCTTTAGCCAGTTTATTTGTGGCGATGGAGTTCCAGTAGCAGTACATTCAATATTTAGGGAGGTGTCCAAAAGGGCAGTGAGGTCCTCTGTTTCATCTTTATTATTGGTTATTGTTGGAGGAACTACATTTTGCATTTGTTGAAAAGGAAAATATTAAAACTGGCTTTTAAAATCATTCCACATGCATTACCTTGCAGGAAATTCTGCACCCAATGACCCACAGGCAATTCAATAAGATGACCACCTTTGTGGGGTTTTTTTAAGAGCAAATCCTCTAGCAATAATATTGAGCACTAATAAATATTGCATTTAGATATTTAAAATCAGATATTTTAAATCTGCACTTTAGAACAAGAGTGGAAATATCGCTTTGATTTGTCACACTGTGGCTAACAAGGGGGAGCTCATAGGGAGAGAAAGACACTGCAGGAAGGAGCAAGTGGTCAAGGCTCAGATGGGACCTGGAATTTTGCTGTCAGTCAAACTTACCTCCTTATATAAATCTTAAATGAAGTGAAAGCTAAAATCATGCAGGAGGAAAGTGAGTTTATTAATCTCTCTCTATATATATTGACTTAATTTTTAAATACAGAAAATTTGAAATACTTAGTTAACTATTCTGGTTCATTTTTCTGCTTTTTGAGCTTTTCAGTTTTACAGGTTATTTTTTAAGTCTTGGTCTTCAGAGCAAGAGGAGGAGGCTTACTCTATAAAGAACTCCCAGCCACATGCAGCTCCAAGCTCTGGCTGACTTAAGATGCCATCATGCACCATGACAGCTGCATAGATAAGGCCATTTACATTGATTGTTGCTTGAACCTCAACCAATAAAAACTGATCAAAAAAGTTTCCACTGTTGTGTAGTGCCCTTCTGTCCCAAAGAGATGTGATGTGGTCATTCACTGTTCTTATTTATTCTATCAAAAGTCACCTCTTGTTACTCTGCTCATAGAATCGTAGAATCGTCTAGGTTGGAAGGGACCGTTGAGATCATCTAGTCCAACCATCAACGTAACTCTGATTAAAAAAACCCATCACTAAACCATGTCACTGAGCACTATGTCAACCCATCTTTTAAATACCTCCAGGGATGGTGCCTCAACCATCTCCCTGGGCAGCCCACTCCAATGCTTCATAACCCTTTCAGTGTAAAAAATATTTCCTGATATTCAATCTGAACCTCCCCGGGTGCAACTTGAGGCCATTTCCTCTTGTCCTATTGCCTGTGACTTGGGAAAAGAGACAACCCCCGACCTCTCTACACTTTCAGGTAGTTGTTGAGAGTGGTAAGGTCTCCCCTCAGCCTCCTCCAGGCTGAGCAACCCCAGCTCCCTCAGCCACTCTTCATATTTACTCTCCAGACTCCTCAACAGCTCCATTGCCCTTCTCTGGACCTGCTCCAGCACTTTTAAGACTTCCTCCTTGAAAAACATCCAGCCTTCCTGGACTCCTTTGCCCTTCAGGGCTGCCTCCCAGGGGACTCTGTCAAGCAGGTTCTTGAAGAGACCAAAGTCTGCCCTCCAGAACTCCATGACGGCAGTCCCGCTGACTCCCCTCCTTGCTTCTTTGAGAATTGAGAGCTCTGTTAATTCATGGTCAATGCGTCCAAGACAGCCTCCAGCTGCCACATCCCCCACAAGTCCTTCTCTAGTCACAAACAGCAGATCCAGCAGTGCTCCCTCCATAGTCAGTTCCCTCACCAGCTGTGTCAGGAATTTATCCCTGACACACTTCAGGAACCTTCTAGACTGTTCCTTCTCAGTTATACTGTGTCCTCAGCAGATATCTAGTAGGTTGAAGTCTCCCACCAGGACAAGGGCAAGCAATCTTGAAACCCCATGCTCGTATTTGTCTCTGCATAACTGGGACAGACACTGACGTGGAATGCTGCCTGTGCAGAACTCTTCACTTTTTCAAACTAGTCATTGTGCATCATGAACACATATTTTTACAAATTAAAATGTCCGCTCTCTACAGTGGTAAAAAAAAGTTATGCTTACTATCTTCTGTTTGTCAAATTGTGCAAGAGAAGAATTTAATCCAAAATTCTACCAGTTCTCTTTTAAACTCTAAATAAACTATTTATTTGGGTGAAAGGGGGACCTTTAACTATTAGTTCCCTATCATACTCCTCTGGTTTTAGCTGATGTACTTTGATTGGAATTAGTGAAGATAAACTAACACAAAAAAAAAGCAGTATCATTGTAAATGAGCCCCAAGTGTATCTTCCCCTACAATAAACAAAAAAAATCACCGCGAGCAGAATTCCTCTATTGTGAAATACACCAAAGAAATTAATTTCTGTTTATCCCAGAACATATTTAACAGTGATTTCAATTGTTTTGTCACTGAAAGAACATCCTGTGTAATATACTGTGATATCTACAATACATGAAATTGAAAACACATGTATGTAGTACTACACTGAAGACAGGCATTCATTTCTTGGCCTTCTCTTGGGAGCACTTACGAAGATAGGATCATGGACCACATTTCAGTTTCACATCTGTGAAAACTCACCATATACATTCAAGTTGAAAATTCGGTCTTCCTCTCCTGCAGTATTAGTAGCCACACAAGTGTATTTTCCTGTATCAGAACTGAGAGCTCTGAAAATGTTTAATGTGCTGCCATCTGGAGTTACTCTACAAGGAAGGTCATCAAACACAGTGAGTTTGTTTACTTATTCCTATGACCTGGCAAATAAACAGTCAGTTTTGTACACTTAGATCAACTACCTCTATCCTCTCGGCAACTCAGCAAGAGAATAATTTTATTTTATTTTTTTTAAATATTGTTGTTAGAGATAGGCTAGGAAGTTCTTCCTAGAGACATCCTGTTCAACCTTGCATTAGAATTCAACTCCAACCAGGCTTCTGAAGAACCCATAATGAAAAGCACCAAGAGTATAATGTTTTCATGTCTCAGATCTTTCCAAAGGAACTCGATGGAACTCAGTGACCTTAAACTTTATGAACCTGATGAACTTAAATAGAACTTACTAACTGGGAAAGAAATAGATACTTATTTCTGTACACACACACACACAAATATAAAAGTAGTAACAAAGTACAGTAGATTTATAGAAGCTAAAGAGGGAGAAGATTTTCTTAACCTGGTTAAGCTAAGACTCAGGCCCTCTTTACACTCCCTCCATTGGCCCCTCTTTTATGCTCGCTCTTTATGGCCCTCTGAGGTTTAAAACCATACAAGAAGATAATGCAGTATCTGCTTTTTTTTTTTTTTTGCTTGCCTTATTCTTTGCAAATTGTCACTGGCAACTGTTTTTCCATCTTTAAGCCATTGCACAACAGGCGTGGGCACTCCATTGGCATTGCAGACAAGCTGGATGCTTTCTCCCAGGAGGACGCTGACCTCACTAGGCATTTCAGAGCCAACAATATTGGGAGGAACTGGAAATGCATGATGGAGGGAAGAGAAGAAACATAATCTAAACTATAAAGAGTTACAATGCAGTAGCTCATGAGTACTACCATGTTTTGCAGTACCTCTGTTCATACCTAGTTTAAAAAGCATATGATTAATGCTGTTACTAGCGTGGGTTCTGCAAAGATTAAATCAAAGCCACCTTAATCATCCCTTCAAACAACTAATTTACAAAACTATAAAAAAACACGTCTCTTTGCCATTATATTTCATATCTACAGTTATCTGCTCAAACGATGCTAACATGTACAATAATATTATGACAAAATTCTATCTTACTAAACATCACAATGCACTGTAACAATTGTTTTGTCTGTTTAACTCTTGAGCATATGCTCACTGCACAGTCAAACACTCTACAGCTTGCAGACCATTATATTCCTGTTAATAGACACAAACTTACTCTGTCCTATCCAGTAACCATTTTTAGCCTGTTCTCCTAAAGAACAAGGATGACTGTCATGCTGTCCATTGAGTCAAGACTGTCAGTCCCACTAGTAAGTTTTGAGCATGTCCTGGTTTCAGCTGGGGTATAGTTAATTTTCTTTCCAGTAGCTGCTGTGTTTTGGACTAAGTATTAGAACAATGTTGATGAACACATATTGTTTTAGTTGTTGCTAAGTAACGCTTACATTAATATAAGGACTTTTTCAACTTCCTATAGAAGCTGAGAGGGAACACAGACATGACAAGCTGGCCAAAGAAATATTCCATACCATAGGTGCCATGCTCAGTACAAATGAGGGTTCTCTGGGTATAAAAAATTGATGATCACTGTTCAAGATGGGATGGGCAATCGACCTTCAGGTGGTGAGAACAACTGTATTGCATCACTTAATTTTGTATGTTCTTTTGCCGTTATTATCATTATTATTATTATTCTCTTCCATGCAGCCAGGTAGGAGAAAATTCCACAACAACTAAGGGTGAGGTGGGGAGGAGATCAGAAGGAAATTCTGCCAGTATGCTTCTGCTATCTCCTCCTATTTGCTGCAGCCAAAAAGAGGCAAGAGGTATCACTGCTGTTGAATCCATTTATGTGTGGTGCTCCACACTCTATCAACCAACGTAGCTTCAGTGTTCAGCACAAAGAAGGATGTGATCAGCATCACACACAGCCTTCCCGAATCCTTTTAAGTAAAAGGTAGGTAAAGAATATCCTTTTTCATGCAAATTTTTGACTAACAGTGTATAATCCTCTAACCATTTTGCCCCACTAGTCACAGCTGAGGGAAATAACAGGTCAAATTCTCCACTTTTCTACATGTTTACGTTATCTCAGTGTCTCTAGTACAGACACAATGTCATACTCAATCACTTATTAACCAGTTCTGCTCACTGCACTCTCATGCCTTACCTTGAATGGAAAGCACATAACTTTTCTGAGCTTTTCCCTCTATATTTGAGGCAATACATGTGTAGGTCCCACTGTCTAGAAGCAGCGAGCGAGCAATCTGAAGCTTGCTTCCACCAGATAAAATATGAACTTCAAGAGAATCCGAGTTTTCTGAAAATATGTAAACAAGCAGTCATTCCAAAGCAGGCCACAGAGAGCAAACACATCCCGAGAAACTTTTCCATCAAAATTTCAAAACAAAACAAACTAAAGATTCCAATCAGTTAACATAAGAGTCTGTCTAGAGACAGATGAAGAAACAAAAAGCAGACAGCAAATAGCGCAGTGCTGTCCCAAAAGGGGCAAAAAAAGCGGAAAAGAGAGTGAGAGAATGTTACCTATTGGTTTTCCATTCTTAAGCCACACTAATGTTGGTGGAGGAATACCAGTAGCATCACACACAAAAGTAACAGGATTGCTGATAGTTTCATTGATGAACTCTTGTTCAGGGCCTTCTATATTTGGTGGCACTAGAAATTGAACGGAAGCAGTAAGAACGGTTTGGTTACCAAATACTTTTGTAAAATGATTTTGAACTGTCTACTCTAAAATGTTAATTGTATTATAATAACTACAGCAGATCATGCAAAGTATGCTCACCATAAACATTAAGATGGAAATTTTTATCATCTCGCCCTGCAATATTTATGGCTTTGCACACATATTGGCCTGTGTCAGAAACCTAAAATAAAAATCAATTAAAAACACCTTATTATGGAGTCTTATTTTAATGCTACAGTTCAGCGATATTAACAGCCTTTGTCTCTGCTATCTCAAGGTCCTTTTCTCAGAATGAAAGGCCTCAAGCAAATACATCTCCTCTGCACAGTTCATAAAAGGCATCACTAAAGAGCTAAATAATTGATTATCAGTATCAGAGTAGTGGCAGATGCAGCATCCCACTGGCCTGGCCTACCTCTGCACTCTTGATTCGTAATGTTTGCCCATCTGCTAAGATCTCCACACTTGCAGACTCTGAAATTATGTGCCTGTTCTTGTACCAGGTGATGACTGGTGGTGGAATAGCATTGGATTCACACTCTAACATCACCGGGGTGCCCACTCTCACGTTCAGCACTGTCAGGGAGGTTCCACTATGGTCTTTGATGCTTGGGGGCACTGCAGAAGAAGCTCAGAGTTATTTCTGTCTTTGTTTTGTGAGAGGGCAGAAATCAACCTAACAATTCCAAAGCAATAGACACTATTTCAGAAAACCATAAAAAACAAACCAAGGACAGATAGGAAACTCTTCTTCTGACTTTCCCCAGCTTGGTTTCTGGCAACACAAGTATATTCACCATCATCAAGTAGCTTGGCTCGGGGAATTTGCAGAGTCCGAGCACCTGAAGCAGAGAGAGAAAGCTTGAGATTTATTCTATGGTTATTGTATCATTCTTATATGCTATTTTAAAATTGCAGGCCCAAGATACTGAGCACAGGCACTAAATTAACCTCAGATTCCAAAAATCACTGCATTGCCATTGCTTTTTAAGGTCCATTTATCCTTAAAAAAAAAAAAACAAAAAACAAACCTCCAGATGAGAGAACTAAAGTTTTAAGGTAAACTTCATTAGTGCTGTTAATTATCAGTTTGGACCACAAATACTCCTTTCAGACCTGTTTCTTTCGTAGCTACTAACTGCTGTCTCCTGTCTTAATTACACCCTTTCCATTTAATTCTGTCACTATCCCATTCTTTATTCTCCAACCTCCCCAGCCTCCATTTATGAAGCTACTTACTGCCTGTGCAAACATCACCAATCTGTGCAGGTGCCTCCACTGCTGTGAAGTTATTTCCACATCCATGCTTTAGCCTGCACTGTAACACAGCCCCCTGTCACATAATACCAGCAAGACAGGACTGAGCACCATGCAAGTGATCTGCACTTGATACCCTGAGCTAAAGACAAGAAGCAGCAGCAGGAGCAGAAATGACACAGACACTCAGGGACTTTATTAAGTGAGCAGCTTTGAACGGTTAAGATGACCTCCAAACACAAGGATTTCTTCCTAAGAGTTCAGCAGTGTTAACCCAGTCTCCCACCAAAGTAAACATGAAGGTTTTTACCTTTTGTCATCCAAACCAGCAGAATTTATCTCAGTTCATCACAATTTCTGACCAGTTCTTTGAAACGTGAGCCAAAGTGACTCAAATTTAATCAAAGCACCGCTGTTAAGGGACTTGTCCTCTCATCTTTTCCACATAGTCTGAGCTAGTTTTCTTTAAAAGTGAACCCTCCCAATAGCCAAGAAATTATTAAATGCAGTAGGTCAAGTGTCTTGTCTACTCATTGGAATAATACTAAGAATATACTGGCTTGATAAACAATGGCCACCACCCTAATTAAGACAAAACATGCAGAAGTTGAGTCCAAAGGCTGTAGAAATAGCTGAGATTCCTCACCAGGCACAATAAAAGTGTTGGTATTCGAACTGATGGGTTTTCCATTCTTGAGCCAGCTAAGATCAGGCGGTGGAAAGCCAGTGACCTCACAAGTCAGAGAGATGAAATTATTCACCACTACAGTCAAATTCTCAGGATTATTACCAACGACGATTGGAGGAACTGCAGAGAAAAATGCAACAATAAGATGTATTGTAGCACCAGCAAACAATGTTCCACAAGATCCTGATTTACTAAAATAAAGCTGAATTGTCGAGTTTTGCCAAAGGGTCAAGTTGCAAAAATCTTTCACATCCTATTAATTGATCCACTGCTTTTTAGATGAACCTGGAAATTTGACTAAAGCCAGTCTAATGGTCATTCTTGCTCTTACAGTTCACAAAAATTTCAATGATTTAGTCTGCCGTCCTTCTGTGACTGAGATTTGGGGAGGTTAATTAACCTGTAAGTGATCCTGCAGTTCCTCGACTAATGCACTATCATACACTTGCTATGTAAGGCAGGACAGACTAAATTGACTTTGTCAGGATATGTACTATAACAAAGCAGTATCTCTTCCTGATTACATTGCTCCTATTCTTTCTGAAATAGTCCATTTTCTCATTATAGAGAACCAAAAAAATTATTCCTTCTGATAAATTTCAGACTTTTTTGTCTGAAATCAAACAAGCCTATTGTTTAGTAGTGAGCTAAGCAGTTTAAAATTCCCACACACAAGCACTGCTCTAAGGGGTGCATTTTTAAACTTACAAGTCTCAGTATTTTTAAAATACAAGAATATTTTGACATTTGACCTTTCTACAAGAAGTATTTAAAATGAAATAACTGTAAATCTCTTCCTTTTAATAAATCCCAAGTTTTAGTTTCCATGTTTTTGCAGTGTGGATATATAAAACACTTAAGAGGAAAGCAAAAGCATGTTCTTGGCTCTACTGGGTGGAAAATTCATTCTAAAGAACACATGGAATCCTCTTCTTCAAAGACAGAAATGTTAAAAGTATTTTGGACGATATCCACCAGAAATACCCCAGCTGCTTTCTGTCACTTGAATGACACAAAACAGTTATTAAGCCAAGTTTATTGCTCCTCTGGGGCACTGCAGAAACAAGAGGAGTCAATGTAAATGGCTGAATTCAGTCCATATTTTTCGACTTGGAATAAAGGTTATCTCCCTGAAAATGAGTGTAAAATTGCTCACTAGAATAAATACAGAATTCTGATCGAATGACATTTTATAGTTATTTATGTTTATTGACTTTTACAATTCCTTTCCCACAGATGGGATTATTGGCAGCGCAAGACAATGGGACAAACACACAGGGTCAAATCTGAGCTATCTTTTAATGAGTTTTGCTTTAACTACATAAATGGTACATTTCAAACTCTGGAGCCTTCACAGCATGTGCAAAGCACTCACAAATGACCATAGGTAATCTGCATATAGGCGCAGTAAGGGGCTCAGTTTTAGTATTCAGTGAGAAAATGGCCTATTTATTACATATTAAGTTTAGAAGTTAAGATTTTAAAACTGGGTGTTTACTTCAATGTATTAGAAGATTTTATTTTAATTACCTTTGAAAGAAGATGTGGATTTTTTAATTTATTAAAGATCATAATCTCATAATGTTTAATATTTTACTTAAATTTACGAAAACAGTTCCACAGGAAACATACAAAACTGCTGGAAAATAACCTTTTTTTTTGACACTGACAAAGCAAAGACTGTGATGCTTAGTGATAACGCGTTTTCATCAGTGCTTCACCTTGGGTGGTCCTTTCCTGAAGGGTTATAGTATAATTTTTCAAATGAAGCCACATTTGGAGATTAATAGACCTAAACTGGTAGTACTGCTGAGCTATTTAAAATAGCTGCTCCTTTAAAATAATAGTGTTGGACTGCAGTCATCATAAATAAATATTTTAAAGACAATAAGTTTTAATTTAAACAGAAATGTCAAGAAAAGCAAAATATTTTTATTTTAAAACAAAACTCAATCATCAGGAAATTTGGATAAATTCCGCTGAAGAAAAATAACTTCTCGGAGAATAACTTCAGGGCAAATTCTTTCCATGACAACACTAGTTTTAGCTAATTGTATTGCTGAGTAGAAAAAGGCACTATAAATTTGTTTAATTTAGTAGCTAAATTAGCAGCATGTGTGATTGAGAAAAAATCCATTTCCTCTGTATGTAATTACTTGAATCATCAAATTCCTTGGATGCTGGTACTGTATTTAAGTGAGAGAGAGAGAGAGAGAAGATAGCACCTGAATTATTTCTACTACATAATACAGAAGACCAGCTACTAACAAAGATGTGAAAAAGGATACTGATTGTAAACAGCAGAATTTCATATAAGTCTCCAAATCATACTGTGCAAGCAGACAAAGAAGTAGCTGCCAGTATTCCTCAGTAGGTTTTAACATATACTTGTGCAGATGATTTTGTGGGACTAATGCTTATTTGATCTTCCACTCAGAACGGAAAGCTGAAAGAGGTAGGAGGAAGAGTGGGCAGAAACGAAAGAAGTTAAAAGAATTAACTCTGAAATGTTAATTAGAGATACCCCAATTTTCTGAAGCTATCAGGAGAGGGAAGGTGATGTTTAAAAATAAAATAAATGGTCTTTTTTTTTTAATAATGGAGAATGTATTAATTTCTTGATTGTACTTGTTTCAAACTTGTGATGTCAAAGGCCCAATTTTATTTTAATCCTATTCCACCGCAACATCAACAATAAAAAAGAACAGAAAGTAACCGTAAAGGAGAAATAAACCCAAACAGCTAAGTCTTTGCAATGCCATATCTCTCTGATACTAGTTTGTGATTCATTATTTCAGGGCTTAGCAACACCCCCACATTATATACACTCCCTTATTAATATTTTCCATTTACACGGAATACATATAAAGAGCTGAAGCCATGGGATATCACAAGCTACGTTTTGCCAAAGTACTTTAAACATATTTGATTTCTAGTATGTCAGAGTCCTCTTTACAACCAGTAAATTACATGCATACAGATAAGTATGTGCCGAAGCACTCTGCTAAAATTAACACATTCAGGCTAAACTAAGATTTAAAAGAAGACAACCAGAAAAATCCTGCATTATTGTACTTACCATGAACATTTAGGTTAAAATACTTTTTGGCACTGCCAGCTATGTTTTCCACAATGCAGATGTACCTCCCAGTATCTGTTATTTGGGAATTTAAAATCTAAGAAAAAGAAACAAGATTGTTATTGAGTTAATTTAAAGCATCAATTTTGGTCTGTACTCAAGGTCTTTAGGGCCTGCAAGTTTGCAGGGCTTTTTTTGTTTGCTTTGGTTTTCTGCTACTGCCTTTGCAGAAGAAGCTAGTCTGAGAAATTTCCACTGATGCTACTGCTTTCAGAATCTGTTATGCAAATCTGTGAGTCTCAAACTTCCAGAAATGTCAGCAGAGTAGCTTTCCCTTTAAATTCATTCCAACTGAGTAACAAAACAACCATTCAGAAAATATTTGAAATAAAGATTGCAAAGTTCTGTACATTCCTTGTTTTTTATTGAATTCTTAGATCATGCTGCGAAGGTTGAGAGAAGCTCAGCATTCTCTTTTAACAGTTTCACCTAGTATCATCTACTGATTAGGATGAGAGGGGCAGGGACTTGTTCTTCAGAATCCACTATTTTCTCCAAATGGAAAATAAAAGAGTATGTTTTGCAATGATTAAACTCTGATAGGGCAACTCGGACAAAACTGACATCAAGAAGTTGTTCTCCACAAAAATGAACAAAGTGTTTTCACCAAAGCAGCTCACAGCATGACCCCACAAACAGTTGGGTCAGCACAACTATACACGAGTGGGAAGAAGCAGCCAAGCGACAGGGAAAGGGACAAAACCTCCTCGGGTTTGCAGCAAATTGTAGGAAAAAATGTAAATTCAGAATCTCATACTCAGCAAATTTAAACAGTTCTGTCTTTCTGGGCAGCTTGTGTTTGTGGTGCCAAAAATCTGTTATTCACTAAGACCTACCCGTAACCTCCTCCCATTGGACAAAAACATGTGTTTGTCATCTTCTGCAAGGAGGTGGCCATCCTTCTGCCAGGTAATACTTGGAGAAGGGCTCCCACTCGCAACACAGTCCAGCACCGCAACCTGGTTCACAAGCACGGTCACTTCTTCAGGCAGATCACCATCAGCTCCATTAATGGATGGTGGTACTACAAAAGAGCAGAACATAACAAGAACACTACGACCTAGTATCTCCCAGTGATGAAATCTTCAGTGTATACAACGAAAGAAAATAAAACCTCGGGAATACTTCAGCTGGAACAAACCCACATAACTCAAGAGAACGCAGGAGAAACACGCTTATTCACAGCAGCCATGAAGAAGAAGAGGTGAAAACTCATTTTCCAGCTAATCCATTGTGTTCTTTGCTGCCAGAACAAAAGAGGATTTCCAAGGCAGGCCTTCCTCCTAACAATAAATCAGTGTTTTCAGTGGAAACTACAGTAATAGAGGTAAAGAAATCAGTGTTTCCCAAGGCAAAAGCCTTGAGTACATAAACAGACAATGCAAGCAGCACACAAAAGATTTCTGTGCAATGTTTGTAAACAGATCATACAAAATAGACTCTGCAGGCATTCAGTATTCGATGTAAATCATCAATTCCCTTACACCTTTGGGAGTTTTGCTGGTATTTTAGAAAATGATGACCAAAATGAAAAGAAAGAAATGTCTAGTAGGTAGAAATTTTTTACTGCAACCTGGATAGGGAACAAGGGATACCAAGACAAAATCTGGATTTCTGGTGAAGTGTGATAGAGGTAACTCAATTGAGTTCCTATAACAATGACATAAAAACACACTGAACTGACAACATTAACACTATTTTCATACAATTCTGCATGTTTCTACAGAATTCTAGTACCTTAACCACATAAATTTCACAGTTTAAGAACATGTGGAATTTATGAATTTTAAAAACATTAATGAAACCAGAACTACAAAGCCTCATTAGTTTCCACAGAACTCTTTTTCTTGTCATTAAAAAGAGAAAGGAAAGCAGGAAAGCTCACAGAGCACGCGGACGTCATAATGAATGGAATCCTCCCCAGCTTCATTTACTGCCACACACATGTATCTCCCAGCATCTTCAGGCTGTGCCCGTGGAATCTGCAACACTCGGCCTCCTGGAAAGAAAATCCATTCAAGATTTAAATGCAGCATCAAGCAGTTTCCATCATTCCCACACCACATTTCACTAGAGACCTGAGCAAGCAAATTTATGAATGGTCAGCATTTGCTCTGAATTATAACTAACTAAAGACTTCTATTTCCTCGCTGCTTTTTCTACTGGCAGATACTTGGAATTCAGCAATGTTCATACTGAAATATTAGAAAAGAGTAATTAATTCCACAGAAAGGAATAACATTCTTCAGATATATGCAGCCAGATATTATTCTTCAATCAAAAATAGAAAGATTTCTCAGCAAGTTGACAGAGAACTAATAGGCAAAAGGAAATATAAGCACATAATATTCTGCTAAAGCTGTTGCAGACTTTAAAAAGTCACTTCTGAAGCTTATAGGTATATACTATTTTTATTTTTAACTCTGTTCCTCATTAAAGGCATAGCCACATTAATACCTTCAGAATGAGAGGGCATATTAGGAATATATTTTGGGAGTGCTTGTCATTGTTCTCCCAAAAGTTGAGCAATGGGGAGACAAAATGACATTATGCCCAACACTGCCCTTCTCAAACCTTCTTTTTAAAGAAAGGCTCCTTTTTTGAACCCTCAGCATTATAAGCACCTCTCTCCCTTTCCCATATGAGGTTAAGCAAGAGCTCATGGCCATTTTTCTGCTAGAAACATTATTTCCATGCCTCACTCCCTGGTTACGAGGTTTTTCTACTCCAATTATGATTTTGCTAAAGCAAAACTTAATAATAAGAAAATAAATCAGGAACACATCAGAGAGAAAGTATCATTGCATTTTATTTTGCAACACATCACATGGAAGTTAAATAGTCACATTCACACCATTTTAGGGACCACTTTTAAAAGAAAGAAGGAAACAGGCTAAGTTCAACGACTGAAAAAAAACCCACATGTCCAGTCAAGAAAGTCTGAAAAGAATATTAATGCAGTGGCTTGAAGGGGGAAAGTTTATTACCACACAAATACGTGCATTAACACCATTTCTTATGGTCAGAGAGTGACATCTTAATACTCACCTGGTAATATTAGAACTTGATCACTAGAGCTCAGAGGGTAACCGTCTTTATACCACGTAAGGACTGGAGGAGGAACAGCATTGGTCTCACAGTACAGTGACAGGGGATTGTTGACAATCACATCTTTACTTTCTCCACCTCTTCCTGTATCTACCGTGTTACCAGCTTCCCATTCCTTGTAAGGTTTTTGGAAACTAGGAGGAACTAAAATCAAGGAGGGGGAAAATGTTAGAATTTTAGAGCAGAAATAGTTTTAAAGTCAAGAAATGAAAAGGTACTGGAATTGTTGTTAAACTGCTGTTGCCCTCAGATTACTACCCCCCATTGATTTTACAGGTAGACAATGATGAGCTGCAGAGTAGAAGTCTGAGAGCAATGAAGAGAGATTTCAGGGCTTTGGGACAGCATGTCAAGGGTTTGGGAGCACAAACCGTGTCCTTCTCTGTCCCTCCAGTTTTGGGGACTGATGAATGGATAAACAAGAAGATCAGGCAGGTCAATACCTCGCTCTATAACTGGTCCTACAAGCAGGGCTTTGCATTTTCTCACCATAGTTTGATTTACAGGACACCAGGTCTGCTTGCAAATGATGGGAAAGCCCTATCCTGAAAGGGGAAAAGGGTACAAGGCCAAGAGTTAGTAAGACTCATGGACAGAGCTTTAAACTAGAAGTGAAGGGGTTTGGGTTTTTTGTTGGATTTTTGTTGTTGTCGGGGGATTTTTTTGCGTGTGTGTGGGGTATGGTTGGACTTGATGATCTCAGAAGATTTTGTGATTCTGTGAAACAGCAGCAGTAAAAATTTGGAATATTAAATTAATGCCTCCCCCCAGCTGAGATTTGCCAGGAAAATTCTGATTCTTCTCATCAGAATGAGAAATTGAGCAATCTACTGATTATTTTCTGAAGGCTATAACAGTTTAAGAAGACCTGACAACAAAACACAGAGGGTATTAATCAACAATAATACTTAAATAGTAAGCTGCCTGGTTTAAATCGAGTTCTAATTTTGTCTTAATTTGCAGAAATGACTAATGATTGTTTTCTTGTATTTACATGCAGTGTGTAGGCCAACAGGATGCTTATGTCTGGGGCCTCTATGTACTACTCAATACAGATAAGTAAAAGTCAGTTTAAACTAAATTCAAACTTATTCATGTAGATTAGAGGAAGATCAGCACTGTTATGTCATTCCACTGACTTTAGAATCACTGTATATGTCACAAAATATCAAAGAAACAATAATCAAATATTGTATTTCTTTTGTATGGGCAAAATATATACAAAATAAAAATCACACAAAACAAAAAAGCATTGTATTACACCACGCAGGAGTAAAGTATATAAAAGTATAAAGAATTCAAACATCCCAGAACACTAGAAAAGGAGGCTACCAGAATAATTTTATTATCTGAACTCTGTTTACCTTGTATATTTACATCAAATTCCAGTTCATCCTCTCCAACAATGTTGGATGCCAGACACGTATAACGACCGGTGTGTGATATTTGAGCTTCCTTAATCTGCAGAGTACGGCCACTGGCTTGGACAATGACATGATCATCTGGTTTAAGTGGCTGTAATGCAATATTATATGGAAATTAATATTTGGAAAAAAATTACACCAGAAATAGCCATATTTGTGGAAGTAATGTGAAGTCATCTCTCTTCTAGTGAAATTCAGGTTGTTTCAAAATGCTTCCTAAGGCTTTCCTGGGAGAAAGAGCATATTTTGGGTTTGGTATTTCCCCTGCATTGATACCACCACCAACAGAACACCCTCCAAGTTTTGTTAATGGATCCAACAAGGCTCGCCTTCAATCTATGCAAAGAAAGCAGTTGCTTAGGATACCAAATTACTGAAGGTCACCACTTAGGGGACAGTCAAATTAAGAGCCCATGGGATGGCAGCCTTGGCCCACAGGTGGCCACTAGAGGTGCAGCAGCTCAGCCCTTCTCTCATTCGCTCCTCCTTTCCCTCAGACCAAAAGCTTTTCCTTGCTGAGTAAACTTGATCGAGTTCCAAGTTCCTGGAGACAGTTTTCTTTCCACAGTAGTAAAAAACTCTGCATCTTCACCTGTAGCTGGTCTCTTCAGCAGACGTGGCTTTACATCACTCCTAACCTCAGCTGAAAGGAGCAATGCCATCCCCATGAGGCAAGAGCTCTCACGACGTCTGACTAAATTAGGCCAATTCAGTCCCTGAGCTCAATGGCCAAGTCAATGAGCCAATGGAAAATCTACACTTGGAAAATTACCAGTTTTCTATGAGGTGAACAACTCAATCTAACTCACCCTATAGTCACAAAATCACTAGGATCTGCTGCTCAGCAAGGAGATGGTGTGAACACAACACGGATGCAGCAGCAACACAGAGATACACACGATTAGATACTACTGACCTTAGAATTTATGTCACATGGGACAGTAGAGACCACCCTTATGCAACCTGTATCTCTCCATAATGAAAATAGAACACATTAGGGAGTCAGGCCTGCAGGGTCCAATCAATTTAGTCCATGGATGTGAGTGAAAGCCATTTACCCAGGATCAACCTCAGAAAGATCTGCTCTGACAGTGGCAGCAAAGTGCTTAGAGCTGCTGTCTCTCTTTGGGGACCTCTCAACTCCCATGAACATAATTTTTCGTTGGCCATACAATCAGTATATCCAGGAGACCCTGGAATTACAGCACATGCTTGAATCAGAGGATGTGTAATAGTCTGTTTGGTGACTCCAGGCTGTTTCTGCATGCTCAGTAAATCCAATAAGAGCAGGTCCAGCTGCAGAGATGCAGCAGTCTGCCGCATGATAAGTGCCCTACCAAGAACAGCTAAAGCAAGAGATGATATTCTCTTTTCTTAAGGAGAGCTGCATCATTTCTTTTTTATTTATAGACAGCCCCCAGCAGACTGCACACCAGTAGGTTTCTGTGGCACTGCCCTTTGAGACTGTTTTCTCCTCCAGACACATGTTGTTGTGAAGCCTACATGTGGCAGGAACCACGCCTCCCTCCCCCTTGCAGAGGATCTAGATGCTTTTGTGGCTTTGTGAGTTCTGCCAGAACTAAGTCGGAGGTTCTCTCACCACTTAGAGGAATCAAGCACGGGGCTGTTCTATAACAGGGCCCTCAGGGACCTTATGCAACAGCAAAAGGACATGTGGTCATACCATGGGATGCTACTGCTTGGCAGTGGGAGGTCCTGGAAACTGATGTCTCCACAGTGGCACTGCCAAGCACCCACAAAAAAGCAAGGGTGCCAATTTGTGGAGGCCAACAGCAAACATCCTACAATGAACGACAGGTGATCCTGCCAGCAGGATGGTGGGAAGATGACTTTCTACTGACTTCAGCAGTGCAAATGAGCCTCTTACACTGTGTGAATGTTCATTAACAGTGATAGTGAAAATGCAGTTGTTTCTGCATGAAATCCACCCGTTAGAAGGAATTAAATTTGTGACTGACCTGTCCATCCTTGTACCAGCTGATGGCAGCAGCAGGAACGGCATGAGCTTCACACTCCAGGGTAAGGCTGTGGTTTACTTTGATCTTCACTTCTTTTGGGGAGAGGCCCATCCCTGAGATATCCCCTTTGTTGATGGTGGGTGGAACTGCACAAAAACAAAGGGAGCAAGAGGGACTTTCATGACCTAGCATCTTGAAGCAGCTCAAAATAAACTGGACAAAGGGAAATCTGCACGATAAACTTAGTGAAAGCAAGCACATTCCCCCTATAATCTGCCTCTTCTCCATAGCTGAATTTGTATTTTTATATATGTGTATGTATTTTTAAATATTTTTACTATATTTATTATATATAAAAATACATAAACCTGTGTTTAACAGTTTTAGACATGCAAACTCAACTATAGCCTTACCTGGCTATAGTCCTTTATTATGTGTTTGGTTTGAGTTTTAGAACATTCAGTGTCCTGCAGACATTAAAAAGCAATTTAAGGGAAACTAATATTCTCAGGAACACATGTTTGAAATGAAGTCCACACTTAGTGTAGCTGGTCAGAACTCAACATTTCCATTCCACTGAAATGGTAGTGTTGCAAAATCTCGTTTCCTTCTGAATCAGAATAAAACCAGAACATTTCAAAATTCTTATGCTACCTCCCATCCTGGTCTCATAATAGCTTTTAAATTATTTTAAATGCTTTAAAAGCATTTTCCATTCTATTTTCCATGGTAAATTTTAAATTCTCCTTACTGCTTACAGTACCATAATAACTGACAGCTGCAATGGCACTTGGGCGTGCGGGGGGCTTTATGTTGCTACATGGCTATACTTCAATAATGAACTCTTTTGTCACATTCTCATTATTCCAAATCCAATGGGGCCTTATTAGGGACTTGGTGTAATTAAAATAACAGCACGGTTACTGTGAGGGAGCAAATCAAACTCCAATTCAGACTAGGAAATAAAAAAAAATAAAAAAAAGATGAAAAATCATGCTTGACTGAGTTATAATGAAGAGTCTGAGCATTAAACCAGAGAATTAAGCAGATATTCAAAGGACAATGTGCTGCCAGGAAGCCTTGAATGGCAAAGCTTTCGTGCATATGATATTTTATGGAAGTGGATAAAAGAAGTTTTACTTTACTCAAGAAAGCTTCTTACTAGATGCTACAGGTCCCCACCCCTCCTTTTTTTAAAAATAGTTTCTTTGCTCATGAGATTCTCTGCTCTATCTCCCATTGACTGCATTCATCTAATTTGAAACTCACTACCAACTAAGCATTTCAGAAGAAACTGGAGTTCAGCATTTCTTAAGTGTCTTCCCCCTGGGCAGTACAGACTTTTAGCCCAACAGCAGCATTTGTATAAGATGCAACAGCAAACTTTTCTAGTGCCTCTCTTCAAGCAACGTCATGAGCTAATGCAGATGTTTGCTAAATAAAGCTACTAAAGAAATTCTTGTGTTTACCAACACAGGCAACATTGCAAAGGGGCAAAAACCAGAAGAAGACAGACACACAAAAAAATAATTAAAAATGTGGAAGTATTTCCATACTGTAGACTTTCATTTCATAGTGTTTCAAAGTTTCTCCAGCCTCGTTTGTTGCTATACAGGTATATCTTCCAGCGTTGTCCTCCTGTGCATTTAGAATCTGCAGGGTTCGACCACCTGCCAAAAGACATCATTCTTTAGTAACATCTGCATCATACTCTTGCTTCGTATTTTCAATGTTTTGGTCCAAATGGTGGCCTTAGATGAGCATGAAAACCTGATTGCTTACCACCACGTATACTGTGTAATAAATGAGAGCATAATTTGCAGGAGTGCTTTACATCATAACTTCTGCTGCTTACAGACCCTCAGAAAATTTGTTAACATAGTTCTGTACAAGAAATTTCTTGAAGATATTTAGATAGGAAAACACTATCTAGGGTTCCACACTTCAGTCACAGACAAAGGGAAAGGAGGCATAATCAGTAAGGCTAAGGGAAACAGAGGGGTGGGATGTGAGTCTCTGAACTGCCTTTCTGTTCCAGTGCAGTACCTCATATGAAAGAGGTCCTTCACTCCCTCTTGAGAACGGACAGAAGCAATAGCCACAATGTGAGAAGTGTAAACATGAATGAATCAGTCCCATTTAAGACTTCAGGTGGCCTCTACAACTTTGACATCCATCACTTTCACTGCTATAGTATCCTGTTTATCCTGTCTGCATTCTCAGGGATGAGTCAGTATCTAATCTGGCTTTAGCTCTTTTCAGACTGCATTTCTAGACATTGCCCCCCCATAATAACTGTAGTAATACAGTTCCTGACTATCAATATCAACTCATTCCTCCTCTGAATATTTGCAGGCAACGATGTCAAAGCACTTGCCCATCTACATGACTTCAGTGCTACCAGTGAAGCTTGTTCCTGTTTTCCACCACCATACATCTGCTAGGTAAGAGTTCCTCCACAAATAAAAAATGGCAAATTTCTAATGATCAAGAAAATACCACTTCGATTTTTTTTCACTAATGTTGTTTATGTCTCTCTCCATCTAATTTCCAAACTTAATTTCAACTTATTTATATCCACTATTAATTCCAATTAACTTGTTTGTCATCATTTAGCTTTACAGAAAAAAAGGATAAATACCTGAATACAAATAAAACACAAGTATATAAGTGTGAAGCACATTAAAATATTGGAATGGGAAGTGCTGCAAAAGTACAAACACTGCACTTAACAGAAATAGAGCCTTTGAGTTTTCAAAAAAATCTGTAACGGGAAACTAAAAAATGAAATAGTAAAGTGTTCTTTCTCAATAACGACAAAAATTTACCTGGCAAAATGCGGATATTCCTGTTTGATTCTAAAGGATTACCATCTTTCAGCCAGGTGATTGTAGCTGGAGGATAGGAATAAGCCTCACAAACCAGAGATGTTGGGCTGTTGAGAATAACAGTGACATCTTCTGCATTTCCATGGCCATCTGCACCCACAATGGTTGGAGACACTAGAAACAACAAAATCATTAACCAGAGAAAGGACTTCTACGAGAAGCCAATTTTCTGTTTCCTGTTCAGTCCAGGAATCTGGTTGCAGCCTTAAATAGCTGGGAGGCATTCCTACCAGGCAGACTGAAACCCAGCACCAGACCAACATTCACGGGTTTCTGTTTTGTCCTTAGGTCAACAGTCAGCCCATGTGAGTGGAATCCATCCACCCTTAGTCTTTGTCAAACACAGGTCACCAGGAAGGCAGCCCACACTTCTCGTGTAGCTGCTGCTGCCAGACCCACTGCTTGATGACCAGCAGCAGATTGGTAGAAGGCACGAGCCTAGGAAATGAGGATGTGGAAAACAAACTTCCCATTGTTTGCATTTGATTATGCAATCACCGTCATGGAAAAAAAAGTACAAAGAACTGCAGATGGTTTCAGCTTTTATGAAGAGATCACAATCTGAAGTGCTCTGCAGACAGTCCTTCCTTGAATCACAATAAGCCAATGCACTGTCCTGCTCATTCCATACAGACTGTCTCCAGTTATGGTTCCGCATTTCCAAGCTCTACATTGTCTAAAGCTGTTTCTACTGAGCTACTATTATTTACCAATTACTAAGCTATAAAACTGTAATTGTAGACAGGCAAATTAGGCATTGCTGTAATTAAAGTACTATAAAATTCCAGTGTTATTATCCGATTTTTCCTCAGATGAATATTTTCTCTGCAAGAGCCAGCTCAGCTGTCTTACCAAGTACATTGAGGCTGTAACTTTTGCTCTTATCTCCAGCTGTGTTGGATGCAATACATGTGTATCTCCCTGTGTCAGTGACTTGAGCACTGTTGATTTGCAGGAAACGCCCACTGGACAGAAACTTGTGATCTTCATCCGCAGTTAGAGACTGCCCATTCTTTAACCAGGTGATCTGTGGTACAGGGTTTCCTTAATGGAGTAAATAAAATTGCAAATATTAGTTGTTGCACAGTCTCTAGGATATGCCAAGATATCTGAAAAACACAGAAATACAGTTTCAGATGCCCTTTTAAAATGCACCCTTTAGGGAGATGTTTTTGCATATGTATTCTAAAGTATTTGAACATCCTGAAGAGAAGAAGTAAAACACATTCAGCAGTTTACTTGTGGTCTACTACTAAGCTGGAAGCAAAAGTTTTATAAAAATAAGAATCATGATAATCTGCAGCAATATACACCTCCTCTTAAATTCTATGGGTCTTTAGAGAAGAAATATCCCAGCAACTATCCTCTTGGTTACATTTGATACAACCTTTATAAGAAGGAGTGCTTAGTCTGGCTATAAGCACCATGGCTACATCTAAATTTAAAAATTCCACTGAACACATAATTCCATTAAAAATCACACTATTCAGAACCAATGATGATTGACCCTATGGGTCTGATCAGCAAAGATAAGAAATACTGTATACTTTTACCTGTTACTTCACAAGTAAGGGTAACTTTGTGCTTCTCTTTCACTTTTACATCCTCCAGTTTATTTTCACCCACAATCCTTGGAGGCACTGCAAATAAACAAGACGGCAGCATCAGGAAGTGTTACTTGCAACCAATTTGAATACAACAAAGACACTTTCAGGCTGTATCTCAGTGCATGCTTCCCTTAATCATACCGATCCATGAACAGCTCAGACCTACCAGAAATGGGTCCAGATGTGAGACACGGCAGAGCTAGCCTGCCTGGACAACAGAGATGCACTGTTCTGTGCCCATCATCATACAAGTCCACACAAAAGGGAATGGAGGACCACAGACTCATAAAGTACTCACCTCACCGTGTCTTTAGAGCTAGAGAGACACTCCTGAGGAGTATGGTCAGCAGGGTAATATTTCTGAGTAGGGTTAGTAGGGCAATGGTGCAGACCATTAATCAGTGGGGCTAGGTTTGATTTTATGCACCAGTAGGTTTTATACATTTTCAAACAAGTTCTATCACCCATACTAAGCAGAAAGCAATTTTCTTGTTCAAAATCGTGTTCTTAAGTTTAAGAGTTATTTGTTTTCTAGCAGTTATTGAAAGCTTCTATCTAGAACTCTAGAGAAAGAACTGATCTATAAGGTTAAAAAAAAAAGGAATCTTGTCCATTCATACACCATAGGGTTTTTTTTTTCCCCTTACCAGCATGCTCAAAGCAATAAAATAGACTACTAGCAACTGTGTAAAGGTATACATGTGTTTTATGCAAATACAGCTAATTCCATATAGGCAGATGAGTAAACTATACAGGTCTACAGGCATCTTGGTGTGGTATAAACTAGGCTTCTCTAGGGAAACAAAAGACAAAACCATGCCCTTAAAACACCTTCCTACACCCAAACAGTTAACTCAATACAAGGAAACTCTTAGTGTATGGCTGACCACTTGATGACGTTTCCAAATAATCTTGGTCAACAGGACTACACAGACTGATGTGCTATGGGATGAGGGAGGCCAGATTATGAATGTGTTGGTGTCAACTCTTTCTCTCAAAGTAGAGGCATCTGTAGATTCAGGCCATAAGAAAATGGTACTACAAACCAAAGTAGGCATAAAGTATAACAGGCTGAAAAGGAGGCCTATAGGTATAACACAGAAAGAAGGAAATCTGGAGATTTTGGCACTTTCTGTAACACAGATGTCGAACTAGCGAGCCAGATCCCGTGCTTTAATAATCCTACAAAATCCAAACTTTCAGCCTATATAGATGGCCTAAAGACAGAAGCAGTAAAATACGTTCAGCAGCTGATTTGTGATCTACCACTGAGTTGGAAGCGGAAGTTGTATAAAAATAAGAATCATGATAATATGCAGAATTCATTGTCAACAGATAAAAATAACGTTACACCATGTATTATACTAATCAAGGGTACAAACTAGAGTGAAGAAGGAAAAAGAAATCGAAAGAGGCTTGCATCTCACTTGACTGGAATGGCACAGACAGTACTTCAGCATGGCTAAAAGTTGGCCTCTGAAGAGGACACATGGTGAGATGTGGGTTAGTAGAATTTAGCATGCAGGAAGATGTGACCAGTACTGGCACTCTCGCCAATTTGTGATGCAGTTATGATCAAATTTCCTGCTATGACTGCACAAGCAATCCAAAGTAGACTTTTGTACGGGTTCTAGTGTCCAAATGCGATGAGACAAAGACGCATCAACTTGCAAAGGAATTAGATGGGGGAAAATATAACCTAGAATCATAAACTTTTAAGTGAGGCCAAAAGTCACTATTCATAAACAAGGAGAGCAATTCATTGCCTTGGCCCCAAAATAATGCACTAAGATGTCAACACATATTAATTTCAGAAATATGACAAAGCCACAGAAAACATTTTGCAAATATATAAATATTATGCTTATTACACCAAGCTCTCCATGCAAACTGGCTCGCCTGTTGTAACTCCTACACTAATTTAGAGAAACACTGAGATGTCTCTCTACAGTTCCTATTTACAGCAAGCTGGTGTATATTCTGTGTCACTATCAGGCCACATTCCAGTAACTTTCCTCTAGTAAGACAAAGAAACTACTAGAGGGAGGGAAGAGAAGACTGAACAATGGAATTTTCCACTTAGCCCACTTGAAATCAGCTTCACTGAGCATTTTTGTTCAAGGCAAACAAAGCCTATGCAATAGAGATTCCCAGAATCCTCAAGAACACCCTGCTACTAAAACCCTCCAAAGAAAACAGTAAAACAATGAATGCTTTTTAGTGTTTATCCATCTTTTCCACTTTACCAGACTTACACTTCCATGAGCTCATCAAATAAACATGAACTGACATGAATACAAGTTATCATTTACAGGCTGAATATGCATAAAGTCAGCTGAAGGCAAGGGCAGATGATAGCGCTCAGCACCTCAGAGAAAAGAAACTTACAGGAAAAGGATATACAGTAATGCAGGTTTGCACCAGAGGCCTGGTAATCCTTGATAAAAACAACAAATAGTTACTAAACCAAAATCCAGTATTTTCTGGGAAAAAAATACCATTTTTTAACAATGAGTAATGACTAAATTACACATTAATATTTCCAAATAACCATCTAAAGAGCCTGCTGTGCCAGTCCACATCTAAATATGTTTGCAGGATGATGGCCCACTACCACACTTGATTTATGCCCTCTACAATGCCAAAGCCTCTACCTGACTGAAGATTTCCACTGGATTAGAGATCTCTACTTTGCAAAACCAAACTCCAGCTCCAGCGTTTGATTCCCCTGTTGGTCTTGGCTTTGCTTTCACACCTTGGCTGGAACAGATTATTGCCATCACACCACTCAGCTATGCATATTATACCCAGTGATGCACAATAATGCTGGTTTTAATACATATTATCATACAGGGTTGCACCTTTCTGCATTAGATGCAACAGATTCACATGAAATTCCTATTGTTTCCCAGGGCTGTAGTTTTCTTTTTATGTAACTTAAATTCATGCTGGTACCAAAAGAAACAGGACTATTCCCCTGACTCTTGTCATCTTCCTTTTACCAATACTGGCATTTCTAGGCTGTGTGGTGAACCAGCAGATAACTCATCTGGCAGAAAACTAACCTGACCAGGAAAAGGCAAACCCCCCCTCTTTTCAGTCCACCTACAGACTGATTCACCTTGTTCACCATGCCCACAGACAAGTGAAGCAACATAAAACAGAAGAGAGAATGGGAGGCAAGCTGTCAGCGTCCCCCAGACTTCTATCAGGCTGAAATAACAACACAACTAGAGCCAGTTCCACTGACATCATTCCTTTTCAGAAAAGAAACAAATAAACCACAAAACAGAAGTTACTCCAGATTGTGCCTGAAGAATCTTAATTTAAAAACCTAAACAGTAAATTCACATGTAGAAGTAACTTCTCTTTAAAATCTGATTTTCTGACCATGTTCTCAAGTGCACTTGTTTTTTTACCAAGGATATATGTTTTGGCAGAATAATTTTTAAAATACCAGCTAATTATACAGTAGACCTCCTTATCTTCTTCTACTGTAACAAAAATTATCACGTACTTACCTAATACAGAAAGGTCAAAATCCTTCCTCACTTCTCCTGCAGCATTGGTCACCACACAAGTATACTGACCTTCATCTGCTACACTCGTGTGTGTCAAACGGAGCGTTCTGCCCCCTGAGGAGGAACCCAAAAAACATACAATCGTTTAAATCCTTCTCTAATCAATATGTACCCAAATTGTCTGTGCTAGCTCTTAACATTTTTGTATGCTTTGGTTAAATTTACAGCTGTAGATTTTTTTACTGTGGTCTATTTTTTAAGACTGCCTTGTTGTGTTGAACAAACAGTAAGTGAAAGTGACTGATCTTAGTCTGATGCCCATCATTTCTCAGGCCCTCAGCTCCTCAGTGCTTTTAGATCTGAGCTTAACATTGACCATGGTTAAGTCATAATCGTTCTTTCTAGTCAGTAAACTACCCTGACACATCTCTGGGTGAAATCTGAGGCATCCAGACATTTTCTGAGAATTCCCGGAGGAAGTCAGATACCAAAAGGAACAATTACTGAAAACTCTGAGATGCATCTCTAGAGTTTCTGCAGAGAAAAATCAAACCTGCTCCATGCGGGTCACTCAAACAACATGCAGAGGTACAGTGCAGACATAATTCACTGCTCAGCATGACCCTGTTACATCCACATTACCAATACTGGGATATGTCCCAGAAACTTAATGTTTCTGGTCAGGTGTTTGAGGGAAAAAACTGCTGACCTGGTTAATGGATGTGTCTCTGCCCAAGGAATCGTACATGCTGGAGGGAGTGCTGTGAGACACCCATATCTGCCTGCAGGAGGCTGCAACCTTCTCTGGTATCACATACCACACCACACCCACGACTCCAGTGCTGACATACGATAATATTTTATACATTTAGCTAAAACTTAAGAAAAGCTTTTCTCCTTAGTATGCAGCTTAGTTCGGGGTCTGCAAGGAAAACAGATGTAGTATCGCGGCATTTTTCTCTTTTTTTTTCTTTTCTAAAGGGTATGTAGGAAGCATCATCAAAAGGAAACATCACCATTGCATCTGAATTAACAGATTCAAAATTGCCAGCAGCATGTCCACACATTTAAATCATCTGCAATGTCAAGGATGTTTTCAATCAACAGACTGAAAAATCTTGCTCTGGCAAAGCATTTAACTCTTAAATTAGTTGAAGGCAGAGGGGAATTTGTTGGTGGTGTTTGTTTTTTACAGTTGTACAACTGCAAATAAAATTCCAAATGCCATGTTGGTTACAATTCAATACCACAATGTGTAGCTTTCTGAAATACTGCACAAAAGCACAAAAGTTTGCTGGAAAACAAAGCACTGAGTTCTGGCCTGTTTCCCTACTCCCACTGCAGCTAACATTCAGAGACAATAAACATCTTTCTGTCTCCCAGTCTTCCTGACTCTGCAATCCAGGTGGTGATATTAGTGTGGGTGTAGAAATCAACAGACAACAGAACCAATCAAGCCCAGAAAAAATTACTTTTGTTGATGGCAACTTTGCACGAAGAGCAATGCATACCAACTCAGACAGTCAGATTTATACCAGATAGTAATCAGACACCCACTCCTTTTTTCCATGTGCCATAGGTAAAAATGGGAAAGCAGACGACAGGACTATCTACAATATTAAAAGCTACACTGATGAAAAGAATCCTGGCTTCAAATCCAGTCTTAAATAAGCTTCTAAACACCTTCCAGCTCCTTTAACTGTCTGATAGCTTTCCCGTATTGATGCTGTAGGATTCCTTGGCTTTGCATGGTGGCTATGTCAAAGTTATTAGAAGCTTCATCAAAACTTATTTTCATGAGATTTCTAGCTGTGAGTCGCAAACCCAAGATAAAAGAAACATCTCAGTTGTTGCCTATGCATCTCAGTCATAACCAGATACTTGATTATTTCTATGCACTCCATGCAGCTAATGCCCAGACACATGAAAACAACACAAAACATACTAGCTGGTTGGTATACACTTTCCCTTTCTAACCTCAAGGACTGCTAACTCAATTTTCTATTCTAAACATAAAGGTTTAAAGCCACTGCAAGTGCCAGTCAAGTCACTCCCCTATGGTATTCTGAAGGCCAGATCCAATTAGCTCCAAGGTCAGAAAGTATTTACGTGCCTTAATTTCTGAAACTCGTGAACAGGTTTCCCTTTCTTTTAATATACAGACTCACAGAAATGACACGTTTTGTTTCCTGTCATATGAATGCATTCTCTCAAAGATTTTTTTTGTCTTTAAAGGGTAAAATAACTGTGAAAATGAAGTGGCAGAGAAAACTAATCAACTGAGGAAGCTAACACAGTAGACATGATGGCACTGACAATGTTACCATCTAACATGTTTCTGAAAAAAAGCATTGGCCTAACAAACACTAACAGCCAGAATTAAGGCTTATTCCATGTCACAGACCAAATCTTGTGATCAAAGTTATCATGTCTTTGGCCCATAGACATAAAGTTTGGTAGCAACTTTAAAAGTTTATGTTAGCTAGTTAGTTTATTGTCACCAGGCTCTCCAGCCGATCTGACCCCATTTACTGAAAAGCTTGGCATGGAATAAGCTTCTTTTCTTTCCTTGTCTTTACAGATTATTGAACCAAACCTTCTTTCTCATGAAATACCTACACTGTAGATGCAGAGTGTCCTTCAACCCCTTCCTTTTTTTTTTCTCTTGTTTTTTTTTCTCTTTTTTCCCCCCACCGAAAACACCACCTACAGCTTTTTTACCTGAAAGGATTCTTATTGAGTTGTTCAAAGTGACAGGCCATCCATTCTTGAGCCATGTTATTGATGGCAAGGGAATTCCTGAAGCTTCACAAACCAGAGATATGGGATTCTTCTCCACAATGCTGATGTTTTCAGGCATCTGCAGGTAACCAGCGATGCTTGGGGGAACTACAGAAAAGAGTACGGAAAAGGCACACTTCAGAACAAATAAAAATCAATTTTGCTCTCAAAATATTCTGTCATCCAAACCATTCACTGAAGCTGACATAAACTCAACAAGCGAAGAACTACAAAACTGAGACTTAAACATATTAATGACAATTTCTTACTGTGTAATGACATGGAAATATTAAAATTGAATTCTATCAGTTCTATTACCTTTATTTCACAGCTTAAGATCCCCAGCGAACAACCCTTTGTGGTAGTTCTGTCCATTCTACGATAATTATAATTTCCAGTATCTAATGAAACACTAGTGAAAATTCTAACACTGACAGAATGACATGGGTTTTTCTATTGGAAAGAACGAACTCCTATTAAAATAACTACCAAAAATTTATTTTTAGCTTTCCTTTGCTAGGAATAAGAATATTTCCACGTTGGAAGCAGTGCTGCAGTTCTACAGTTCATATTTTAGAACATAAAAACCTGGGGTCAAAAACTGACCAACACCCTTCAGCACTTGGAGCAGAATGAGGAGGTTTAAAGTTTAAAGTAGTTTTTTACTACCCAGAAGTTTGATAATACAGTGCAGTTAGCATTCCACATTAAAAAAAAATACATAAATAGAACTAATAAATAATTTAGGCCTCTCATTTTCAATAATGAGCATGCCTGTGTTCACTTTCAGGGTAAAACATGAATGTTCAGCATTCCACGAAGCGCAAAAAATTGTATGCAAAAGAACTGCATTGGCTGTAAGATAACATGATATTCCAAACAATTACATCAAGTCATATTATAAGGATTCATTATAGTTAGAGGTGCTATCTTTAAATTCTTCTGATTGTGCAAAATGAGGGAACCTGATAATGAGGTACTTGAGATACTGGCTATCCTCAGGTAACTGTCCTCTGGTAGTGGCTACTAGCACGGTGTTCTTGGTTAAACCTTGATTTCTATCTCCCATAGAATACTTCCCACCATGACACTCACCCCAATATTGTATAAAATTATACCGTATCTTGGTTTTCTCCTCTCAGGAGATGGAGCAACTGGGGGTGCATTGATATTAACAGGGACAGAGGTAAAATTTTAAAATATTCAGGAATTATTAAATTAGATTTGGATTTTGTAAGACTGCAATTGAAACTCCATCACTGATCTGCAACTGAAACCGCACGCATCACAGGGGAAGACTGAAAAAGATACACACAGTGCATTTAGCCACACAACTAATTTCTCAGGTATCCTTTGCTGAACTTAAGGTCCTAATCTGTTTGTTCTGCCTGCCCTATTCTCCACATACTCACCGTGAACGTTTAAATCATATTTTCTGTCAGACAGCCCTGCCACATTGGCAGCAACACAGACATAGCGGCCAGTGTCCGACACCTGGGCATTTTTCAGTTGAAGAAAGCGACCATCATGAAGTATCTCGATGTCCCTTCCACTGAGGAGCAGCTGGCCATCCTTCATCCACGTGATTGCTGGTTCTGGGATGCCCTGCACCTTGCACTCCAAGGAAACCTCGTTTCCTTGGGTGACGACAACTTCTGATGGGTGGCTACCACTGTTTAATATCATTGGTCGAACTATGAAAGAAAATGCAACACAGTTTAGAAGTCAACTGGAAGCTAAATTTCAGGATCTTCACAACCACCAAGTCTGCCACATCATCATAAAGAGCAGTTGTTATGTGTTACTGCTGGCAAATCAGTCGGGGGCACTCTGCAATTTTATAGCACTTTCTAAAGGGCTGAGAAAAGACAAATAACCTCCCCTCCCCCCATCCAGAAGTAAAAATGTATTTTAAAGTGTAATTTACAACCAATTTTTAAAATGCAAACGTGGAAAAAAACCACAAATTAAAAAAGACTGCTCCAAATGCTTAGAATAGATGCTGGCAATCCATTCAGGTTTCTGATGATTTTCTCTTTCATGTGATTGTTTTAAAATGCCTCTTTTTATTATTGACTGAAATACAGAATTTACAGTAAAACTGGAAAATCTAAGTTCAGTTAATTGTTGTCACCACTACAGTCTGGTGACAAGAAACAGTGCACTAACCCCTAGAGGGGTTACATCCTCATAATCATATGTGGTTAAAGGCAGTTTCAACAGGTATATGCAATGACCTGGACAAGCTCTGAGTCCAAGGCATCAAAAAGGTTTAATTAGTTACCATTCTTCCTGGAGTACCCTGAAATTGTCCTAGAAGTAGACATTACTCTCTGAAAATCCTGCAGCTTAATGTCACTGTACTGATAACACTTCCATAACGTAACTCTGTTTCAGAATGGGTGAACTATGAACAGAATTTTTCATGGTAACTTACTGTATACTTGCAAACTGTATTCTTTCTTTGCACTTCCAGCTACGTTTGAAGCAATACAAGTGTAAGATGCAGCATCAGACTTTTCAGCAATTGAAATCTGTAGCTGTCTGCCTCCGGATAATATCCGCACCCTTCCCATGAGCTCAGCCACCAGAGGAGAGCCTGTAAGAGACATTCTTTCAGATAAAAACACAGAAAATGGTAATGAGCTTGCTCACGTGGTATGAAGTCCACTGGCTCATTTAAAAATTACTGAGTTAGAAAATTATCCATTTTATAATTGCTCCATCAGAGTTTTCCCAGACATCAAAAACTTCACACAAGCAGATTTTGAGGACTTTCCATGCGAATTGCTGACTTCATGACATACTGCAACCTGAGCTAAAGCACGGTAACTCTCACCACACTCATATCCATCCAGAAAGTTTTGGACACTTCCCCTGAGCAGCAAATTCAACACTTTCAGTAAAGTCTGACTCATTGGCCAGTATATAATCCCCTCACCCAGCACAGCCAGTGCTTAGAAACACACAATTTAATCTGCACAGCTGGACCATCTGTGTTTGTGTCTCACACGGCACACGTGCTTACGCCTCTGCCCAGGAAACCCTCAGCAGAAATGTGACAGCAAAATAATGTTACATTCCCTGAGCACACTTTTCAGCCCCGGAGACCTCAGGTTAGGTAATTATCTTCAGCTTTACAAGCCTCAGGGAGAATTCGTGACAGAAAGAATATACCTGCCACTGATAATTCATACAAGCTGCATTTTCATTTCCCACTTGTGCATTTAAAATCCTGTCTGTGAACAACTGCACCAAATGTCAAAGGTGATAAAAATCTTGAGTAACATTTTAAACTGTACTGCTTTCTAACTGCCTTTCTAGACTTTCCAACAGGTTCAAGTTTCCATTCTGTCATTAAGTGCATACACATTGGCCTTTCATTAAGTTATTAGAACATACGATACAGTGCCTGTTTGCCTTCCAAAAGACAGGGTTTAAAAATAACTTGATAAACTTCACCTTCTCTGAAAATTTTATGCAGTAAAAAAAGTGTTTCATAATTAAAATTTGCCCTTTCCACAAGCCAAAATTAATTAAGGTAGATACATACCACACTGTATTGTGCCTTCTAGAAAAACACAGATGAATCAGTAAGATTGATTAATAACATAAGAATTGCCATGCTTGAATAGTTCAGTATCTCACTTTGTCTAATAGTCTGTCTCCAGCAGTGTCTGTGCTTAAAAGAAGCTGTTAAAAATAACTGCTTTTGTCTACTGTTTCATTGGGTGTTTGCCAGTATTACTTTAACACCTAAAGTAAAAAGGTGTGCAGACTACTCTTAAATATTAAGATGGGGTGAAAGAAATGTTCAGTAAATCCCCAAAGCAATTACTACAACGAGGTGTATTTTCACTACTTGGCAGTATGCCGTGGCCGCAAATTAAAAAAACAAAACAAAACAAAAAGCCCAGAAGATAGAGCTGTGTTATCCAACAGATCACAGGGCACAGACCCTCGACTCAGCACCACCAGATTTCACAGCGACTCACGGCCCTGACAGCTGGGATCCACAAATCAGTCTTGATGGTGTCTTGCTGCACCACAGTAAAGCAGCATATTGTGAGGGATCAAGTGTTTCACTGAACTGTTCATTTTCAAGCCAGCTCAGGAATCTCTGCACTGTGCTTCTCTTGCACACCTTTAGGAATAATGACACCTAATCCAAGCACAGGTGAGAGAGAGAAGGGAATAATCTACAAGTAGTTCATTTTACTCATTATCAGAACTGTTTAGATACTGCATGTCTCAATGCAATATCTAAGCAAAGGGAAAAAGAAAAATTGGCAGGTCAGAACTATCACATTTGCTTTATAAAACAGAGAACGGATGGTTACTCACCGTTCTTTCTCCAGGTAAGACTGGGTGGTGGGATGCCACTAGACTCACATACAAGGCTTATCAAGCTCCCTTCAATTACAGTCAGTTGAGAGATGTCATCTGAGCCGTAAATACTTGGTGCCACTGAAAAGGAATTTCAAACGATTGCAGCATTTGGACCAAATATTATCAGCCAACAGTAAGACCCAAATGACCCTCTCACAAATTTGTCCCATTAAGCTTTGAAGCAATTACAAGAACTGTATTCTCTTGCTGGCAATGCAACCCAGAGCCCGGGTAGGGAGCAATATACTTCCAGGTGACTGCAACTATTCCTCCAGCTTCTGAGGTGGGGTGCACAGGCTCTATTTCTGGCTGACTTTTGAGTGGACTTCACAGAGCAAAGCCATTTCTGTGAATTATGTAAACTGACTCCAACTCTAAGAGCCTGCCTCATTCATGGCCTTAGCTCATAAACGCACAGATATCATCACTAGAAAGTGACTTTTAAAATTCAGCCCAACTTTTTCCTTTTAATTTTTCCTGCAGCAACACACTGAATTCCACATCCAGCACTGAGGACCTCACCTCTTCAACTGCACCTACTGCATCCATAGCATTGATCTATTGCTCTGCCACTGTAACCCAGTTGCAGACAAAAGAGACCACTGTTTTCACTCTGATTCTCAAAGCCTTCAGTAACTTCATTCACTAGGGAGGGGATAATTGCCTTCTTGAAATGCTGGAACTGTTTTCTTCTGATGAAAATAGTGTAGGCAACACTTGAAAAGAGGCCAAAAATAGCAGAGGAGAACATAGGCTGAAACTGGCAAACAAAATCTCACTAGTGAGTAACTTATCCAACACATTATTTTTTTTTGCATACAATAGTACAGCTTCTCCTTCTGATATTTCAAATCCTTTATTTGTCAACAACCAGAGGTACAGGTTTCAGAGCGACTGACTGCAAAGGGCTTTATCGTGTTGTACCGGCCCCAACCTTTTATTTGTCCTGCTTCTAGTAAATAAGTTCGTGCCATTGTCTGAGGAGGTACATCTTACATGTAACACATGGGCTGGCTCCTGGAAACCAAAGTTAGCTCTGGGGATCTCACCAATCCTCAGAAGGATATATTTTCTGGATTTAAAACTTAAAAATATGGCAAGCAGCACTTTTTGTCTCTGGGTATAAACAAAGACTGTCGTTCTGAACACTGAGCCACAGATGACTTCCACAGGCAGCTTTTGGTTTCTATTAAGCTCATTCCATCAAAGCTGTTAACTAGCCAAGAATTATCCCTCCTCTCAAAATCCTACTGAAATGGTCTCATTACATAAAACAACAAATCCACATCCCTCCACTGTAACACTGCAGATCTTACAAGTCTGGGAAAGGAGAGATGAGGATGATCTGCACAGTAAATGGGTGGATGCTTTACCATGGGAAAGCTGCATGGTCTTGCATGGTACTACAATATCCACCTCTAATTTAAACACCAGGAATGTTTCTTTTTAATAAGTAATGGCAGAATTATCTGCTAAAAACTGTAGTTTTGTTGTTATAAACCCTGTTATATTATTCCAGTTTTGTGATTTCAAAGAAAGAAATTGATTTGTAATAGCAAAAAAAGCACATTTCAATTTGCATATGGGATGAAAATCGTGGTGCAAAAAAAAACCACTCAAGCCCAATTTTTAAAATAAATGTCCAAGCCACACTCATCATCCAGCCATACAAAAATTTTACTAGAGCTATGTTTATGATTCAGCACTGATAACTTCACAGAGTAAATAAAGCTAGGTAAACCAGCTTTTATTTAGCTGGATTTCCATGCTTCAGCATTTAAAAAAGTAGAAAGTTGGTAGGTTATTTTAAATGGCACGAGAATGCACAGATAGGAGCTATGGATACAAAACCCATTAGCTATAGTTCTGAATTACAACCACGCATGCAAAACCAGCCTGACAAAGGCCTACAGAGTAGCTGGTATTAATTTAGAATGAAACCAAAGCAATTTGGAAAACGTGCACTTTCTGGGGTTGTTAAACTACAGCAAATATAACATCTCCCTGCACGAACCTCAGCAACTAAGTATTTACGAACTACAGAAGATTTCAGCATCTCACATCACGATCTCACTCCGAGCTCCAGTCATATTCCTGGAATAACGTTACTAAATCTTACCCCAAATATTGACATTATAGTTCTTTTCAGTTTTCCCAGCAACATTTGTCGCTTCACAAGTGTAACGGCCAGTGTCCTGTACTTGAGCTTCTTCAATCTAGGAAGAAAACGAAAACCTACATTTCTTCTTCTTACATTATTATACATGAAACTTGCAGAGAGAGGTTGTTCAGGTTTAAATTTTTACTTTTACAGCTGCATCTCTAAATATTAATAATACAGTATTACTCCTGCAAAAGCTGTGTGCAAACATCTAGATGTCTATGACCTCCCTCACTCCTTACCCACTACTCTATGCACCAGCAGGCCTAATGCTACCCAACCTCTAATGAGTATCTCGTGCCTTCATGGTGGATATACTTGGCAGAAATCAATCACCTGCAGAGCCTGACCACCCAGCTTACCTTCAGTACACTTCCATCTTCAGAGATGCTCAGACCTGGTTTCTTCAGCAAGGGTCGTCCGTCTTTGAGCCACGTCAGCACAGGTGGGGGAATAGCATTGCTCTGGCAGAGCAGCTCCACTGCTTGGCTGATGAGCACAGAGACGTTTTGCTCCTCTCCCATGATGTTTGGTGGAACTACAGCAATAAATCAAAACAAAGGACCTTTGGACATTACAGACTTCCCAGAGTATACACACTACGGAGTTAACAGTCTTCGTTTAACAAATAAAGTGGCAGTTACTACCTTTCTCACACACAACTGAGGTCTCCTTTATATCAAAAAAGCACCAGAATAATTTTTGTTACTTACAGAATAACCTCTATAGGAGCTATATGCTAGTGAGATATCAGCTACAGAGAAAACATCTAGATAAGCCAAGACTAAGAAGAAAAGTACTTGAATTATAACTAGAAAGGAAAATCATCGGTATATACAGAATGGAGAAGTGCATTCCTGCTAAAAAGAAAGAGAACTCATGAGTGAAAAGGTTCACAAGATAAGAATCAGACCAAGAAGCTGAAAATGTCTTAAATTTTTCCAGCCAGTGGATAATTGGCTTTAAGGATAACTCTGACTTTAAGAAGAATTTTGTCCAGAGATCCAAGAAAACACATTTTTCCCCCCATATTTAAGATTATTTGTGTTGCCATGGTCATAAAAACAAAGCAACTGGGAAGACAACTGAGAACTAAACCTTGAAACACAGAAGTCCATAATTTTCCATGGGGAAAGTGTTCATGGCTGGAGTCAAAAAGAACATGGAGGAAACATGAGACTGACAAGATGAGCTTAAATGAAAAGATTGAAGACCGAAAACTGTTTGCCATCTACGGCTTTGTATCTGTATTCATGGCTGAACCAAATGTCCCTTGGTAACAACATGCAGTCAGAGGAGATCTTCTGAGACTCCCCAGGAAGCTTGAGGTCATTGACAGAACACTGCCATATTAAGAGTTTTCAAGTATTTTGGTATCAGACACACACTGACTTGGAAAACAGCTGGAATGGAGCAGGCTATCACGCACTGCACTGCTGCTGCTGCTTACTGCCAGCTTTCTGCCAGAGGTTTGTGCCCTCAATGGCATATATGTTCTTAAATCCTTAAAGCAATTCGTAAGGATTCCCTTTCCTATCATGTCAAAACAAAGCACGTTCATTGTAAACTCTTGACATTAATACAACGTTAGATCCGCAATTAAAATATTCATAAAATCAAAACACTCCTAGCAAAAATTACTTCATCTGATTACACATACCCAGTGGGATTTTTATGCTTGTTGTGTACTAAGACTGTTCAAATTTGCCCCAAAAATGTTGTCCAGGGCCAAATATAAGAACCTTTATTGTCACATTTCCTTCGCTATTCAGTTTTGCAATCCATTACTCCAGAAATTGCATGTCCAGAAATTGCAAAATATTGGGGTAAAAAGGAGGGAAGCAGTGGGACTGTCTGTGAGAAATACTCTGGGCTTCACTCTGAACAAAAAGATACTGAATTAATTAGCACACACGAGATCATAAAATGTCCCAAAGTGGTACTCAGTAAACCAGCAGTACAGTTCTCAAGATGTCCTGAAAAATAATATTAACAATAAAGCTTTGTTTGTCTTGCACAGGAAGAACTAAGCAGAGCAGCTGATTTCACAGTTTGGAAATAATTTAGGGAAAAGTCTGGTCTCTGGGGATAAGAAATATAGTAACAGAAAAAAATTCTGTTTATCTTACTTTCTTTGTAGAATTCACAAAGGCCCAAACTCTTTAGGAGTGTTGTGGAACTGGAAGTTGGAAGCTGATCCATTACTGCAGAAGGCAAATTTATTTCCAAATACTTTTCTACCAATTACTTTTTCTCTCAGCTAAATGAATTGAAATGTGGTCAAAAGGAAACTAAGTTTATGAAACAGAGAGAGACACTAAGCATTTGTTTCTGAAGGAACAAGGTTTAAAACTAATCTAATTATGCTTATGGTAACTATATGTTATCCAGATTGTTCCAACTCCTAGACTGACTTAGTACACCGCACATTTCCAATCATCTCAGCTCCAACTGCATTCCAAATTATTTTCCTCTTGTGACTTCTTAATTAGATTCCCACTATAATGCAAGTCCTAAGAGGAATATTGCTTTTTGGTGACAGTCTCACTCAAGATGGCCCTGCAGCTGAGCTCAACCCTGGCCAGCTCCTAATACAACGGTAATTTTAAACATACACAACTTCTAACTAATTCTTGATTTCATGTAGCTAAAACGGACAGAGGTTCCAGAAAATAAAAAAGAAATAATAAATGTATCCATGCTGTTTGAGTGGTTATGTATACATACATACTTGTTTTCAGATTCCAAAGGGGACCTTGGTATTCCTCGTTCTAGACATAAAATGTTCCAACTCATGTTAGCCTTGAGCTTGCTTGCCATGCCAGAGACCTGACTTTGTGAACTGTCCCTTGCAGATGCAAAAGTAGCTATGACTCAAGTCACAAGTATGCTAACTACAGCACATTTATAAGGAAGTCAATTCTGAAAGCCAAATTTGAAAGCAAAGAACATGACCAACTGTCCCTATTCACCTTAGAAAACACCCAAACTTCTAACTTCTCTTGCAAGATTTTCCAGACTTCTGCTTAGGATTGTCATCAAGCTAGAGATCAGCAGAGCCAAAGCAGCTATTTCTCCACTGACCTATTGAAAGCAGAAGCAAAACCACAAACATTCTTCAGTTCCAAAACCCTCTCCCCACATCTGCTACCATTAGATTTCCAAAACAAATGGAAGATCATTGTTCATCAAGTGCGCCCTCGGCAAGTTTGCCAACACCACCAAGCTCGCTGGCTCGGTCAACATGCTGGAGGGAAGGGATGCCATCCAGAGGGACCTGGACAGGCTTGAGAAATGGGCCCATGTGAACCTCATGAAAGGTCTCGGCTGCAGTGTGTTTAATTAAGGCTCCATGAACAGTTCTTATGGCCACCCCCCAAAAAGAGGATAGTTCTGTCAGAAAATCTCACCATAAACCCTGAGATCAATATCTCTTTGGCTCTCGCCTGCAGCATTGACTGCAACACAAGTGTATTTTCCCGTGTCACTGATTTGAGCACTAGTCAATGCCAAGACTCGGCCCCCAGACAGCACCTGCAATACAAGCACAACATACTCAGTATACGTGCCACAATGCAAAACATGAGCAGAGAGAACTATTAGGTTTCATTTCAAAATGAAATACTTGTTTTGCTACTGCTTCCCACCATCCCTCCATTCCCTGCACTCTGTTGTTCTCATTTGATTGAGATTTGCAAAAGCAAAAAGTCTAACCTCATGCAATTCCCTAGGGAACTCCTGGCATTCACAAATCTTTGCAGGATCTTGACATTCCTCCCTCTTACCAGTCTCAAACATTCTGTAAAACCTTTTTTCTGTGCCCTGAGTTGTCCTTATGTATACAAATTTCCCCTTTCACTTCAGAACATAAAATGAGCTTTCATAAAGCGACCATGCCCCCTCTTTTTAACTCTGAAATATCTCCTTACATCAGTGTTTGGTCTTTTTTTCCTAATTACCGTTTTATGTAATGAGATATTACATGATCTTGAACTCTATGGATCTCTTCAGCATAGGAATATGGTCCAATTTCCTCTTCTTGCTAGTACGTGAAAAATTTGTTGATGCAAACTCTTACTCAGTATGTAATCAGTTCAAACGACCACCTTATTTCAGTATATCTGTATCTTCCACTTCACACAGTCATTACTGGAGCTAAACTTCCACCAATAACCCAAAGCAAAAGGCCTTATACTTTTCATTCCAAATCCTCTAATTTGTTCTGTTCCATTAAACCACACTGGCCTAAAGTCTTCTACCACAGAAAGAAATCACACAGATGGCAGGATTTGAAGCCAGTACCTGGAGTCCATCGCTAAAGCTGGAAACAGGGCTACCATCCTTTAGCCACGTCAGAATAGGTGCTGGGATACCTCTTGCTTCACACTCCAGCCGCACTAGATTATTAACCACCACTGTCACCATGTCACTGCTGTCAGAGATTGATGGTGGGACTGAGAAGAAAAAAAAAACAAAGTAAAACTGAAACAGCTACTAAAGGGTATTAATCATAACGAAATTAAGTGAGATGCTTACTTTTGGACATTATTTCTCTTTCTGCAAGGCACTACATGACTGGAAAGATTTCTTATGCTACTTCTACTGAACTCTTGTAATTTATTTGCTCTGTGCCAAATCCCACTCTTTCCTTGCATAAACTGTCAGGCAACTTCAATGAAACTACCGCGAGGAAGGCAAGCAGGACTGGGCCCACAGTCCAGAGGACAGCTGCAAAACCCAGGAACCAGAAAATATTAAAAATATCATATTCTATTTAGAACTTGTGAAAGGCATTAAGTGCAGTGGGGATTAAGGAAAGAAGTTTATCATACGAACTGCACAAAGCAAATACATACACAGAGCAATAAACTGGCCTTGCTGGGCATATATGAATATTTACCAGATTTGTCTGTATAACATCTACCTGTCCTCAAACCAGGACACTGATGATAAAAAACCATCTCAGTGGAACATCTCAAAAGACAAATTTTGTAGAGCTATGTTAAAAGAGGAGACAAGAAGTATTAAAAAAGGGAGATCTTTCATTATGAGAATCAGAACAATTTTATTTGCTCCTACCACTAATAACTCTGTAATAAAGGTTTACAAAGTCATCCCTAGAAAGAGATGACAACGCTGTGATCTAATCATAAATATTCTTTGTAAGGAGAAAAATGTACAAAATTCTCTACAGAAAATAAGATTCCTTAATAAGATTCCACACACAGACTTTTCCTGTTTCACTGTAATTGTATCCATTGTTCTCAAATGCCTGAAAAAGTTCTAGTGATTAGAAAGAAGTGGAAAAACGAATACAATGAAATCACATAAATACAGTAAACTGGAATCCAACCTGCTTCCTTCTCTGCCTCGTTTCATTTGAACTGAAGTATCAAGTATCGTTTTTAACGCAAAAGATCTGACAATTTCTACTATAGCTACTGCATCCACAACACTATTAACACAGAAGCTGTTGAATACAACCAGTGATCAACCAACATAGGTGCTCATTCACAATGACAACTGCTATACAGAAATCTAGAGCAGGCTTTCAGTAAATACAGCAAAATGTTCTGTACTTGACACTTTTAGAGTCTGTTCTCCATTAAGTAATCCTTCTTGCTTTCACTATTAGAGTGGAAAAATCTCAAGTTTTCTCTTCTCAAAACTGATAAGCCCTAAGTAAACTGGATGAAGAAGTTGTTCATGATAAATTCAGAAAGTGCTCCACTGTAAGGCTGGATGCTTATCCAGTATTGCCCTGGATACCGGCGTGATGCAAGCTGAATTCAGTGACTCATGCATAGGTGTTTCAGCTTCCTCTGATGCAATTAGTACTGGCTGCCACTGCAAATTTTCGTTTCTGGAAGGGGAAACAGGTTTATGTGTCTAATTCAGAAAGCATTACTTCCCTAGAAAACTCCAGACATATTAACTGAAATTCCACTGCCCACAAAAAGACACAGATATATTTCCGAGTTATTTTTCATTTTTCAATTTAACCAGAATAATGAACTTGGCCCTAACTATTTCCCAGGAATTAATCACTGGGTGGGGTTAGTTGCCTTTGACCATGTCTTCATCCATCAGTTTTTCCCATGATGGTCATTAAAATTCCATGGAAATGTATTGTCCAACTCATTATTTATTAATTAATAAAACCTACATACTCTGCTTGCATCTCAGCTGAGGACACTGTGCCAAATTTGAGTCGCACTTTTGCATGGAAGACTCCCACAGAAAACCTGCTACATACATATGAATGTATCAAAGATAAGAATTTGGATTACAACACCACCCAAAAGTCACTGAAATCACTGGAAAAGCTCCGGTTTGGCATTTGATCAGATGTCTCATGTCTGCAAACACCCACATTTCCACTTCATCTTATTAGATACAGTACATTTTTCTCTAAATCTCTTGGATTACGAAAAAGCATTTGATCTATGTCCTTTCTTTACTGACCGGGAGCTTTAAAGTCATCTAGAGTAAATCCCAGCAACTGCAGGCCTTCCAAATTGCTGAAGTGATAACATAAATAGCTTTTCCACTAATCTGATGCCTCTGCTCATTCTTCCTAGAATTTACTTCCCTTTTCCTAATTCAAAACATGTATTCTAACATTGCTGAAAAACAGAGAGAATTCTTCCCTCTGACAACCAGTGCCATATCTCTTCCAGTGTGATGGTATGATGAGTGACACTCAATGTGCCAAGCAGACTTGAAACTTGAAAAGAGCAAAAGTGGTGCATGCAGGTGGTTTTTGTAGGTTTGATAACACTTACCATGAACCTGAAGACTGTAAAACAACTCAGCTGTGCCTGCTGTGTTGACAGCCACGCACTTATAAATGCCAGTGTCAGAGATCTGAGCACTCTCAATCTGCAGAACCTGCCCTCTGTTCGTAAAAGTGGCACTTGCTGCGCTGGTAAGTGGACGATTGTCTTTGTACCATGTGATAGCTGCATGAAAGAAAAGATGGAGAAGTTGCCAAAAATACACCCATTAGAAAGGGACCACGCTTTAAAATTTCCATCTAAGTTTTCAGATACGTAACAGCAACACTTATGAACCAATACCAAAAGTAATCATAATTTATAACAATAAAAATTCCAAGAAAATGAGGAAATCGGTAACATTTGTAGAAAATACTGAGTATGCCTGAAGAATTCAACAGCAAACTTGACACCATCATCCATACACACCATCTATTAATGAAAAAACAGTTCTGAAGTTAAAATATTATCCCACAAAGTATAATTACAGAGGATTTACTCATCTCATACCAAGAGCAACACAGCAGCTGGTTCAAAATATGCAACAATATGATACATATTATTTTTTCATTTTTCACCCTAAAGTATTGCTACATTAAACTGAACCACCCGGGAAAGTTTACAGAATTAAAATGCAACCAACCAAGCTGAAGTTCAACTGGCAGGTTGAAAACCTGAAAATAAGGCTCAGAAAACTGTCATTACTCCCAGAGAAAATTTTATAGGAACTCGATAACAGAATTTGATGACTTTTTTTGCAACTCAGCCAAAAGATGGCACCCTCCATCAGCGGAATGTGCAACTAATGTTTTATTGGCACTTGACTACTCAATTTGATGAAACTTCTGCTTCCTGAATCAGTTGCCATAGCACACAAGTTTTCTGTGAAAGACACACATTCAAGAAGTAATCCAGCCTGACTGATGAACAAGACTGCAGGCAAGCTTTTTTCTTCCAGAGTGGTGGTGTGCTATCACTTTTCTTCTCTAATGTTGTATCTTCATCAGTATGTAGCATCACATCATACATAAGAGGCGAACAAACTGGTTTCATTGTATAAATTATATGAACTCCATCATTTTAGCTGCTTGTCCTAAAATAATTGGCAGTTTGATGAGAAAAAAAGAGTGGATATAAAGCCCTTACGTTTTCATAACATTTTACAAACACTCCAAATAATTCAAATTTTGTTTTATAGGGGTAAAAATGATTCTAGAAAATAGCATGATGCTGAGAATTAATTCTTTAAAAGGTGGAGAAGGTGAACCTCGACGCTCACCTAAAATTTAGTAACATCTTTCTTCTGAAAATGGGATTATCATCAGAACAAGAATAAATTGCTATGCTAGGTATAACATACCAGCCATACACTATTCCACAACTTTTGCTGTTCACTATTTAATATAGAAAATTATTCTCATGTTAAGATGGTATTTTTATATCCCATCAGAAGGTGGGAACAAAAAAGGCATATTGGAAAAAAGGAAATAAATTTTTCTATGGATATCTCAACAAGAAGAACAAGAAAAGAGTAACTAAAAAAAAAGACCTAGTGAAAAAATCCTAACACTAAAAGAATCCCAGCAATGAAGTAACTAAAATCCAGATTGCTTTAGGGTTTTTTTTTTTCAGTTCAGAAACAGTTCAAAAGATCCATCAGTCTAAATAGGAGCCGAAGTCCTTCAGTTCTCACTTGGGTAAATGTCTATGATTTCTGTGGGAAACTTTCCTTCAAAAAATAAAAAAGAAAAAAAACTAACTCTGTAAAATGTAGGGAAAATAAAACACAAAGAGACATACATGTCCTAGCTTTCAAAGGTTAGAATATAAGAAGAACCAACAAATTTATCACTATAATTTATCATCAGGGCAAGCCACAGAAAGCACTCTACAAACAGACAAAATCTACTCATCCTCACAGGCAAAATGTCCAGATCAAACAAAAAGCCTTCTATTAGTTTCATAAACTTTAGATAAAGTCCTAGATATGGCCACATTTGACAGGCAAATTCAGTACACAAGGCACTGTTTTAAGTCTGTCCTACACTATAAAATATCGACTTGATGGAGAAAAGACTGGATGAGTTTAAAACTGATTTAGCAGAAGTCTAACAGTATTCTTGTCCATGGACAGGGCATCGTTGTCAGCACAAGGGGGTAGATTATCCTTGTGGTTTTCATCCGTTTAAAGATGGTGGGCATTACTGAACTCCTCAATACCTACTCCATGTCAGTTGATAAATTGACATTTCTCATTATACATAGCATTTAATAGTTTCTAGTTAGTTTTATCTGCTTCACGTTGTCCAAGGCGCATGTGCATACCTGGCAGAGGGTTCCCAGATGCTCGGCACTCAAGATGGATTGGATTATTCACCACCACCGTTTCATTTAACATGGTCCCTGCATCTTCCAGACTGGGTGGTTCTGGGAAAAGACAAAGGCATCAGGTTTTCATTAATTCAGCCACCCAGCTAGCAGAACATCTGATCACAAAGTAATCTGCCTTCTGAGAAACTTTGGGCATTGGATTGCACAAGCTTCAACTTGAAACGAGAATATTCTCTAATTATATAACCACATAAATGCTAATAGGAATAAACCATAATTTTCATAACTTTTCTTTTTTTTCAGGAAAAATGTCACTTGTAGGAAATGGGTGCACAACATAGGACAGTAATTTTTCTAACATGGCAAACTCAACTCTCACTTGACCTGGTAACATTAAACTGAATGTTGTACACGGCTTTAACAGTGCAAGACTCTACTTTATTATAAAGTCTATAAATTTGCAAAATGACAGAAACACCACATGATGATACTTTGAAGGTGAAGACTGAGAACAAAAGAGGTATTTGTGAGCACAAGACCGACACTAAAATTAACTACGATGCAATTATCACAGTATAAGATGAGTGTAGTTTCTAAGTTTCACCCATGGAAATACTGCGATCTCTCTTCATTTCAATTTAACATTTTTCAGTTACTGGAAATTTGTTTTAACAATGAAAATCAACATAATCATACTCGTCTCAAGCATTTCACCACAATCCATTCCCACCCCTCCTGTATCCTTTGGGTCACATCAAGAACACACAATACTTCGTGACCACTTCTGAGGCAAATATATGCAAATCATGGTGAGAGCACTAACTAAATTCACATGCAGACAACAGCTTCTCAAGTTTCCTTGACTTCTTTTATACTGTTTTTTAGCTGCAAAGTAAAATTCCCTTAAAACAGTCTGGAAAATCTGCAGAAGACTTGGATCAAATTAATAATGCCAACAGTGGTACATCATATCTTGATTCAGAAACACGGAGTACCCTTCTCAGCGGTGGGTTAGTGGCAACACACTTGGCCTCTTGGGATACCTCTGAACAAAAGAGTTAACTGGAAAGGCATTCATTTTTGTGGCCCTCGGTGCCACAACAGAAAGGCTAAATCCCAAGAAAGACAGCTTTTACCTTGACTTCTTACTAATGGAGTGGGACAAAGAAAGAAAACTGAAAGACAGATGTGCAGAGACAACAAAAATGCCAGAGAGATTAAAAGAGAAGGGAATACAGACATAAAAAAAAGCTGCCTTGAAACAGTCATGTTTAGCCTCTCACCAGAGGCAGAAACATTACCATGCACATGAAGCCGAACGTGCTGTTGGGCTTCTCCTGCAGCATTTGTTGCCACACAAGTGTATCGGCCAGCATCTTCGAGCAGGGCCTTGACAACTTGCAGAATACGGCCTGAAGACTCCAGCTGTACCAAAACAGAGAGCAGGGAACCACTTTTACACAGCAATCCCAAGCAGAGATGCTCAGCGTAATGGCAAAGTATGCACTTACGCCGAATACAGGTAGTCTCATATTTCTTCTAACCTGGGGCTAATACTCATGCAAGAGGTGTCTTGGTAGGTCAGAGACTTCAGTGCTCCTGGGGCATGAGGATTATTAGCTGTATAGCTGTGAGGAGACCGAGACGGCAGAGGGGCAGCTAAGCAAAGTGAGGTTACAGGCAGAGAGAGCCGCTGCTGGCAAGATGTCAAAGACTGCTCCAGCCTAATGTAAATCAAAGCCATCGCAAGCGCTCGACCCCCTGGGGCATGCAAGCACTGGGAAGGGCTGTTCATTGAAAGTCAGAATCTCACAATGAGAAGGGAACATATAGGTAGGTGCTGCAATGGCAGTGTTTATCAAAAAACTCATCTAAATCCCGCTTCGCAGTGACAAGTAGGTAAGAGCCACCTCCTAACTGGCAGACAACCGTACTCTGGAGGTGAAAGTAGCACTGAAAGGAGCCAGATGCTGAATTTACAGCCATGGACTATTGTGGAATGGAGGTGTCTAATGGGATACACTCTACTAAATAATGCTATTCAATCTGAAATAGTGGCCTATTAGGGAAAAAGTCCATTGCTCTCCAAGATGGATCTTTAACACCTTTATACCACAGCATGAAGGAAGCAAAAGGAAAAGAAATACTAACATGTCTAACTTCTTGTAACTACCTTCCATGATTTGGATCCCATAAAAAAGTAGTGCTTACTCTTATATTTCCTCTGGCTGTGTTTACTGGTTGACCGTCTTTTAGCCAGGTTATGGAAGGGCTGGGAATGCCATTGGCTATGCACTGCAGTGTCACAGGCTTGTATATCACAACAGCTCTCTCAGAAGTCCCAGATGACTTGATGGTTGGAGGAACTGCAAAAGCAGCAGCATAAACAAAAAGGAAGTATCACTTGAATATGCACATTTAAATATGTAGAAGCAACATCCCACAGGTAAGAGTAGCTCTACATCTATTCCACCTACTGTCATCTACAATTTTTCAACCCACTAATACAAATACACATTAACAGAAAATTTGAGCATCTTCTTGCCAGCAATTTAAAATAAAGGCAGCCTGCTGCTTCCCCTCCTCTCACCTCCTTGAGTAACTTACCATGCACAGTAACATCAAATTCCCTTTCATGTTCTCCTGCCTTATTTGCAGCCACACATTTATAACGGCCAGTGTCTGACACTTGAGCTCTAGAGATGAGAAGTTTCTGCCCATTTAATAAGATCTTATGTCCAGCTCCCTCTTCAATTGGTTGACCATCTTTCAACCACCTACCAAAAGAAAGTACAGTCTCAGAGCTCTATGAAAGTAAGATCAACAGCACTCCTAAAATACGCACAATGCCATTAAATCTCCAAGTAACTCTATTTGCATTTCTAGGAGGGTTTGAAGATACCAGTTAGTATTCTGCTTTTCTGAGTGCCACGGGCCAAAATGGTTTATCAGAAGATGGGAGTACAGGGGGAAATGGCACTACAGAAGTCAGAAAGGTGGAAGGGAAGCAGTAGTGAAAGCAGATGCCAGCAGAGATAGGCAGAAACATCCAAAGCAAAAGCAACCACTGGTGGCAGATGAAAAGCACACCGTTGCATTAGCACAGGAATGAGATTTGTCAGCTCGTGTTATTTAACCTGATTTCCAGAAAAAAAAACCCAAACCAAAACAAACTTTAAAACAAAATCCTGAACCTGCCATGCGTGTGCCTGGTGCTGTCTTCAGGAGCCAGGATTCTGTCCTCCACACATTAACTATCGCTAAATAACACAAGCAGTTCATAAGGACTACCTCCAAGCTCACCTAATCAACTATCAGATTATTTTATTAACTACTGTCACACCATCCCCTTACGTGACAGTTGGTGTGGGTGTCCCTGCTGCTGAACAATCCAACTCCAAAGGGCTATGGAGAATCACAATGTAGTCCAAGAGCTCATCCCCACCTTCCACAAATGGTGGGACTGTAAGAGAAAAATCCAACAACAGAAACATTTAATCATTAGAAATGTCATAATGGTCTATCTCAAATAGTAATGTTAAAAAAAAATTAAATCTTGGCATCTAACTTGCTCTGGGACATGTACAGATTTCCTGCTCATCGCTGTTCCTTTCTGAAGGGAAACATCTACCCAATGACATTTTGTGGCTTCAAACCATTCTTCTCACTCTTTTTTATTGTTTCTTGTTTGTTTGTTTTCTCTAGATTCTGTCTGAAAAATCTTGTGAACGGAGTGGTGGCGGGGGAAGTTTTAGCACCCTCTATTTGTAGAAGAAAACTAAGGTGCAGAGGACCCTGTTCCAAGGTTCTCTTCACCCTTTCTCATTCTCTCCCAGGAGTGGGTGAGCTGAGAAGGAAGTGCTGCCACACAGCTCCTCCCAGCTCCTGCACTGTTTTTCCTAAAAACCAGTGAGATACACCTGAATGCTCTATGTCTGCACACAACAGTATGTAATGTTCTTCAAGGGGGGCAGTTCAAAGCCTAAAAATGAAGCCTTCAAAGTTCTTAAACAAGTCTTTCCTTGTCAACAGAACATGATTAACATTTGTGCAAGTCATTTACCTAGAGAAGTTCAGGCATGACTGCTGAGATGCAGACCATGGTAAAGGTTTCAATGGAAAAGAGGAGAAAAAAATAATCTTTTTCAAGAAAACACCCAAAATTTACACAACATGACTCCAATTCAGAGAAAAATGTTCTCCCCATAGAGGCAGCTACTCCGTAATGTTTTTAACTGATACCTCTCATATCTATGATTTATTTTTTTTTATGAAGGCAAGTTAGAAGAATTATAAAGGTTACTGAGAATAATATTTACCTACCATGTGCATAAAAGCTCTTCAAGAACTAACCTAAAAGTAAGAGTCTTCAAACTCTCCCATAACCCTGGACATAAAAAGTGTGCAGTGCCTGCGTTTCACTAGATAAGGAACCTGCTGATATTTCATATGATATCAACAAAAATAAAACCATACTTTATTAGTTTTATGGGAATCTGATAAATAGGTAGTTCTGCTGCTCACTCACCTAAGATTTCGACTTCATATTTGATTTCTTGTTCTCCAGCTATGCTTGTGGCCACACACAAATACTGTCCCTGGTCAGCCTCAACAGCATTCAGAATCTCCAGCTTCTTTCCACCAGATAAAACACGGAGGCTGTCGCTTGCTTTCACAGGCACACCATCTTTTAACCAGGTAAGGAGAGGGGGAGGGTTGCCAGCAGCTTTACACTCTAACATGAGCGAATTGCCAGCAACCACCTGCCTGTTCTGGGCTGTGTCTGCATCACCCTCAATTACAGGAGGAACTGCAGAGAGGAAAAAATACATTGCAAGTGATTAATTTTGTAGCCAGAAAATGTAGTAAGAGCAAATGGGTTAGTTCCTCCCCACCCACTTTGGCTCTATTTGTCACTATGTCACGCACAATTTCATGTGAGAATTTGCTGCTGGAGCAAGCCAAGACAAAGGAGAAACAGAGAAGTCAAATGATGTAGTTCAGTATTGACCAATTGTATAAAACAGAGAATCTGCAGGGCTTTGAGATGGAGGAATTAAATCTGAAGGTCTTAAAACAGTACGCCAAAGATTCCACCCTGAGTGGCTATTTCAGGTGAGAGTTGTTCAGCATGCACATGTGAGAAAGGATAAACGGAGATACTTCACTGAAGCATGGTATCAAGGCCCATGAAGTTGAAAGCTTTTTGAGAGTCACATAAAGCACGGTGTGTAAAGCTCCCTTTAGGTGGCCCTGCTAAGACAGGCCAATCTTCGAGCACAGCCGCTGACTGCTGTTCACCCTTGACAGGGCTGCAAAGGTTGCTTACATGCAAAAGTAGACAAGCCTCTGAAATGCACTTCCCGTAACATGACAAATAACCAAGTTCAATCAACTCTCACTTACCATAGACATCCACATCATAGATCTTCTCAGCAGCTCCAGCAACACTGCTCACGCGGCAAGTGTACCTGGCAGAATCTGACACTTGGGCCCGAGGTATCTGCAGGAATTGCCCTCTGTCCACATACAGAGCTTGGGGGCCAGAAATAATTGGTCGTCCATCTTTGTACCACGTTATGGTAGGAACAGGGATTCCCTTGGTTTCACATTCCAAATTGATAAGATTGTTAAGAAGCACCGATACCTCTGTGGTAGTATTTCCTCCTTTAATACTAGGAGGGACTATTTCAAAAGACAAAACAACAGTATTAAAACCTTAGTATACAAGTCTGTGTAGATTTAAATAGATTAAACGTTAGAACGCTGTAAGAATAAAAAGATCTTAGTTTAATCAGACTTCCAACCCTTCCTGGTGTTTTTTTGTCTTTTGTTTCTTCCCAGCAGAGTTATACGTTGCCTGTACAAATTTCTAGGCCACAATGAGAGTTGAAAGCATGAAGAGAACACAACATAAATGGAACCTAACATTAAAGGGCCACCATATACTTAAGAAACAAGTGCCACAGGAAGGACTATTGCAAAGCACTCTTGTCCCACCAGAGATACCTTCTAGGTAAAATGTTCTAGGCTCCAGCATGTGCCCAGTTAGGACAGTTGGGCTTCCATGTATCTTGCAATGCATTTGGTCATGGCTCTGCCTCTTCCCTGTCTCTGAGGGATAAAGAAAGAGCAATCCCGGTATACCTTGGGAGGTGCATCATCCCAACAAGGAACAGCAACCTACTGTTTAAAATACCAAAAACATCCTAGAGTCTCTACAACTGTAGCGGGAATTGCTCAGTACTCAAAACTTCTGAAGATGAAGTCACCTTCTTTGAGACTAAGTACGAGCTTAGCAGCCTAGCTTCATGCTCCCATTTTTGAAACTTCTGGCCCTTAGTCATTTCCCTTGCTCACTAGGCAGCAGTACTCAAGATTTTTCTAGCAAACAAGCTCTCGTGTAAATCAGCCAATATAAAGAGTTCGTAAATCTCTGTAGCAGTAATAAAAACACAGTGCAATTGGCAACAACTAAATTTATGACTGCTGAAAGCACCAGAGACATCTGGCAGACACATTAACTCCTCTGCTGCCAAACGTGCTCAGTATATCCTAGCTTTCCAGTGACTTCCATAGTGTTCATTAAAACGTCACTGCAGAACTGTAAAGCAAAGTGTCAATGAGATGGGGCTTGCAGATTATCAAACCATGATGAAATATTTTCATAATTAAATAATTTGTGTGCAAAAACACACGAACCTATACAATATGCTGAAACAAACCCAGTTTAAAGGTGAATGCACTTCTATATCAGCACATGCTTTCATCCACAGACAGGGAACAGTTTTAACATGGTATTCCGGGAAAATATCAAAGCCAGAAGTAGGGTTAAACAGCTAAAACAAATTAAGATCTAGTCAGAATTAGCATCTAGGTTCCTCACTTTGTGGGCTTCCATTTGTTCAACCACAACTAATGAGAAATTTACAAGTAAAGAGATATTCCATTTTACTACCACAAATTCACCCTTCTCTTCTGAAGAACCTGAAGGAAGGTCTAGTCATCTGTAAGGATTTTATTTGTGTAGGGTTTTGTATTCCTCCAGTTCTCCTAAGGGCCAAAATCAACTGCAAGTTCTCACAGCATTTTCTTTGCTCCTGATGGAAGATAACTTCACTATGATCAGCATACATGCATATCTCTGTGCACGTGGTTGCTCCATGCTCCAGAAAAGTTTCAGATGAGGAAAATAATGTATTACCAGTTTTCAGGTACCAGAAGAAAAGACACACAATCTTCAGAAGCAAATCCGTAGCAAATGAGGACTGATCAGCTTAAGGGCTCACAAACTTCAATTCCTACACTTTACACTCAGGGCACAAGAGCGTTATCTCAACTATAGCTTCCTGCACTTCTTTCTCTGTAATTTCTGCTAGCACTGGGCGCTCTCAGTTTTCACATCTGACTGGATGTTAACACATTCTTTGTCTTCCGAACTGAAAAAAATCTTCCTCTTGTCTCCTTTGAAGTCTTCCTGCAAAAGCTACTTCTTCCATCTTCCATTAATCTTTCCCCTTCTTTTCTCCCTATTGACAATCTTCTAATTTACATTAAACTTATCCAGAGCAATCACAGGAGCTGTCTGTTCTCCATGTCTCTGCTAAGACTCCACTGCTTATAAAAACACTAAAAGTACACTCAGTGTGCTATAAACTTCCCAAAAATAGTAACAATGTTAATGTGGTTACCTTATGCTAAAGTTTCTTCTCTTGCTGTAAATGACCTCAATTTACATCCATTTAAGCAAGACGATATACCACACTACCTGAAGGTCATCTGGAACATTATTTTCCAAAGGCTATCTGGATCTAATTCTCACTAGTTTTGCACTTTATTTTGTATTTTTGCAATAACTTTAACTTATTGCTGGCTGAATTTACTCCTAGCACTAGGTTAAGGAAAATAAGACCATGAGTGTATTAAAATAAAATTCTTCTAATTAATTTTCTCCTACCTAAGGCAGATCAAAATAATTAATTCAATGTGATCATAAAATAATTCAGCTGAAACTGATTAACAGCAAAATCTGAGTAGGCTCTTCAAGATTTTTGGCTTTTGTCAATTAGAAACTAATTAAAAAAACCCCCCAAACATAAAAACCACTTAAAGGCTAAGCTTGCAAAGACTACATTCATACTTAACTTGAGATACATAAATGCTCAAAATTATCACTTTGTCAACAGATGTATATTATGTTATGTTTATACTGAAATAGTGCAAGATCAGAGCCTTATCTTACTTGTCTGAGCATCTCCATTCAAAAAAGAAATCTTAGAAGTCAAGGTAGAGGATTTTCTACGACCAGGCCTTCTATAAACTTACCATGGATGATCAGCTTGACCTCCTTAACTTGTTTGCCAGCAATGTTGGTGGCACTACACTGGTAACGACCTTTGTCAATCCTTCGAGCACTTTTTATGTGGAGAACTTGATCTTTGTCCAGAAGCTCAACATTGGGATCACCCAAAAACAAGGGCCTGGAATAGAGATTATTTTGCTTGACAGAACTCTGACCCCATCCTTTCAACATTAATTTAAACTGATGGCAACAAGAAGGGGTCCTTTAACAGCAGTAATTGTACCATTAAAGGGTATCACTTAGCGCTAGAGCAACAGCATTGATCTGAAGAGCCACCATAAAGTGGCAAACTATTATAACCAACTTCATTGATAGCTTTTAGAAGAAACTGAAATACAAAAGTACTTCACTTAGGTCACCCAGGATGCCAGAGTCATACTCATGACCTCAGTTTCTATTTCTAATTACTTAGGTCATGACAGTTCTTTGCTGATAACAAAATGTCTGTGTTTACCAGGTGAAAGTGTCAACACAGCAATACCAAAGAATAAGGAATTGTCCCATCAGAGTACCTCGGAGTACTAGCCAATGCCTATACTGAACTACATTGTTAAACATCAACACTATCTTAAAAAACAAACAAACAAACACCAAAACAGAACCAAAACCAGCCCATTATGTTATTCAGCTAATATTTAAGCCACCAAGAATTCTTCCCTTGTATGCTCTCCTGGAAGATGAGATGAAGAATTGAAATATGTAAGGCTACAAACGTTTTCAAACCTATGCAGAACTGCATCAGGCACTAGCTAGAAAAATGTGTGATACGGGCACTATCTGCCAATAAACAAAATACTGTCAGCAAAACAACTCTGTATTAACTAATGATATGTTTAAAAATAATTCAGATGTAATAAAGACATAGTTTGATTTCTCTTGGTTCAAGCGTTGTTTGGCTTCAAATACAGTAAATCTGCTCTGCAAGTGCCAGTGTCAGCAACAGGACAGTTCACAAAGAAAAGAAGGATACTTGCCCTCGATTAAAGAATTTCCATCTCACATCACCACAAGTGACCAGTGCTGACAATAACTTAACACTAAGTAGCTAAAACTGAGCTTGCTGGTACAGTTCACCTTCTTCCTCCGGATTCAAAAGGAGGAATAAGCTAGACACAAACTACAAAAACTGTAATATACTTACTTGCCATCTTTGAACCAGTGAATGTCAGGAAAAGGGAAGCCTTTTGCTCTACATTCCAGACTGATTTCCTGGTTGAGGATGACTGCAATTTCACCAGAGGTATCAGCTCCTATTACCCTTGGTGGAACTTTAAAAAGACAAACATTACAGGAAGAACTGGTATTTAACCACAAAGGTACGCTATGAAACTGGAAGAAATGCCATAGTGAACCATGATATTCCCTTGAAACAATTTTAGTATTTACAACATAATTTCTGCTATGACAAGCACTTCCACACATGTGCTGGTGAACTGTACGTAAGATGACTCCTATGTTAGACTGCTGGACACCCAAAATACAAAATGACCAAAGGCTGGAAATGAAAAGCAAGCATTTTGTCTGTGTTACTGCAAGAACTGTTATTGCAAACTGTCAGTCCTCAAAAACCACCGTGAAACAAGACAGTATTTAATCATAGAATCATAGAATGGTTAGAGTTGGAAGGGACCTTAAAGATCAAGTTCCAACCCCCCTGCCATGGGCAGGGACAGCGAGAGGAAGAATTCATTTATAATAAACTGAAATCTAACGACTTCTTAAATATCAACTGTTCTTCAAATCACCATCTTAGAAGAAACAAACAAAAAAAACCCCACCACAACAACACAGAAGCCAAAAAACAACCCCAAAACACAGAACTCACCTAGTATATCTAGGTTAAATAGCTTCTCAGAACTCCCCGCTACATTTACAGCTTTGCATGAATACTGTCCAGCATCACTAGTAGCAGCTTTAAGGAGCTTCAGTATCTTCCCATTGTGCAAAATCTGGAGTGTACTGCTTTCCACAACCTTAAAAGAACCCAAGACATTAGCCTTATGTGATTCAAGTTACATCAGCCAAGTATCACAGCTGGATTTTTATAAGAAAATGGTACTTTTAGTTTGAGGATAATCTGTTTCCTCTTTCTGTTATAGCAGTAATCTCCTCAATTTCTACAATCTGTTCAATATGACTTGTAGTTCAACATAGAGAGTGGGAAAACCAAAGAGCTTCTTCATCTATCAGTAACGGCCAGTCACAAAGGTGCATGAAGGGGTCTCTCCTCATCTTAAACTATCATCAGCTATAAAGAGAAGCACAGGACTCAACGATAATCCTGAGGAATTCAAATCACCTCCGAGAGTTCTTACTTCTCCACCCACAGAATGAACAAAATTCCACTATTTGTCTCCACTGCAAGGACTCTGGAAGACTGCTAAGGCTAATTCCTAGGGGAATCTTGAAAATAAAACCCAGCTTATTGAACAGCTCAATTGATGGATTAGCCATGGTTAGCTGGCTTTCTGTGTTAGTGTTCTTAGTGCAGTTTAAATATACATAAAGACATGTACATGTTTTTACTTTAAATGTGTTCTCACATCAACCACTCAAAAGTCAACACAAACCTGATGATGGCTACGTTACTTCAATTAGTTTAATCATACATACCTGGATATCTTCTTTATACCAGGAGATGATTGGGAAGGGGTTACCAGATACTTCACAGAAGAGACTTACAGGGTGATGAACAACTACAGATGTATTTGTCACCTTCTCTTGATCTTTAATTTCAGGAGGAACTACAAAAAAGCTTGAAGTCATGTATTAAGCCTTCTATTCCAGCAATTTCACACTTCCTCCTTCCCCCCAAGCCAATGAACACTGTTACCTAAAATTTCTCAGACCCTCTTCATTCTCTCCTGTGTGTTTCCATTTATCTTTTGGCTCTCCCAGTGACCTTTCTCCTCTTTCAAAAAAACCAGTCATCTCTTGCCCAGTACCAGACTCCCAGGGAAATTCAGCCAAACACAACCCCCATCAACATTTTAAAAGAATAATCTTTCAATTTAATCTTAAATATTATTTTAATTAATCTTATTTTTAATCTCAATCTTTAAATCTCATGCCATTTGTTTAGCATCCAGAGAGTCATCCTTCTTCTTCACTGGTCAAGTTATCCCCAAGACCATCTGTCTATCATTTGTCCCACTATGAATGTAAATAAAATCGCCTTATGTGGCGGATTAGAAAGATCAAATCCCACTGAGTTGGTACAATATGGAATTCCTGCTTTCCTCAGAACAAAGAAAAGGATGTAGCCCTGCTTAGGCATCAGAATTAACTATAATGAGAAATGAACAAAGCTGGAATAAAAGTACTCCATAAGAAGCAAAATATCAAAACATGTCTCAAGGCTACCTCTACAGTTCCTATATTCCAAATAGGATTTCGGAAGAAGGGTATCAGGGAGCAAGAACTCACCTATTCTGTGTTCATTATATTAAGTACCTCTTCTCATATTTAGATTTGGAATGCGGATCTATCACCCAAATTTAATTACTACAGTCCAGATGTCTTCATTTGTTACTTATATTAAACTTTTTTCAAATATAACTGAAGTCCTCTACCAATGAGACACACCTAGCTCTTTGAGAGAGCCAAAGATGGTTTGTGTATAAAGTCAAAGAGAACATAAACAATAGAAAAGATATAGAAAGTATCAGAAGAATAGAAATCCAAGTACTCAGATCAGATTTTATCATTTAACTGCACATGGGCAGATTTTGAACACACAACTTCCAAAAATTAAAGAGATGATGTTCTTTAAAAACAGTTTCCCAATAGCTGTATTTACTACTTACCATGGACTTTTAGGTTATATTTTCTTTCTGTGCTTCCAGCTTCATTGGTTGCCACACAGACATACTCTCCATTATCAGAAGGTGTAACAGAAGCTATGATCAGCAGTGTCCCATCCTCCAGAATTGAAATCCCTGGTTCATTGCCCATCAGCTCTCTTCCATTACGCAGCCATTTGATGATAGGCTTTGGAATACCTAACAAGAAAACACAGAAACTTCAAGAAACTCTTAATGTAGCTCAAAATGAGAAAGCTTCAAACAATTCCCATTGCTTGCTGGAAGTCTTACTGGCAAGGACAATGCATAGGGAGGCTGTAAGAATCACCTCCAACTGTTACAGTATGATTTTTATAGAATCATAGAATGGTCAGAGTTGGAAGGGACCTTAAAGATCATCA
>VXBW01006173.1:1247000-1259527 GCA_013400375.1 Thinocorus orbignyianus | reverse complement strand
TGTGGGACAGTGTCAAATAAAATTTTAAGATTAAAAATCTTGCTCTTCACATAGTATCCTTGTTGGCTAATAATCACCTTTCACAGAACTTCTGCATGCAATGGTTATTTAAACCACTGTTTGTTTGGGTTTTTTTCACATAAAGTACCTGCATATTGTACATTTTTATCACAGCAAAGAGTACACAGAAACACAGTAATTTTCAATGACTGACATAAAAATATACTTTTGTCACTACGAGTGTAACAATGATACACACCTTTTGCTGGACATGGGAATGCAATGCGTTGATTTGCCACTCTTTCTTGAAAGGGATTATTGTATGGAGGGTCCAGATCCTCAATAGTAGGAGACTCTGAAAGAAAATGAAACCCGAAAAAAATTCTTGATCTCTGCTCCACAATGTGAAAATACAGTCTGGAAATACGTAACAATTCTAAGTCTCTCTCATTCACAGAAGGTCAGATTCCAAAGAGCCTCTTTGCGCTGATGAAGTACTACACAAGCAGTCTTGATTTTCACAGGGATACACAGGAAGTAAGCAGTCCAAAAAGGCTTTCAAACATTACTGAAGTTGGTTCACCCTAAAGCCCACTATATTTGTTTTGAAGGCAGAGACAGTGTTTCTGCAAAATATGAAAAATACTGTTTAAAATCTTTTTTTGTCATACCACATACTGGTACTACTTCTATTCTTCATTCTTCCATCTCATTTTAAACTTGTGTGTGGACAGAGACTATACAAAGAATACTATTAATAATTAAGTACAGTTACTGGCAGTCCTTTGTTGTCTCTGTAACAAGCAGCTCTCAGCTCTCCAAAGGGATCAGAATGGTCCCTTTAGACCATTACAAAGAACAGATATCTCCTACTTAGTTTAAGTCAGTCCTGCTACATTGATGTATGTCAGCCCATCAAGTGAGATGTTATATCACATATTTAAATTGGCACACTGAGCACTGTTGCCCTGTCACCTTGTCAACAGCATGCTGACAGAGTGAAGGACCCAATTCCAGCTCACACAATATTCCAATTCCATTGAAAGCTGTCAGAACAGGCTCTGGTGTTCAGGGAGAGTCTCCAGAAATGTGAGACATCTGAACATGTGGAGATAACATTTGAAAAAGAGGTTTCCCGTACTGGAATGTGATTTTAATTGCCTCCTACAAAACCAAATCATAAGTCTCTTGAAGATTTTTTTTATTAAAACAAAAAAAACGTAATATATTTTAAGTTTCCTTTTCTTATTTCTGCTCCTCCAAAGATTATTTGCCTATTCTAATTTTGATTAATTAATATAATAACATAACACCTAAAATAGATTTGTATTTTGCACTACATCATAGTCAACAGCGAAGAGCACTGTCCTCCAAAACATAAACCAGAAAGCACTGGCACGAAACGATGCGTTGCCAGGGCAGGAGGCAAGATTACAGATACCAATATCTTGAACACAAATACAAATACCTTGAACTTGTACTGCTATCTCTGACGCATCGCTGCCTGCCACATTACTGGCCACACACTTGTAGATTGCGGCATCGGGAGGCTGGACGTTGCTGATGCTCAGGGTTCCATCCAGGCTGTGGATAAACTGCCCACCATCTACTGGCACGGCGCTTCTGCCCTGGAACCAAGTGATTGTTGGGGGAGGGATCCCCTGGGCACTGCAGGGTATGTCAACTCTCTGGCCAGCTTGGACTTTCAAAACTCGAGGCCCGCGCTGTATCTTTGGAGGTACTAAGGAAGACAAGTTCAGTCCACAGCAATGTGAAGATGTACAAGATCGTTCTTGAAGGAAATTCTTCTATGTTTTTGTCATTTTAGATTATGTCCTTCCTTATTCACTGAAATCAAATTCCCTCAGGTGACTAAGGAAGCAGACCTGCATTTTTTCTACAAGTAGGATAGGATGTTATTGCTTACCCTGTCTGAAGAAGCTACATTTCAAATTCTATTGCATGACTTCCATATGAGTAGTGTAATATAGTTATACTGAGTGTATTTGAGTCACTATGGGTACTGGCTATTCATAACACAAAACAATCCAAAGGCTTTTATGATAAAATTAATTACATTTTCCTTCTGACATTTTGATTTCCTTCCCCTAGATCCTGACCTCTGTATGCTTCCGAACACAAGTTTGGACAAGGAGATAAAATATGACTGAAAGAGATTGAGCTGGTCCAGAAGAATAACACAAATCCAACATAACTCTTTTGCCACATCGTTGTTTTTTTTCCTAAGGATCATTGACAGAACTTGATACCTGTGAGCCTCAGCCAACTTTGATGTTCTCAACCACTGTTTGCAAACCTACTGCTGAGAAATCTCTTCCACAGAGGGCATCCGAGTGCATTAGACCACAAGTTTTCACTTCTTAACATGCTTCTGGCTGACTTAAAAGGAATTAGATGGTCATATAGCACTAGAATTCTTCCATGAGTCTAAGTAACATTAAAGGAAGCGGGGTGTGTGGGGGTGTGTGTATATATACGTATACCTATGTCTTTCTGAGTATATTTCCTTTCCACATAATCAATAACAACTTACAGATGAAGATAATATGATTTGAAAGAACACAGGTCAATTGCATTTAACACACATAAAGAAAAATTTCTGAGAAGTTCTGCGTGATGTTAAAACTTGCAGATGATTGTCCCTTAAGCAAAAACTTACCATGTACGCTCAGCTTCACCGACTGAGTCGCATTCCCAGCAATATTTGTGGCTACACAGATATACATTCCACTGTCTGGAACTTGTGTCTCACTAATCTTCATTGACCCTGAGGGTAGGAAAGCATGTCTGGAAAAATAAGAAGTAGATACGCTAAATAAACTTGTATTGAAAGGTGAATGGCCTCTACTCACACATTGATAATGATTACTACAAGCTAAAATAACACCATTCTACAGGGCACACTGAGCCACTGCTTTCTATGATTCTATGATTCAGAACACGCAGCAAATATCCGAAATACAAGATCCAAATTAAAAAATTTGGTTCTATCTACTTACAGAACATATTAAAATCTGTCTCGTTTGTAGAAATGGGAAAAAAAAAAAAAATCAGTCAGAGAAATGGAGCTCTTCAACCTCCCGTGACAAATTTTTCCTCAGCCCAGGTTAGCAGGGTCAGAAGGTTAAACAACTTTTGATATTTTTTCATCCCAGTAAAAAAGGTGTTACAATGGTTAAAGATGGAAGAAGGGTTTCTGAAGAGTATCCTCATACAAAACCACCGGTTCTGATGTTTATAGAAATTGTCACTATTCATCACTAAATAGTTAGCTATAGTATTGATTTTTACTGCAGCTCTGGTCACAGGCTTGTAACACTGTAACATACAGTCTTTGCCAGCTAAGCCAAACTTTTCGTACATAGAAATCAAAATCAATAGAGATAGGGAAAAAATGCAGAGGGAATGAAATATGACATCTGAGAACTGACAAGAAAAAATTAAAGTGTAGCACTCAAGGTTATATACAGAACTTAGGCAAAGTTGGCAGGGAATTAGTGGCATCATGTCTTCCTTTCTCTGGCACACTCTAATTAGGATCATGTTTTCACATGGGAATAAATGGTGAATTTTGGGATTGAAATGGCCCGGAGAGATGAATGGAAATAAATTGAAGTGTATTTCCTCTAGGTCATACAAATCTGTCTGCTATAATTCCCACTTTGCTGCCCATATCTTTTCAAACTTTTTTTTTTTAACTAACTCCGAAAGATACTAAATTACTGGCATAACTTATCTCCGTTATTTTGTCCACTAATTAGGTTTGCTTTCTGACAGAAGATCCTTCATTTCTGATTTCACTCTTCTTCCGTTTACTGGTCACATTTCTAACATCATCTTTTGGGTGGTCTCAAACAATTTTGTTTGGACTAATTCTTTAACTTTTGCTGACATCTGTAAACAATTTAATGGAACGGGTTGAGCTGGACTTCTGCTACTCTGGCAACTGGGGTCTCTCCACAACAGTCATGAGCAGGCAGCCTAATTTATCAATGTCTCCTGAGGTAAAACGAGGACAAGTAAGGGATCTAGAGTGTGGATTAGTTAGTGCATGCAACACGCTCACAGGACATGGCAGAAAATTCCACAGCAATAACTAATAAAAAAGTAACTCTGAGCACAAGCCTCCTTCACCAAACATGCTGGCCCAGTAGCTATTGGTTGCTGAGGCTGCTGCAGAGTCACTCTGAGGTGCAGATTTGGTCACAAAGGAAACAGGCTCACCTTCAGGCCTGTACAATTCCTGAATTCAGCTCAGATACTGGTTGATTCTTTCCACTTGAATCAGTGAGAGACACTAGACAAGAGGTACAGCAATTGCTACCACGCGCGTTTGGCCAGAGTTACCATTTTCTGGTCTGTGAATACAGCTGTGGCCTTTAACACTGTTGAGGTATCTTGAAGACTAGAAAGCACTAGCTTGCCCCATGACAGTACCTGGCACTTCAACTGGGAACATACAGAGAATAATCACCTACTCGTTTCCTCTCTTATTTTGTACCATACTAAAATAGTAAGGAAGAACTCCAGCATTGTGGCTCATCCTGTATACAAAATGGTCCCCAACTCTTTGGTTTCTAAGGCTGTCAAAATCAACATTTTTATGAGCATTTATCTATTTTTTCACATGTTCAAGAGTAGGAGAGGTTTTACATTCAAAACACAGTGAGCAATCAGTCCTTGTAAGCACTCCCAAACATCTATCATCACGTGTATTCTACTGCCAGCCCAGAGTTCATATGAATAACCAACAACACTCCCTTGAGCATAAATGTAAGTGCTTAAGAAAAGAAAAACAGTTTTAAAACAATTGTAATCAGGCACAGATTGTGTGGGTCTCTGGGCACCACCACAGTATGAATATAATAGGATTTCTTTCAGCTTGGCCTCCTGAGATTGCATATAAACATGAACTGGAATGGAAGCTGCACAATGAGGCCTTAGTATCCCTCAGAAAGGGACATTTGCTTGGTTTGGGAAAGAGAGTTTTGAGACCTAGTAAAACAGGATTCTCATGCAAGACAGCTTAATACCATCAGATTGATCCCGAGGCAATTAGAAATCATATACCCTTCCAAAATCTTGAAAGCTTAGAAGCAATTTCACTTTTATTTTTATCAAACATTGTTACCTTGGAGAGAATGGAGATACGAGCTGCATTTCTTTGGCCCAGGTGATTATGGGGGGTGGCAAGCTCTTTACTTCACATGGAAGTGTGACATCTTCCCCTGCAATCACTGAGATCTCTATGGGTTTATCATATGCATTTCCTTGCTGGTCTCCAGGTCTGGATACTCTAGGTTTTACTATAACACGGAACATGTTAAGAAGTTGCAGTGAATATATACATATTTGTACAAACATAACACCATACAATTTTATTTCGGATTAAACATCTATTTTTTTTAATCAGGTATAGAATGTTACAATCCTATTTTTAATGACATTTTTGCAATAGATGTAAAACACTGTAATGCTGATATACAGTGCCTGTATCTCAGACACTGGCTGATGTCTACATGCAATACCACAAATACCAGGAAGACTGCACTATCTACCCAAAAAGCTGGATAGCAACAGATACATGTAGTTCACTGATATGCTGAGCTCTGTTTTGCATAGGTAGCTTTCAACCAATTCCTGAACTATATTACACTACAGCACCCGTACCTGTAAGCCATAAAAGCCTTGCAAAGCCAGCTTACACCTAAGTATTTTTGTTTATAATGCTGAGAGATGGAAATTTTGGGACTCATGGGATTAATGGATCTTCATTCTTTTATCAGCTGGGACTTCTATTCCTATATAGGTAATTCCTATTCACTTCCATAAGAGGTGAAATTAGGATCAGCCCAAGATTCTAGTCTATGTATTCAAGGTAACAGGTATCAGGAGGTTTTAAGAGAATCCTAACAGCCAAAGGATAGGTTTTCCAGTATCAGTCATTTCTAAAATTGCCTACTATGTGGATCCAGTCGTCTATGACGAAGTCAAAAGCATTAACTAGAGATTAGTTTAAATCCCATTTGCACTGTAACCTTGCTTCAAATCCACCTGAGTGGGTTGTACCATCTAAAACAGAATGCAATAGAGGCAAGAACACTACACTTGATTTTAGCTCATACACACCATAGACAGTCAGCTGGACTTTCCGTGTAGCATAACCAGCGGCATTTGTTGCAGTGCACACATATTCCCCAGTTTCTTCACCTCCTGGTGAAAGCACCTGCAGGCTTCCATCAGACCCTGCAGAAAATTTCACATTGCTGGAAAGAATTACATCTTTCTGTGGAAAGAAGGAAAAATAAAAAAAAAGTCCACAGTGTCTGAATCTTCTAAAATAAAACATCAGATTGCAGTCAAGAAAAGCAGAAGCTTACAGAGATAGAATAAAATCAAATGAAAACATAAAATATATTAAAGGAATATGAAAATGTAGTTCCATGGACCAAACGAGTTGCCGGCAGTGTGACTGAACTGAGAAATATTTTAAATTACATAAGGGTACTACTTCTGTTGTCTATGGCTGAATTAACTAAGAAGCCTGGCCCCAAAATTCCACCCATACAAATTAACTAATCTCAACTGAGTTTTCACACCCCTTGAGTGTCACTGTCTAAGCAGTAACAACAGCAGAAGCACAGGGAATCTTATGCAGAAAACTCAGTACTTTTTAGAGACACCACTTTTTAAAAAAAGTCAAGATCTAAACTGAGTTCATCTTGATATTGATTTCTGATGTCAAAACATCTTAAAAGTGACAGATAGTTAACCCCAGAATGCCATTATTAGACAGACTTTCCTTAAAAAAAAAATAAAGAAAAATAAAGAAGTCATTTTAAAGTAAGGCTCCAGACCAAAAACGAAATTTTGATCTGTGGCAGGCTGCCTAATCTCAAAGTATCGAGTCACAACAGGAATATGAACAATTACTAAAGTGCTAAAAACACTATGATACAGCAATAACCAAAGCCCTTCCAAAGAGCAGAACATTGATCTACAGCTGGACCACGTCCAGAAAGCACTGCTGAAGAAAACAAAAGCAGATCCCTACAAGCAGAGATTTCCAAGTCTCTCACAACTAAGGGTTTCGGTTGCATTTCTTGCATGTAGTTTTGATGACAACAAAAATGATGGTCTTGATTGATCCTTCATCATGAACAGTTCAAAGATGAGAAATTACCTTGGACCAAACAATAGATGGCTTAGGTACTCCACTTGCTTTGCATGGTAATGTTACTGGGATTCCTTCAATGGTGCTAAATATCTGCTGTCCATGCTGAATAACAGGCAGAACTAAAAATAAATGCAACTATTAAACATGTACAGAAGACAGATATCCAACTATGGCACAACTTCTACAACTAAATTCTTATATTCAATTACTATTTCATATAGGCAGCAGGGTTTGGGAATTTTCAGCCTCTTTTCTTAACCCTTGCATTGATAATGACCACAACATTCTCCTCCAGTCTCTAGTTTTTCATGTTCACAACAAAGGCTGATCGCTGGATTAGAAACACACGGTTTTAAACTGACTGTAGGTACTTCACATGGCTGATTGCAATAATTCCAGAAAGTCTTTGTATATCCTCGGACAACAGTTTAGGTCAGGTTTCCCAATGCAATACTCTACGTAATTCAACCTGTATAGGTTTAAGAATTGGTTTGATATTTTTGGTGCTGAATCAATTTCCATCAATGGACATAATTTTGAACAGAGCAGATATCAGAGTAAAGAACTGATCACACTCCAAGCTTATTTAATGTTTGTTATAAATACTACAAAATTTTGCCATCTTCAGTGACGGTTTCTGCAGGAACTGACTGCTAGATAAACTTGAATAAAAATACCAGGTCACTTCACAAAAACCAGAAGCAAGAACTCCAGTTCCCCTAGTTAACTGAGCTGGTTTTGAACTAACAAAAGAAAAAAGACAATAGATTTAAGGTTATAATAAAAATAGATCCTTCTAAAAACATACAAACATATTCTTTTCTGTTCTCAAGTTCTGAAATATTCCAAAAAGTAGTGTTGACATGGAAGACTTCATCAGACACTGAGTACTTGGCTGTATTAAAAAATAATAGCTATTCTTAATGTGAAAGGATGTTCCAGCATCTTTGGCGAACCTTAAAATAAATCTCCCATGATTAATTTAACACGTGAGAAAATTTCAGGCTGTGAGCCATGAAGCAGTTGTGACCCCACACAGAGTTAGTACAAGTCTCTCCAGCTGAAATACAGATGGGTTACCAAAATGCTAACACTTTGTCTTGCTGTCAGTGTAATTTTGGGTGTGTTTTAATTAAAGGAAAAAAAACAAAACAAAACAAATGCAAGCAAGCAAACACATTCTGCCAAACCCATAATTCACTTTAATTGTAACTCTCACGAGTTGTGCTTCCTTATGTCACTCATGAAACCCCTAGACAAAGCTTTTCACAGTTTTCCAGTAAACTTCCACTTGCATCTGTTTTGTTAATAAAGCTAGAGATGAAGCCTGCATAGCCCAACCTTTGCAGATGTTTAAAAATAAGAATCTTCTATGATCACAAAATAGTGTTACCTTTGTTTTAAAAACAGTTTCAATGGCTCAGTTCTTTCCTGTGCAGTGGATCCAATTTCCCATCGTGTTACTTAACAAAATAACATCATCACAAAAGAGGAAATTTGCGAAATTAGTATAATTGTGACCAAAAAAAGAGCTAGTGAGAGTTCCTGCTAATAAGAAATCCACTCTCATCTGGCTGGCATTCAGCACAAAAGCAACACGACAGTGTTCCTTACCATACACATTAACAGTGGTAGTTTTGTTGCTCGTCCCAGCAACGTTACTTGCCATGCAGGTATAGTCACCGCCATCCTGCAGCCGAACTCTTTCAAGGTGCAGGCTTCCATCACTGCGAACATTAACGTAGGGATTGGGAACCAGCTGCCAAAAGAGTGATGTAACATTTTACTAAAGAAAAGATTCGTTGGTAATATTTACTTTCAGATGCAGCATAGATTTACTTCTCTGTTCCACATTCTTCAAAATTGTATGTTCCTGGAGAATTTTACTAGAGTTTTTCCGACTTTACATCTTTCGTAATAAGATAATTTTAAATACAAATTTTGGTAGCACCTTGTGTTTACAGCTGGAGCAAGATTAAGATCTGCAACGCCAACTCTGCTCTGCCACAGCACATACAGAACTGCCAATAATGCTTATGCTCATGCTCTGAAGCAAAGCCAAACTTCCTGAATTGTTTTACTGTATTTTTTATTCCTTATTCCAGTAACCCAGTTTGATCATACATCAGTTCCTGATGAGTAATGACTTATTTTTCTTCCACAAACAGGGCCTCTTTTTTTTACAGTTATCCAAACCTTCTAACTTGCCATTTCCATCAGGTAGAAGACATCAGCTCTAAAGCACATAATTGTGAAAGGTAAGAAAAGTTAAAACTTCCACAAAAGAAAAGTAATTTTTCAAAAGTTATATACCATACAGCAACAACAACAACAACAACAAAAAATACATTCAATGAGCTCAGCAACACAGACTTGCCGTACAGAAAGACTGTTCAAATGCAAAATTGTTCCAGCCATGCTGTGCTCAGAAAAAGCAGCATTCTTCTCTAAATATAACTTATTCCAACACTTTCCTTGGAGTGTAGCTTTTGCCGGAAGCTTATAATTACAGGAAACTAGCACTGCTACACGGAGGAATTAGCAACTCAACAAGGAGGATCCTGCCAGTATTTCTCACAGCAATTTCAATCTGTGCTACTTGCACTTACACAGTCAACAGAAAAGTCCAGTGATTCAAAAACTGAGCAGAAAACTTTAGCAAGCAACAGGTCAACTAGTGCCAGATTCTGCTAGGTGACAACAAGCAAAAAAACCAGCTAACATTGTTTAATTACAGCCATGGAGAGAGGGCTATAGGGAAAAATTAACAAGCTTAAAAGCAGAGCTTCATAGGGATGCTGAAGTCAGTAACTTCACTACTACTAAGGAAATAAAACTTCACTCAGACAACTAACCTAGGCACAGTGTCTACACCACTTTTCTGTCTGCAGGAGTTATACATTGGCAATGGTATACTCTCAAGGGGGAAAGAAAACACATTCTTTCCTACTCTGAGCAGTGCACCACTAGGAAAGAAGTATATGATACAGGGATGCTGACATTCATCTCATCCCACCAGCAACAGTAGAAGTTACCATGTTAAAAAACACTAAATTCTCAGAAATTTTCTGGTATCTTTCTTTTTAAAAAAATAGGGGAAAAGGAATGCTTTTTAGTTACCAGGGTTTAAATTCTAGCACTTCTGTCATTCTGGTAGGTATATTCCACTAGCATTACTATATTCGGAGCCCAAGGCTGAAATTCAAGAGCCAACAAGAATGCATAAAACTGCTTTAGAAGTAAGTAAAATAGAAGATAAAAGGACAATTCATGAATACTTTGGTTCCAGATTCTTTTCTACACCTACATATGCCTCATATTACCATCTCCTATTCCCTCATCTGTGCTTCAGGGCTAGAAATTTCCTAGAATGGGCATAATCAGTAAGACATAACCATCAGGATGCCACACTTTCACCTTCATATTTTGAACAGTAATAAACTATCATTTTGTGGGCACCTACAGAAACTCAGAAGCAGCTACTGCTTCACAGATACAGCTAACTGGCTTCTCCTGAGGAGGCAACCACTCCCATTGAGTGGTTGTTGTCTGCTGTACTTCACCTAGATGACACTGGATCTTTGTTTCTAGTGAGCCAGTCCAATCTCATGAAGCATCTTTATTTGCAAGCACAAAGTCCATCAGTGTATTTGTACATCGACTTCTGTAAATTAAACCAAGCTGTTCTCATGGCTAGAAATGTCAGCTGTCTACAATAAATCTTACAGGAAACAAAACAGTCTTACCACCATGCCGTTCTTAATCCATCTCCGGTCTGGAATGGGGTTTCCAGCGAGCAATACACACGGCAAAGTGAGCTGCTGCCCCTCAATGACATTGGCTGTTGCTGGACTTACTCCAATCAGAGGTGTAACTTGAACAAAAGAAAGAATTGGAACAAATTATTAGGATTTTTTATCTACCTCTGTAAAATATTAAATCTGAATTTTCATTATTATTCCTGGCAGTAATGCTAGCTGCAGCAGCAAAGGTGTATATTCGTGAAATACAAATCTAGAGCAAGAAACAACTCCCACAAGGAAAAAGATATGATTTAAATAGAAAGGGGGGGAAAAAGGATAAGAAAGAAACATAGTTGTCAAAAAATGGCATGAAAGTTCCAACATTCTTAATTTCATGACAAAAAAATACCAGGTGGAGTTCTGGTATCTGAAATGTCATACAATGCAGGTAGGAAAAAAACAAAAAAACAAATGAAGGTGAAGGGTAGCATAGCAGAGAACAGCAGATGGACTCCTCTCTTATCTTCCCACAAATATATACATTCCATAGCATTATTTTTCCTTTTGTTGCCAATTGCCCAACTGAGATGATAAACAACTCCTTAACAGCACAGCTATTGCCAACTGTCTTCTAAGAATCCTTACCAGTTATATCAACCCACCGACCTAAACAATTTCATTGCTGCTTTTTTTTTTTTAAGATTAATTAAGTGGCAGAAGCTCCATCATTAGCACTCATCATTATGGTGATTTTTCATTCCTTAATAAATTTACTAGGAATGAGAAACAGAAGGCAGGATAAATAACGTTTTTAAGGTCCGTGTTATAAAGTGTAGGTGAAACTAATTCAAATTAAGGTAGCCAGTGAAAAGACAATGTCCTAAGATGCTAAATTCACTGAAATAAACTACAAATGTCCTGATTTAGTTTGTATGGATGACTATGTATGTATAAATATAGCTACAGATAAAAACATATAGATACCCACAGACATCCTATTTGTTGTACAAGCACCACTGACTATCGTCTCCTCCAGTATCCTCCAGGAACTGAAATGCTGCTAGTCTTTCCTTTCTTACCCAGTCCAGTCACTGTGATTGTGGCTGGCCGTGACTGAATCCTTCCAAACTGGTTCTCAGCTTCACAGATGTAAGTTCCTTCATCACTGACCCACAAATCTAGAGGGTAGGAAAAAAGAGATCAGACTGCAGCATACGAAACAATGTTTAAATGTTGGCACTACGTGGGTAACCTATTCTTTCATCTTTCTGTTTCAAAGATTCAGTTTTGGACAGATCGTTCCTTTCCACCTGTCACCAGGTACAGAACCAATGACTATATAAGCACTTGAGTAAAAAACAGCATTATATACATATATAGGATACTTTTCATCACTTTATTGCATATGCTTTAATACAGTATACACTAGTGTGCACGAATAATATATGGCAGTTCGTCACATATCCACACACATACGCAGAATTTGGGAAGCAACAATGAGCTTTTTCCTGAAACATGTGGTTTTGTCTGGGAGGAAAAAGCTGCTCGTGAATTCAAATTGATTTTGGCAGATCATTTCTTCTAAA
>VXBW01006173.1:1197330-1246899 GCA_013400375.1 Thinocorus orbignyianus | reverse complement strand
GCTTAACTTAGTCACAAAAAGGAAAGGGAAGAGGCTGTAAGTGTGTTAATATCCCTTTCTCTTGGTCTGGTAGAAATTGAATTGGCAAAAAACATAAGGAAATTTCTGCTCCTTGACTAAGTGATATTTTCTCTTTGATGAAAAACAGTATTTTATTGCTAGGTTAGAACAAAATGTAGTGCATTTACTGTGGAATACTGATCACTACATGCAGCAATGTGTGTCCGCATGTGAACAGACACCCACTTAGTAGTACGTAACACATGAGCTGCTGTACTGTATGTAAAGTAGAAATGAATTACTTTAGCAATGTCACTGTGTCTAGAAAGGAATAAAAGAGCTAAAGAAAACAGACTTACATCAAAACAGACTGACATCACTCAGAATAAGGGTCGCTGAAATGCTGCAAGTAACTGAAATCACAAAGTCACTTGCAGAATTTCTAGTTATTATCCAAGTTAGGACTTGCCTAAAACAATGAGTTCAGAAACACATCTCTCAAAAAAGCCCCAAATAATTAAAATCCATGGCTCCTCAGTATCAATAGAGCCAATAACCCACATTTACTTAAACAAAGATACAATCATTTCTATGAAGAGTGAAGTCAATGACGAAACACATCTGAATTCACAAACTCATGGGAAAATGAACTGCGTATGTCAACAGCAATGAAGTCAGTATCTGAAAACAAAATCTCTGACATGAATCCAGTCTTTTTACAAAGTTAACAATTTTATGCGGTAGTATAAACCTAAATGCTTTGCACGTGTCGTACTTCCTTTTGGCGTTTCTTCATTAAAAAGTTTAGTCTACCTACTATTGATAGAGAGTGCTCCTGTTCTGAGTTGACTGATGGAACTGACTGCAAATGGTCTGGAGAAAAGGGAAGCACCATTTAGCCACCTCCATTTAACCTTCGGTTCTGGGTACCCCTGAACATAGCACGGCAGTGTGATGTTTGAGCCAATATCAGCAGATTCATCACTAGGCTCCTGAGTGAAAACTGGGGGAGCTAGAAAGAAAAAGAACAAAGAAAAAAAGGGAAAAAAAGTGAACTGGGGTTGCAACATGACATCAGCATTCTGTTTGTGCTACTGACAACCTAAATTTCTGTCCCATTATGCACAACTATCCTTCTAACAACAGATTCCCAACTCCAGCAACCTTACAAAAGCAGCCTTACATGCTCTGTACTTACAATAGGGAGTTCAGAAATGGGCTAAACATCTCAAAAAACTGAAGACTGAAGACACAGTCACCCCCATCAGAAGAACATGCATGGTCAAGTGTTAGCATTGTTAGTCTCCTTCAAACAGCGTTGATCATTTCTTCAGAAAGTGGATGTGCCTGAGAGGAACATGCATTTAACAAGATGTGATGTGTCAGGCCACAAACAGTTAGAATTAGGAAAAGAGAAGAGGAAAGGCTAAGTTATAATAACCTTCAATGGTAACTCAAGTTAGTATAATTATATTATCTACGTGAGAACTCTGTTAGGGCGAGGTTTGAACAGTTTTCTTTTCCCCTGCCTCCCTCCTCATAATTTTTATGCTTTCCAAAAGAACTAAGAGTGAGAGAAAGTTGGAGTCCAAACAGGACAAGGAAAACAGCTTAGTGAACACCACCAAAAAGGCGCTCCCAGCACACACACACAGACTTAGACGTATTTGTGAGAAAGGTTCAGATAACCAAGGCACTACTGACCACATAGAGAAACATTGACATGAGAATCATAGATTCATAGAATGGTTTGGGTTGGAAGGGACCTTAAAGATCATCTAGTTCTAACCCCCCTGGCATGGGCTGGGACACCTCCCACTAGACCAAGTTGCTCAAAGCCCCAGTCTGGGGCTTGAACACTTCCACAGATGGGAGCCTGGAATTGGCGTACTTACAGTCTAGATCACAAGCTACTTACAGCCAACATCTAGAGTTATCTTTCCAGAAGCTCTCCCTGCTTCATTGGTGGCCACACAGGTATAATCACCAGCATCCAGGTCTTGTGTTTCCTGGATCTTCAAAAGACCCCGATGAGTATCAATAATGAGAAACGCCGATGCCCTCAATTCTAAATCACCTAAATCCAGACCAAAAAAAAAAGTAACTGAAATATAACAGGTATTTATCAAAATTATTCCAACAAAACAGTGTCCAAGTTTGAGATTAGTTCACAACATGGCTGAATGCATTTAGCAGATGAGCACTCCATCTTCATCACTACATTAGATACAATCTTTTATTAGTTGTTTCTTTCACAAGGGGAAAACAAACCCCAGTAGCTTTGGACAGAGATCAGCATTAGGACAGTGTGCCTGGCTGTATTTCTCCTTCCCACATGAGAGGCTACATGTGGCGATCACATGTCTAACAGCTCTGCAACAAGTTGAGAACTCCGAAGAACCTAGAAAATAGCTCTGCTACCTCTAAAGCCCAGCAGGAGCCACAACACTGAAGTGTAACATTCAGAATTGGTGCACATATACTCCCCGGGATGAGCATCAAGGTCCTACTTCAAAATACAAGTCATTCATCAACTGCATCGAGTTCAGAATAAGCTTCCTTTGAGGGAAGGTTATTCGGAAACAGACCACAGAGAGTTTTGTGCTTCCCTCCAGCCAATGGCAGAGATGAAATATTGGACTGGACAAACTATCTGTTGGCAATACTTCGGTTGGTTCTCCAGAAAATCAACAGGCAGGTGGTATATGCCACACAGAGGAATCAGCTGCTTTTTCGGAGAATAAATGAACAGTCTTGAGACATGGGATTCTTTGACTCCCATTTAACTCCATAAAAACTCCCACAGTTCTGATATCAAATATCAAAACATCCAATGGGAAAAAGAGAAAAATGTTCTGTGATTTTTACAGCATACAGCTAAACATTTTCTGACAGAAGAGGGAACCTTACTTAAAGTAGGCAAGAGCTCCAGCATTCTGGTGTTTGGTTTTTTTAATTAATTATGCTAAAGTATTTTAATTAACCGTATTCAAACAGACACAAGAATTTACACCCTATAGGTAAAGTACCATAACTTCTAGATTTAGAAAATTTCACAGGTCAGTCACAAGTGAAATACAACAAAGATTTTGAGAAAATGAAGTCACTTTGAGATCATTGTTCTAAATATTCCTGCTAAAGTAAATAAACCAAACAAAGTATTAAGTGCACCTTTAAACCATTTAACTTGGGGATGTGGGATTCCAGTCGTTTTACACTCCATAACAGTTGTGTCTCCAAGAGCAACCAGAATTTCACTTTGAACTATGGTCAATGTTGGGCCCTCTAAAAAGAAACATACAGAAAAAATGAGTTTGTCATCCAAAGAATACAATATTTTTAAGACACAAGCCATGAAAGACTCTAATTTCCTCTTGTTATATGGAAGAGCATTTGCATTGAAAGTCAAACAGGCTTAAAAATCATGTAAGGTGACAGATAAACACTGGGAAACACGAAAAAGTAAAGTCTGGTGCAGAGCACCCGAATCATACACTGGGAATTTAAGGACAGAATCAGAAAAGTTCCATCATGTATAAAGTAAAAATATTAAAAGTCACTCTCCTTCTCCAGTCAGATGATGGTCATCAAGAATTTTAATACTCTACTGTTAATACACTAACATAGTGTTTAGAGGACCCAATTTGGATTAGGACTCTAGAGTGCTAAGCATGCTATAGGAATTTACACAAACACGATTCCTTTTCCAAAGGCCTACTTCTACTTCCCTTTAATATCTAATTTTAGGGTTTTTCTCTTAAAAACAGTGTAAGAAGAAATATTAAGCCCCAAATGCCACCTAACAATTCTACTCAGATTTCAACAGAAAACAAAAGGGATATTTGTGGGTTGTTCAACATCTTTTCTGAGTGTTTTTGAAATTTTTACAAGTGCATTCTGCATGGTTTTACTAAGTTTAACAGTTCCTCCCTGATGATGCATTAGTTTGTTTTTTTAAAATTTCACTACATTGCTTCTTTTACTTACCAATGTATGTAAGGGTGGATGTCTGTTTCTCCGTCCCAGCTGAGTTACTTGCCAAGCAACCATAAATTCCTGCATCTTTTGGAATTGCCCTTCTTATGATTAAGGTGCCTTCTGGGGTCAATCTATACCTGGAAACACATCGAGGACCAACCGAAATGATTAGTTAGAGAAAAGAGAGTCACTGTTACATCCACACAGATACATGCAACAGCAGCAGCATAACCAGATAGCTTATAAACAGTTAGTGGGGTTTTCTTCCTCATTATTAACAATTACTACTATTACATTTAAATGTACTTTGTGAAAAGCGTTTATACTAATCTTGTAAAAACCTTCTGAAGAAGAGACCTAAAGTATTTCAGTTTTAGAGGTGAGGAAATGGAAATCAAAGAGTTATAAAGGCAACGGCTGAAGTACTTTTTCCAAAACTCACAGGCTCCTGTGGAAGAAATAGTCAGAGTATTTTGGCATTTTTCAAAACTGCTTTCTCACATAGGAAAAAAAGTTGTAACCCTACCTGCTTGAACCAATAATGAACATATCGTTGTGTGTCCATACTACTGTTGGCTTTGGATAACCTGTCGCAGAACACCTGATAGACACTTCAGAGCCTTCTGTAAAAGTCTGATTCCTAGGTGAAATGACAACCCTAGGTGGTTCTATCAAAAGAAATTTAAAATAGCAATTAAAAATAATAATTTTAAACAGGAAAAATCCTGTAGAATTTAAAACCAACTTTTCCAAATGTATGGGTGTTGATCTTTTTTCATGGCTAGAATTTTAACAATTATAACTCTGCTGTAGCTGTCTAAGGGTAATTCAAACAGGTCAATGAAGAAAAACTTCATTCTGCTGTATTTTGTAAGTGGTCCTACATAATTGATTGTACACCTACTTCCTCCACCTTGCTAAAACAATAAGCTCTTCCTATAAGAAAAAATACATCCCATTAATAAGTGTTTCAACTCCATTTCTGACCTTTCTCTCTTTCCAAGCACCTTAAGCCAGGCAATTCCAATGAATTTTTCTTTTTTCTATAACTCTGAGTTTTCCATCAGTTAACAACATACTAGAATTACAGCAGAAAAGTTAATGAAGCTACACACTCTGCACAGAAGATGACTCGGTATCACTAGCAAGCAGAAACCCCCTTGGAGTCACCTGCAAGTAGACAGAAGAGTTTTCTTTCTAAAGCATTTTGAGTTCTATCTCTTCTCACCCACAGACAGGCACAGCTAGGGACCAAAGGTTCAAATCTCCACATGACAAAGGCAAACAGAGAGAAACCTGCAACACTTTCAAATTTTAAAAGGATTCACTCTAAGACAAATTACTGCACTTATACATTTTTCTTTTTATTTTTTTTCAGTTTGTTCCTGGTATGAAGGAACAGCACAGATCTAGACCCTGTTTGGCTGTCTTTTTCAGTTCTGACATATTTTTGAAGTCCTTGCCTTCATAAAATCCAGAGCTTCATAAAATTGGGATTAGGTCTTAGCTGGTATTGATTTTCACTATAAAACAGATACAGTAACACACAGAAAGTCTTTGAAATACTCTTCTGTTATAAAGAGATTTAAAGTAATCCAGATGAACACAAACACTTTTACCAATTTACTTACCCCCATATATCTACAGTTTCACTGAAAAAAAAAAAAAAAGAATAATAATCCCCATAGCCAGCCTGTAAATTTTCTCAAAGTAGAGCTTGCCTACAAATATTGGAGATCTGGAGGAGGGGCGCGTAAGTGTGTGTGCAGCAATTTCTGTGCTCTACTCTTCAGGAGATACTAAATTTCCTCAGGCTCCATTCACCTGTAGAGCAGTTAAATTGGCAGTTACAGGAAAAGGATCAAAGCACCACACACAGAGACACTAGCAGTGTGCTCTCCCTGTTTTCCCCCTCTTCCCTTCTCCCCCAGCTCCTGCTAAGGCCATGGCTCTCATGGCCATCACAACACCAGCTGTGGTAAGTTGCACCTGGACTTTGGGGTATGGCTGGCCACAGAGCCAAAACAGCCTGGAGTGAGGACCTAGATATTTTGTTCCCATGAGAATATGACTGTAAGAGAATTATCTTGCTGTATAAATAGTGGACAGCCCCAGAGCCCTTTGAGCTCTCTGATACGGCTCACAAAGTGAGCACTAGTGCTGTTTGGTGACTCCCACTGCCATTTTAAAGCAGGGAAGAACTACATAATGTTCTTTCAGTCTCCAAGTGTCTTTATCACCGGGCATAAACAAAATACAAAAGTTACTGAGAGACAGCTCACAACTGAAAAAACAACATAAACCACGACAGAGTAAGTTTAACATGAAGTTTCTTTGTTACCTTGCACTGTAAGGAAGACTGACGCTGTGGTAGATCCTCCCTCATTAGAAGCGATGCAGTTGTACTTGCCGGCATCTGTGAGCTTTGCAGTCTTCACCTCTAAAGACAGGTTGCTCATCATCCTTATTCTCAGGGGCTCCGTAAGCCTCACATCCCTGCCATTCCTCTGCCAGGTGAGATTGTAACGCACCGTGCTTAAAGTCAGGCAGGTCAAGATGGCTCCTTCACCAGGGACAACCGTGACATTATTAGGAACCTGAATAACGGGTGGAGGCTCTGCGTAGAAAGAACAGAATAAAGAACAAAATTTTGAGGCAAGCACTTGGGAACGTTTGCTTTGTTTGTGGATTCGTTAAATTTCACATTGCTAAAGCCACGAAACAGAACCCAGGGCAGCAGCAGCATTCCCTGATGCTAAGCTACCCAACAGAGTACAAACTGGGGAAAAAAAAATATTCCAAGGAAAGCAAGGATGACAGAGAATATAAAGGTCTATATTCTGAGAGGCAGCCATAAGTCCTCCTTCAATGTTGCCTGCAGATGAGGTTGACAAGCTTTATGCTAGACCTCTGCACAGCAATGCAACACTCATACACTCTGCTTCCCTACAGCAATCACCCTGATTACCAAAACTGTGCATTTGAACACATGCAGAGGAGATCAGAAAAAGCTACACTTGCTTACCGAGAACAAAGTTTTTCCCCTACACTTTAGGTTTGGTTTGTTTGGGAGAAAAGACAAGTGTTCTAATGTTTTCCATGGGTGTATCACCAAGTATATGTTACTTAAAGAAACTTAGAAAAGAGAGAGATGAAGGCAAGCACAGGACTAACACCCCTATCTGTTGAAAGCCAGTCCAGTGGGGCTGGAGCACCTCTCCTATGAAGAAAGGTTGAGACAGCTGTGCTGAATAAACATCAATATACTTGTGTACAAGGGTGAGAAAAAAACCCACAGTAATTAAAGACATACTTAGAGCTGGAAACATATTTTAATTGGCCCTAAATGCCGCTGTTCTCTGTTAAGTGTTCCAGCACCGTGTATTACTACGCTTCAGTGAAAAAGCATGGACTGCTACCCACCTGATACATCCAGAAATGTCTGTGCACGTCCAGTTCCTGCACTGCTAGTTGCCATACATTCATAAAAGCCTTCGTCAGACAAGGAAACCTTTGCAATTTCCCAAATCATACTAGATGATTCTCTGGAGGAAAAAAAAGAAAAAAAGCATATTCACTACATTCCTGAAGGAATGAAGAGGTACAAGAACTCGGTTTCCTGACTACAGCCATGGGAGATTTTCACAATAACCACAAGAGAAAGGAAAAACAGTCTCTCTGATGAATCATACTGTATCTAGCCTTATGGATTTTATTTAAAGAAACTATATATACATTGTTAGGCTTCTTATAAGTATTAAAAAAAATATGTAAGTTTTTGCAGAATGTTTCACTTGCACACCTACAAATGCACAGGAACAGTTGTCACACAACAACCAAAACCACTGCATTTGCATTCATTCACTCAGCTGCTCATACTTCTTTGTTATATATACTCCTAGAGAATACACATTTCCTTGATATAGACAAGTTTCTATGTAGAACTAGTATGCAGTACCAAGTCCATGGCTCTCAGTGGCAAGAGCAGCAAGGGTTCATCCTTCCAGCATGAGCTTCTCAAATTCCCAGGTACAGAGAGTGGCTATACATAAAGGAGACCCCATCCTTTACCAGGTATAATCTACTTTCCCCCTCTGCAGGCAAATCCACAATTAGATTCATGCAGTGGAGAGGGCAGCATCTGCCCTCCTACATGATGACTACATCCAGGTAGCTCACTTTCTACTTTTTCAACTGAAGAGTTTATGCCTGTCTCAAATGTTCACAGTCCAAGAAAATGTGAAGGATCTCTATGAAGATGGCTCGGGCTCTGCCAGAACTTATAACCAGCAGTAACTGTGATAATCCAGTATTCTGCACATCGATTGCCTAGCCAGACGAAACAGCACAACAGAGATAAAGACAGAATTGGATTGGATTCAAGACTGAAAACGTAGGGTGGGGCACAGAAGAGATGCAAGCAAGACAATGTAACAGTAATCCAGATACACACTTGGTAATTTTTCTATAAATCCAGCAAGGCTGATCAGCAATAATACTGTGTACCTACCCCATGCAATGTTAAAGTCAAGAAGAGAATAAACCTGTAACTACATTGACTGGTGGTTAGATGTGCTTAAAACAAACATTCTTGCAGCTTCTCAAAATTCAAAATCACGTTTTATACAACTAATGGTGCAAGAGACACAGAGATGTTGACATAAATGAGCAAAACAGTGGTTCTTCTGCAGTGCCTCAGTATTCCCTGTGGCCTGTTGCTATGGGATATAAACAAAACTGATGAGTACTAAAATATCCACAATAGCTTTGGCAAGTAACGGCCATGTTATGGGAAAATACTAAATTATAAATTCCTCTCTTTGTTGCAATAGATTGATTTATCAAACCCTAAAGGATACAGAAAGGACAAAAGACTTGGAATAAGAATGAAAGCTCAATACCGTAGCACCACAAGACAGACAATCCAATTACATCATAAATGAAAACAGTATGAAGTGACCTTAAATGGCTTCCTACTTATTCTCTCTTACTTCATACTTATTCTAGATAACTTACTATATCATATATCAAATCTATGACATTTTACAGTTCAGAGCTGGCAAATGAAAATGGCAGTAACTGCCATTAGTAACACTAAAGAATAAGACAGTGTTTCTTCCAAGTAAAAAGTGAGAAACTTCTCTTTTTCATGGAAAGTATGTTAAAAGTGAAGTTATGCAATCCTGTTCTTCTTCATTCCTGACTTCTGCTACACACCAGATGTGGAACACAGAAACCTTGAGAACGGAAGCATAAAAGGAAATGTGTCCAGAGTGGAAAAGCTTGGCAAACAGAGACATGCAGTAGGCTATTAGAAAAAACATAAATATTACGGCAGCAATGAATAATACACACCTCAAGGCGTTTGCTGCATACTTTGGCACTGGTTTGAAGAAGCAGTAACCACACATAACTCTTTGCAACACGTGTTATTGGGATAACTCAGCACCTTCAGCATTAAGTAATTTATTTACCCAAATCATTTTACAATATATGTAATTTGCTGATGAATCCGCTTGTTTAGGCAGTTTGAAAAATAAAAATATACTCCCTTAGCCAATTTGCAAAATCCAAAGACCAAATCACACCCTGGCTATGACACCGACAGAGCGTGTTGTATCTAACCTCACCTCTTGGTTGACATAAACCACCACACGCCATACCACATTTTCACTTGGGCAGCAGCAGGCTGTGGCTGACATGAATGAACTCAAATCTACGATTCACTCATATCACACAAGTTAATACGTAGTTTTGAGGGACACGTTCTGCATAGTTTAGCAAATCAGGTGCTAGACTAGACTGACAGCCACAAATACCACCTGGTTCAGAGTGATTTTTTTTTATTATTTTGATTAACTTAACAGACTGCATTCCTTGTCAGAATTTTACACATTATTTTTGCTGATTTTTCCCTTTATGGGGCTGCTGGGATCTGCCATTTGTAATAGAGAATGTATTATAAGGACATGTTAGTGCTCAGCTACCACTGGTTTCCCACTGGAATGCGGTGCTTAGCTAATGGTCTTGGTCTCCTAAACCCAACTTGTCAGAAATGAGTTAAGATATTAGTCAAAATCCCTATTTTCTTGCCAGACAACCACAGGGATGTAGAAACCTAGAAAAACAAAACTGGTGCAATTTCAGAGAAATTTCTTTCTCCTACATGCTACTCATTTAAAATGAGGAATGATTATTACAGCTGAAAGTACCTCTGGATTCAAAGTAAAAGAAACTTTCAAAGTACATTCACTTCAAGAACCCCTAACCTATATTCATTCTAATGGTACTTTCACACAGACAACTGTCATCCTATAATATTCAACTTATAAGTCATTTATTTTTCCAAATAACTATTAAAAAAAAAAAATTGAGTAAAGGTGTCATCAAAGTCCTTCAAGTGTTGAAGACCAGGCTGGATGGGGCTTGGAGCAACCTGCTCTAGTGGGAGGTGTCCCTGTCCACGGCAGGGGGGTTGGAACTTGATGATCTTTAAGGTCCCTTCCAACCCAAAGCATTCTACGATTCGATGAAAACAAAACTTATTCAAAGACATTCAATGCAGAGCAAGAACACAACTCAAATCTGCATTAATCTAGTAAACTGGAGAAATCCTGTATGGAACTTCACTACTAATACAATGCAGACAAGCCAAACCAAATTAGATTCTATTTAACTGTGATCAATAATATTTAGCTTGAGATATATTTTGTTAAATTAGCTTGGATGATCTGTTCATTCATCTGGTCTGTAATAAGAAAATGAAAAATGCAGCCCAATCACAAAGGTGCTGGATATGTGAAAAGCAAGGAGTAGAAGTGTGTGGTTTGATAACTAAAGAATGGAAAAAATTACACAGCTGCTAAAGTATGTGCCAAGGTTGACTAAATGTAAATAGCACCTCATTAAAAAGAAAGAGGGAAAATAAGGAAAAAGAGCAGCAGCATTTCACACTGCCAACAGCGTACAAGGCAGACTCAGAATGTATTTACTTTGGTAGTCATGTACCTTCTATTCAATGCTAGAACTTAACCTTCAATCCCCTCCTGAAGTGCTTCAGGCCCTACAGGAGGCTAACAGAGGCTTCTGACACTGTTTCCTAGGACACACTTCCCTTTTGTTTCTAACTACCAGAATTACAAGATGGACTTTATGAGTATTTAAATTCAATCCTTTTTTTTTTTTTAATTATTCTTATCTGATTCTACAGAGAGAGAACATGCAATCAATTTTCTATACAGAAATCTGGATAGCTTTCTGCTATATTCAGTAGAAGTTTTCCATTTTTGAGAGATTCTCTGAAGAGGAAAATTTTCTAGGGCAGGTCATAGGACAGACTTCTAGAGCATCCATGAAAGGCCATTAAAAATAAAGCAAATTAATGTACATTCCATGATTGTCTATGTATCATCGGGGAAGGTGTTTCAGGAAAAAAAGCAAATGACCTACTTTACATAACTTTTAAAAGTACAAATTAAAAGCATTTGCCTCCCAGACATTTAGACCTAGTTTACTGTCATTTAGGAGCACACATTTAAGTGGGATTTTGGCCAGAACCATGTAATCTCAACATCTATACAGAGTGCGCACTCTCCTCAAACATGCATGTATACAAATATAATAAATCTTTCCATAGAATTTAGTCTCCTTAATGAACATCACCAAAAATAACAATGAAAATAATAGGATATAAGCAGTATAATATTAAATAATAATTAGAAGTCACAGGATATAACTAAAACAGTATTGGGGGGGAAAAAAACAAAAAGTCACTACTTACTTGAAGAACTGATCCACTCCTAGTTTTACTCCATTTTTAGTAAAACGCTGAGTAAAAGGTATAAGACTTTCTACATGGCAAGGAACAGACCCTGGCTGTAAGTAATATCCTGGAGTCTTGGTGGGCATTGTAACTTTTGGAGCATCTGAAGAAAGCAAATATCCCCCAAAAGATTACTACCAGCTGCTAACATGTATCCTATTTTTTCCTTTTTAATAAAAGTAAATTCAATTTCTGAGTAAGTTATGCTTAGCAGACAATAACAACTTCTCCATCACAATCCAGAGATAGAACTTCGGAAGAAAACAGCACAGAAAGTACTTGTGTCAGTTAGAAAAAGGTATTAGACACAAACGTTAACTGATTCAGATATGAGAAATGTACATTCAATTCAAGTTAAAATCTCTTACCAGGAATAATACTAGAAAATGAAACACTTGAAACTCTCTGAAAAAGGTAATCATCCTTGTCATAGCCCATTATTTTAACAAAAAAAGCTTCATCTGGTGGAATGAAGTCAGAAATATTCCACAGTCCATAGGGCTTTCTGTCAGGATAGTATTTCACAGGCAAGGTCTTAAGAAGTTCCCCTGTAATACTCAGAAGTTCCAGGCGGTCTACTCTAGCTGGAAGAAAGATCCCCGTGGTATTTAGCAGGACGAAGGTAGGAATCCCTAAGAAAACAGAAACATGCTATTTTAAGTTCCAAAAAAAAAAGAAAAAGGTAATTAAAAAAGGAGAGGTTAAATTCCATATGTATGGCCCACGAGCCCATGAATGCCCCATTCAGTTTCAATCCTTACTTACTAAGTGGCAAAAGCCTAAATTGCACTAAACTCTGGTCTGCTTCTCAGCTGTCAGGAAACACAGCACTGATTAGGCTTTAAATTACCCTTTTCCAACAGGCATTCCAGAAACAGCAGCCTTTGTATTAACTCCTCACCATGCCCTAGAGCCAAAGGCTTTTTCTGAAGCTCCAAAAGTAATAGAAACAGACTTGCAATTTTGAGGCATTTCATAGCTAAAGATATCTGGATTTATGTGACAGGGAAAAAAAATATAAGCTAATGCAAAAAAATATCACAGTATGATAAAACAGGAACATGGGCTGCTCTCACGTATTCACGGCCCAAGAACCAACCAACAGTAGCCCCAGATTTACCACAAACTTCACCAGAGAGATCATCATGGAGTTCTCCTTTATTTAGTGGGCCCAGAAATGGTTATTGTTTAGCACGGAATAAAATGGATACAAACCTTGCACTGGTCTGCTGGATGTTTTTTTAAAATCTAATGTTGCCTTCCTGGAAAAGCCAGCTCGAAAGTCAATAGTGCTGAGACCCGTGATCCGCACAGAGTGCCTTCCACTGCTTGAGGTCTGAGAAAGCAACAGCATGAAAGACCATGTGAATAACAAGCATTTCAGGAATTGCAATGTTTCTGATCTGTCCACTGAGTTCAGTGAACAGGCTTCAGCTTTCATTTAAAAAAGAGACAGAAAACAGGCTTATGACAAAAGTTGGAAGTAAAAACACCTTTCACAAACATTTACTTAACTTAGAATTGTAGCATCAGTAAAAAGACCCAGTTTGCCAATCCTTCAAATCACAACCCAAACACACAAGAAAAACAACTACTTGTCACATGCTCGTGACTGCAATGGGAAACTGTGAAGTACATTATAAAACAATAAATGAAACACAAGACAACAGAAAAAACACTCTTGCTGAAAATATATACAGGCAATTTGCTTCCAGTGCTACAATTTATCTTACTTGTTTATTTACTGGTAAGTTCCCTTTTTAAATCTACATAAAACTAATTTTGCCCATGAGGCATACGCAAATATAATTGAATTATAATCATAATTAATTCTGCCCAGGGACATCAAGGACAACAAAGAAACACTTCTATAAGCACACCAGGGATAAAGGCAAGACTAGGGAAGATGTGGGCCCTCTCCAGAAAGAAACAGGACACCTGGCCAGCCAGGATATGGAGAAAGCTGAGATACTGAATGACTTTTTCACCTTGGTCTTCACCAGCAAGGGCTCTAACCACACTGCCCAAGCTGCACAAGGCAAAAAGAGGGGCTACGAGAATGAAGAACTGCCCACTGTAGGAGAAGATGAGGTTTGAGACCATCTAAGGAACCTGAAAGTGCGTAAATCCATGGGAGCTGATGAAATCCATCTACAGGTGTTGAGGGAGCTGGCGGTCAAAGTTGTCAAGCTATTCTTCATCATATTCGAGAAGTCCTGGCAATCTGGTTCCCACTGGCTAGAAAAAGGGAAACATAACACTCTTTTCCCAAAAGGGAAAAAAAATGAAAACCCAGGGAACTACAGGCCAGTCAGTCTCACTTCTGTGCCTGGCAAGATCATGGAGCAGATCCTCCTGGAATCTCTGCCAAGGCACATGGGAAATAAGGAGGTAATTTGAGACAGCCAACATGGCTTCACCAAGGGCAAATCCTGCCTGACAAACTTAGTGGCCTCTTACGATTCTGCCACAGACTTTGTGGACAAGGGCAGAGCAACAGGTGTCATCTACCTGGACTTATGCAAAGCATTTGACACTGTCCCACACGACATCCTGGTCTCAAAATTGGAAAGTTATTGGTTCAGTGGACGGACCACTCGGTGGATAAGGAACTGGCTGGCTGGCCACACTCAAAGGGCTGTGGTCAATGGCTCAATGTCCAAGTGGTGGCTGGTGATGAGTGCTATTCCACAGGGGTCAGTACTGGGACCAGTGCTATTTAACATCTTTGTTGACAACACGTACAGTGGGATTAAGTGCACCCTCAGCAAGTTTGCCAATGATACCAAGCTGTGTGGAACGGAAGACACGCTGGAGGTAAGCGATGCTATCCAGAGGGACCTAGAGAGGCTTGAGAGGTGGGCCTGTGCAACCCTCATGAAGTTCAACCAAGGCAAGTGCAAGATCCTGCACCTGAGACACAGCAATCCCAGGCACAAATGCAGGTTAGGCAGAGAGTAGCTGGACAGGGGACCTGAGGATAAAAGGAGAAGTACTTGGGAGTGTTGGTGGATAAGAAGCTCGACATGAGTTGAAAATGCGTGCTGGCAGCCCAGAAAGCCAACTGCATCCTGGGCTGTAATCAAAAGCTGCAAGGCCAGCAGGGTGAGAAAGGCGATTCTGCCCCTCTACTCCACTCTGGTAAGACCCCACCTGGAGTACTGTGTCCAGCTTTGGAGTCCTCAACACAGGAAGCACATGGATCTGTTGGACCCATTCTATCAGGGGTGCCCCAAAAACGATGAGGAGCACCTCTCCTATGAAGACAGGTTGAGAGTTGGGGCTGTTCAGCCTGCAAAAGAGAAGGCTCCGGGGAGACCTTCTAGCCGCCTTCCAGTATCTGGAGCGAGCTATAGGAGAGCTGGAGAGGCACTCTTTGTCACGAGTGCAGTGATAGGACAAGGGGTAATGGTATTAAACTGAAAGAGGGGAGATTTAGATGAGATCTTAGGAAGAAATTCTTTTTTGTGAGGATGGTGAGCCACTGGAACAAACTACCCAGGGAAGTCGTGGAAGCCCCATCCCTGGAGGTGTTTAAGGCCAGGCTGGATGGGGCTTGGAGCAACCTGTTCTAGTGGGAGGTGTCCCTGCCCATGGCAGGGGGGTTGGAACTCTATGATCTTTAAGGTCCCTTCCAACCCAAAGCATTCTTCAGTTCTGTGATCACAAGTACTCTATACCGTGAAACAAGTGGCAAGTACAGACAACCTCACTCAATACTATATATTAAAGGATCTTCTCTTTCCCAGGCAAGGTCTCCACAGGAAAGCAGAGGATTCAGAAGTATCTCTCACCTATATTCTTCTCTACTCCTGCTTTGTTATTCCAGTTGAATCAGCAAAAGACAAATCACATAGATCCTCCACCTGTCCACCCACTCTTGAAAAGCCCTAGTGTTGTGCCCTTTGAGGATACATTAGCTTTTAAGCAAGTTCTCAGCCCTCCAATTATTTTGACTTATCCTCCTTAAGTTACTTTATATCATTTTGTGGTTGAGAAAGAAAAGGACAACTGCTACTTGCCAAGAGTGCACAGGAACTCAGGGCTTTTTGTCCTCACCTAATTCCACACCCTTTCAATGTTAGGTAAGAAAAAGAAGAACCAAAAACCACCACAACCACAAAAACCACTGCTGCGCTGCACTGAACATAGTTAGATTTTTACAATGACAAACACGTGGACAATTTCAACTAGAACAGCAGGGGGGAAAAAAAAGATTCAAAAGAATATGAAGAGTAGTATCGAAACCATATTATCTAAGCCAAGATAAATCCCACAGCAGAACCTGCTCTGAGTTTTTGTTCAGAGAGACAAGACAGCACACAGGACTTGCGATGTGAAAGAAAGTCAGTACTAAAATGAAGTCAGTCCCCTGAGCTTTGTCTGTTTAGAAAATATCATCTGATCCGTTCTCAAACATCTAATTCCTTCAGTTTAGAAATCACCTCTGATGCAGCTGCATGTGATTATTAAATCAGACAGTTGTTTCTTATTTTACTAACTGCCTAGGGACAGCCATTTAGACACTATGACAAATTGATGTCTAGCTGACTAGAACAGCCTCTATTTGCTTCTATTTGGTTAGCCTTTCACCTCAGAAAAAGCACTATTAAAGCCTTTTTTATATAAACCAGCTGTTGACAATACAGAGAAATATTTAAGTGGGCCAAATAACATGTTATCAAGCGTTAATTGGCAGTTAAAATTTCATTAGACAAACTCAGTGACAAAGTTTTCTTTTTATAGCTTTATGCATCTGTACATGGAATTTATGGTGTAAAAAAATAAATAACTAAAATGAAAAAGAAGCTTTGTAAAAAGTTTATTAAAATCTTCAGTCAGACTTAAAAATCCCAGTGCAACCAAAACAAGCCAGTGACTACAGCAGAGTAAAAAGTCCACAGATTAGAAAAATACACTGGGAAATAATTTCTCTTCAGGAATTATTCAGACTTTTGGATATTTGTGAATTTTTAAGGCTAGAATAACCTTATAGAGGTTCACCATTTACCAGTAACAATAAATGTAACAGTCACTGTCATGCCAAAGGACTGCTTTCCAACTAATATCAAGTCTCTTTTTGTTATCTGTACTTCAACATGGATTACTGGTATTGTACACAAATGCTTCTCCTCCCAGTCTGGGTAAGCATGATAAAAACAGCAAACATATTTGTCACAGATGTCAGGAAAAAATGCTTTTCTGTCCCGTAAACAAACAACAACAACAACAAAAATCGCCCAAGATGCACGTACCTATAAACAAATGTATGAAAAAACACACAGGTGTTCGTAAAAAACTCTTTATTTTCACAAAATACAACGGCTAAATAAATGTTTAATTGAACAGTTATGTTTATACATCTATATTTACAGTGATGGAGATACACAGCCGAACTGGACTTCAAAGAATGTGCTTACTCAGTAGAAATCACTCTATACTGGTTTGTCATTATACTCCAGTGACCCAGCTGCATTTGGCTGTAGGAGTGTAAGGGAGCAACAACTGCAGCAGTCACTGAAGATCTGTCACAATCACACAAGAACAAATTTTGCTGCTGATTTCTCATTGCTTTTCCTCACCTTTACTCAATCATACAGTTAATCTCAGAGTTAAACTCTAAGCAGCAGGGAAGCATCTGTGGTACCACTCAGCCAAAAACACTATGGCCTATTGATTAGCAAGAGAACAAACCAGCAGCTGGTGGCTTTTCAGCTCCTGCTTCTCCTCCACCACTCACTGGCCTTTTCAAGGCGGCAGGCAAGGGCTTTAAGGAGTGAATTAGATCCAACTGCCTTGTGATGCTGCTGTCCTGGAACCTGCAGATAACTGTTATTTGCAAGCTGTCAGATACCTGCCAAACTGCTCCCAAGAAATCTTTCAAGAGGAGTTCATAAGACAGGTCTTTGTGGGAGGGACTTAGCAAAAGCAGACAGATGGTCCCCCTTCTATTAAACAAGCAAGACTTTCTCCTGAGGCCCATCTCTTGGTAGATATCTCAACAGTAGGACCAGCAGATAAATTTAATCTCACAGTTAGCTTTGAGGTGCAGAAAACACACGTGACAGCGAAGGCTTCCTGCTGCACAAAACCTGTGCTGTTCACTGATACAGAATGACAGGGCTGGAAGGGACCTCTGGAGATCATCTAGTCCAACTCTTGAAGAATTCTTTTCTCCCAATGAAGAGAGGAGCCACATGCTTATCTCATGTTATGGCTCTTTGAAAAGACTCTTTTCACCTTATCAACCAAGAGTACTATATCAGACCTGGAAGGAACACTTATTTATAAAATACACATAGGTGCACAGATTTTATGTCCTCATACTGAAGTATCTGAAGGCAAATGCAGCACAGGAGGCAACTGGGCTGCACACTGTGCATGTTATATTAGTCAAACCTGTGATTTAAAGACTTCACTGAGCACTAAAACTGCACTAACACTTGATTGTGGATTAAGGTGGGATCTTCTTGGACTGATCTTTCTCCAGCTGATTTAGTAGTGGCTAATGCTGTTCAGCTCACTGTGATTTGGTGTCATACTATGGTAACATTTTGCACTTCCAGTGACAAGTACTCTTTCACAAACCTAATTAAGACCTGTTCATAAAAGTTAGAGTAATTGAAATATTTCAACTATATTATTTTTTTTTTATTATTATTTAAACTCACAATACATAGATTTAATTTTTTTTTTCTCCACAGAACTGGAGACAGCATTGTGCTGAGCTTAGAAAAAAATTAAAAACTGCAAACCCCTCACTTGCAGAAGCAGCCTGATGCTGATGGCTGGGCCTGGTTTGCGTTTAGTTCATGGCCTTGTTCCAGCTGAGCCCGTTGGCAGTTTGCACCACGCTGAGTGCCAGCCTTGGATTTAGGAAAGTTTATTAGCTCTGAAGGGTGTTGCACGTTGATCCTGTGAAGAGCGGCAGGCTCCTCTTTCAGCAAGTCCTGGAATCCAGAAATTTGGGGAGCAGAGTGCCCACATACACAAGTGGTTCCACACGGCTCAGCTCACAACCGAAAAGGTCTTGGCTTAGTAAGAGCCATGCAGGGCTTCTGCTTTTCCCCCACTCTGTTTCTCTGTGGTGCAGAGAGAATGTTTACTGGACTGCATGCTTAACTTAAAAGACTCCAACAAGCAACAGAGTTCAATACTAAGGCACTGACTGCAGGAAAAGTTCTCTCCATACTTAATACATCTGATGTAATTAAGAAATTAAAAAAAAAATTTAAACAAAACACCAGGGTGTCTCTGTACCAGGTTTTTCGTCAATCCTGGTCCTGGAAGTGACATTCAAACAAGTCTCCATAGAGCTGCCGAGCTCAACATGCTTCACTAGTTCCAATTCTGCAGCAGTATCAATAGTTTCCTGCAGTGCTGTATGCAAATTAATAATTCTTTTCAAAACTACTTCTGCACTTATGGCAGAGACAATACACAGCATACATCCATTCAGCACACCTCATTGTGAACGTGACTATAAAGGTATCTTACACGGGTGATTTCCCCTTCAAAAATGACAATATAATGTTTACTCTGTTAGAATATAACAGTTCAGTTGGAAGGGACCTATATCAATATGATTGTTTCCACTACCAGTTTAGGAAAGCTGAGATCATGCTGCTTAATCCATGTCAAGGAGGATACAATAATAAGACAAAGCAAGAGTCAGTTTAGGCCACAGTTACACAACAAAACTGAGAAGATGATGTAAAAACTAGCAGTTCATGATTCTTTCCTTCCCCTCTCCTACTCTGAGCACACATCAAATCACGCTGCCCCTACGAACCAGCTCAAGGTACACATTGGACTTTATTTGTCTGAAGATAATCTGTCCACAAAACATAGTCAAGTAGTGCGATTTCTACATAAACAAACGCCTCATGCAGATTTAAGGTAGTATTTTGGGGCTAGTTTTTGAGTTTATTTAGATATTAATTTATCTGTAGTGCAATCACTAAAGTTTTAACACAAACTCATCTATGAATATCTATAAGTAGCGTAGTAAATCATTATACAATCCCCATACAAGCTGTAGGACAAGTCACACACGATTTCTGCAGGAAGTTTACCTTAATTGTCCATGTTCCAGGCTCTGGATCTTTGACATTTACTACCTTCGCTGAGTTGTGGATATTTAGCAATTCATTGAGTCCTGATCCCTTACTGATCTGTTTGCCTAATAAAATAAAAAAAATAAAAAATTTTAAAAAAAGAAATTGACCAGGGATTAAACACAGCATTGCCTAAAAAAAATCTTGTGAGTATATACAATACTGTTCTGTACTGACATAATTTTTATAATTGACTTACTTACTACTTAGTAGTAGTTAACATTTACAACACTCAAAATTCCCTGTAATTCTTTGCCAAAATACTAAAAGGTCTGTTTATTTTAGCTCTTTTCATTCACGTGGAAAATTTAATACAATACAGAGCTGTCGGAAACCCAGAAACTGAAAGCAAACTAAGTTCTTTTCATAGCAAATACTGCACTCTCAAGTGAAAGGAGTTAGCAGAGAAGCAATTCCCTCAAGTAAGCTCTTAGAACAAACTTATCCTAACCTACCTGCCAGCTGCCAGCCCGCTCACTCTGCCACCCTCCAGACCTATTTCAAGTAAAAATACCGATAATCTATGTTCTTCTGGGAGAGAGGCATTAGCATGCCACTATGGGTGGGAAAGCATGGGAGATCCTCACAGGAAATTTAGCCTGATAGACACTGTAGACACCAAGAAAAGAGTGCAAGTTTTCATGCTGCACCATACCACACCTCACGTGTACACCTACGCAGACAAGATGTATACACAAACCTACTCTCTACAGAAAGTATTTTGCTTCCTCAAGGCTGAATATAAAGTACCATCAGTACTAAAAACACATCTGGCTCACTCAGAGCACTGAAAGGAAAGGTTAAGTTGACAACGGGATGTCCCAGTGCAAGTTTTTAAAAGTTTATCAGACATGTCTTGACTAACTCTAGTGAAGCTATGTGGATTCAGGTGCATGGAGGTGACTTATGAGAAAGGAAAACATACAGATGGAGTCATAGCTTCAGCTAAGACTGACAGTTGTGCCCAGGACTGTGTGTTGTCATGGTTTGAAGCAACACTCTGAGCAAATTTCTCTCCTGTAAACAAAGAAGAATGCCTCAGCAGAGGACAGACCAGATTATATTGCAGGAAACCTATCCTGAGCATACAGTATTGCCAAGATACTAAAACTTAAGCTATATCCTTAGCCAAAAGTCATTCAGAGAATACAAGGTATGATACAAATTTATTTCTGGAGTGCTGTTGCAGGTTCCTAAGGTATCAACATAACAAGGCACAATAGATTTGTTCAAAATACCTTCAATCACAAATTAGCATCCAACTCTGTCACTGCATTCCCCATCACACACCATTCAGCCAGAGATGGGCACATAAGACAGAGATTGACCCCGAATACTCTTAGAATCAGAATAATTTGTCTTAAACCAGTAATTTTATATTCCTGCCTTCAGAATATGTCACAATGCATAGGTCATAAAGGACATTTATTATAACACAAACTCATCTATGAATATCTGCGATAATTAGCACAGTAAATCCTTACAGAATCCCTTTATAAGCTGTAACATAAGTCACAAAATTATTTCTGCAGTAGCATCAGAAAGCTTGAAGAATCCAGACCTTGGCTTACCTTTCACCACATAAAAACCAACCATCATGTATAACCCTGAAATGATGGTTTAGTGACTACATAATACATGAAATTCCAGAAATCTGGAATGCAAGGACAAACAGCAAGAAAGTAGATGGATGTGAAATGAAGTGGCCAGAATAGGGAGAAATTCCAGCTTCCTCTGAACCAAAAAAAAAAAAAAAATGGAGCATTGGGAATAATTCAAATATCAGAAAGGCATATATCCAAAGATCCTGTCTTTGAAAAAGTAAAATATCCTGCAATCCCAATACTGGTTTTCAGAATGTGAAAGACATTTATGAAACACAAATATTGCCTCCCCTATTGGAGACAACATTAATGTTTTGTCTTTTTCTTTCACTTTTTTTTTGCTATCACAAAAGGTATAAACTACTTTACCTAACGGATCATGAATTTCAATTGCTGGTGAAGGACCACTCAAGGACACTGTAACCTCTTTCAGACTTGGATCAAAGGGGATCTGCCAAGTATTTACAGCCATGGTCAAATGGTCTGTAGACAAGAGATGCACTTTGGAGGCTTGAACTGCTTCTTCAACCCATTTCAACACCTAGAAGAGACAGTAACAGTTGTTACTATACCATCGAAAGTATTTGCCATTGGAATATTTCCTGATGAAATACTGTCTACATTGTCTTGTAGGGATTCCACGTGAATTTCTATATTATAGTAGAAGATCAGTCCTATCTTCTACTGTCTGATGACATGCAGCTACCACATCACACTGAAGAAACACAATGGTAAAGAACTTGACTAATACAATCACCCAACGCATCTGTTTCAACACAGATAATCTGGAGACAGCACAAACAGAATTTCAACACTTATCAGGAGCACACAAGAGCAGAGGGATACAGAAAGAAAACAGCCTACCAGGAATATCGAGAAAACAAAGCACCAACATCAAAGCAAATGCATGCTTTAACTTCTAGTGTTCAATGTAAGAATCAATATACATGATCCAAAAAACCAGACAGCCTGGAAGAAACAGGACCAAAACTATGCTGTCTTACCTATGCAGTTATTGATTCTGAAGTGAATAGACTTATTTTCCATGTTAAGGCAATATTTTTTAAACTATTAATACTTAAAAGACATGCGATTTCAATAGAAGATGCTACTGAAGCCATGATCAGCATGATGTTTAAAGGAGTACAGAAACAGACCGGGATGCACCTCCACACAAAATCCACACATGCACTTTTTAAAAGGAATTAGGGATACAAATCTATCTTCAGGGAAGTCTAACCAACGCTAAACATCAGGCATGGCTTCTCAAGCACACATTATGCCAACTGCGTCTGACCTTACACATACGGAAATGTATTTCCTTACATAAATACTTACTGATCCCATTACATAAAGTATGATTTTTTAGACCCTCCAAGTCCTATAATTGTACATTGACTAAGTTAACAAGGGTTCTGTCCTCATTCTTTATTTTCAGTTTGTGCAACTACTTTGTCTGATTGCCAAGCTGCCACATTAGCCACACCACCTCAACCAAAAGGGGAACACCACCACATTTCTGTCTAACAGGAGTGTTATGTGAACAGATACAGCAATGAAGCACTTCAACACTGCAGCAACTGCTCTAAACCTTAGCTAAAATTCCAGTTCATTAATTGTATGCAGGTTGGCTGATGAGCCTGAGGCTACTTAGGAGTAGCAGAATTTGTCCTTAAAATAAAATGCATCATCCCAGGGAATAATTATGTTTTGCAACTGCCATTTCAGAAAAAAAGAACACAAGAATACCTTTGTTTTTAAGCCAAGTATATATCAGAAGTAGAAGCTACTGAGAACAAGTAAGGGTCTTAAACCCATAGTGGAATCCAACTTCAGTTTTTGATAGCTTTCCAAGTTCAAAAATAAAAATGGAAGGCTACAGAATGACCCAGCTGTCTTAACTCTGGCAGCAATTTGCTTGCATAGTTAAATTTCTCCCTAAAGTTCAACAGGCAATTCTGGGAGATCCATTTCCCAACTCTGTCATACCAAAGACGTTTGCAATACTGCTGTAACTCGGGTTTGGATGTAGATTTTTTTATTATTTTTTTTCCTTTGAGACCCTTACAGAGAGCCCACAAAACAACAGCAACTTTTGTTGTTCTGCCAAAATATGACTTGATTAATATTGCTAGAGGGGGAAGGGCAAATACAGAAATAATTTATAATACTTCAGAGAATTTGCTCTTGCAACCTGCCCTGCTGTCAGGTCTTTTCTTGGAATGCATACCAAAACCTGGCAAAAATCTAGGGACCATGGTCTCTATTCCCATTTGTTTATTCTGGGTCTCAAGAATATTTCTCAAACAGTCAAAGCAACAGGATTTGAACTTAACTGTTTCATTGCTTAAGTACATGTAGGTTCACACTTCCATACAAAGAGAAACGTATTCTAATAATGCTTTCCAATGCAAGTCTAAAATATGATACTGCAATGAAAACAAATCATAAATTATACCTGTAACTGTAATTACATGTAGAAAAAACTACACAACTGAAAAGTTTATTAGTGTTAAATCTCAAGCTCTTCAAAGTTAGGAAACACAAAAAAATTAGTCTGCCTGCTTTCAACTGTTTTTAAAACATCATTTTGCAGTTGCTTTATGGCAGTCCTTATGTACACGATCACAGTCTATTTCTTCCAGAGAATCCAAGTTCCATATAAAATAGAGGAAGGACAGCTGTAACTATTTTTTTTTTCCCCTCCCTTGTTCGGCATTCATTGTACGATACATATCTTCAGAGTAAAACAAACTCACTCTCCAAGGCAGCATTCAGCTGCCTCTGCCATAAAACCGTTCCCCCTTTTTCCCTGAAAATGCACACCGAGTGTTTGGGATTGAGGGAGAAGGTAAGACATAGGACTGTACAAGAAACCTTAATTCTAACCTGCAATTTTGAGCTTCTGACTTTGTCACGTTTATGTTATTCTTGTAAAGCAGTGGACGGGCCTTCTACATTTTTAACAAAGTAAAACAAAATTTAAAATTGCTTCCTTGTGTAGCATCATTCAAACATACACTTGGTTCATACATAATACACACCTGTAACACTAACTCAAGCTGCGTTGGAATAACTCTTAGGTTGCCATCCTCTGTGAGGACTAACAGCCAGGAGAAATAGGATGTTTTTCTAGTGGGTGAGAGACTTGTGTTCACAGCAAAGCATTCATGAGTGGGAGGAATACTGGACTCCATTCCAGATCCACATGTACTTACAGACATTAACCTTCTGCACCTTCCCCGCATGAAGGACCCCTTTTGCTACCAGTCTTGTTCTATCCCTGTCTGCAGTCCCCTTCCCAACCTCCTCCCATTCACATCATCACTGTTATTCACAGGCTCCTCACCCAAATTCCAAACTCTTTTTTTTTTCCCATCTAAGTTCTATCCACCTTTTGAGTCACTCAACAACCCCCCACTTTTTCCACCAAAGACAACGCACATCTCCAGTCTCCTTCACAGCCATTCTCAGTTCCCCTCCCATCAATATTCTGTAAAAGGAACTGTATGTGGAACATACAGTTCTACTTATTTCAAAAGTCAGCGAGAAAGCTGTATTTCTAAACAGCCTGGGGAAAATTTCCCCTTCTTACAGGAAAGGCAGAACAAGAAAAATCTAGAAAGTGTTTCAATACTAGAAAAAAAAACGAGAACTGCTGCTCACTAGCTCAGTTCTTGTGAACTCCCCAGCTTTAGCCATACTGATCAGTCCAATTCATCAGACACTAACGGCTAATTAAATCACTACTACTTTTAAGCTGTACCAAATTCACACTGTGCCAATCATCACTGTTATCTTAACACCAGTTCTGACCTCAGAACAAACCTCTGGGTATCATTTTCAGGAATTTCCTTAAGGTAATTGTGGGGGGAATAGGTAAGTGTGGTGCAATACAACTTCTGCTCAAGAAGAAATCAGTATCTTCTGGAAAGATGTGAATAAAACTGGATATGGTTATAAAAACACATAATCTGTTCTTAACAGAAGAATTTAATTCATGTTTGATGAGTACTCTCAACACATTTTAATTTCAAGCAATTATTGCAAATTAAGCCCTGAGCCTACAAAAGCAGCCACAGAAATCCTACCCTAAAGAAACACCTTTCAAGATTGGGACTTAAATACTTCGATAAAACAAGCATGATAACATGTCCTAGACATTGGAGACAAATCAAGAATGCTACCATCTTCCAGATGGAAGGACATTCATTTTAGAACTGATTCAGCAGGATGAAAATCTCAAAAATAGATCCCCAGTTTGAAAATTTCAAAATGAAGACCACTTAATCTGTAGTTAAGTATGGCAGCGTTCACAAGGTTTTAACAGAACTTCAAAACCACAACCAAATTTTACCACATATGACAAAAATATACCTGGTCTTTTACTGTTAGAAACCTGTTATGGTTTTGGAGTACAATGTTACCTCTGGAGATGATGGCATGCCTGATACTCCAAATAAAGGAAAAATCTAGAAAAAATTTAGATAAGAAAAACAAAACTTGTGCTATGAATATTCTTATTAATCTAATGCACAGAAACCATGGCAAATTTATCAGAATATGACCTTCTCATACTGGTAGAAGAGCTTCATTCAGCAAGTAAGTGGAGATATTTATATATTTCACACGTTACTGGACTAAACCAAACAACTGTCAATTGACAATAAATTTGACCAAGTTAATTGTAGTATTTGAGATCATAACACCTCTTTCAGAAGTGAAAAAAGGCAGTAAGTTTTCTTAGTCTTCTTGATAACACAAGCACTGGATAAGTATCAAGTACTGTTTTGTTGTGTTTCCCTGTAGCTAGCTTATAATATTGCTTCATTCTCCACTTAATGCACAAAGGGCAAGGATGAGAGCAATGGTTTGAAACTTCATACACTAAAAATAGCTTTGTTTGGGTTTTTTGGGGGGTAGAACAAACTAAAGTGTTTTAACAAAGCAAGACATTGGTTTGGCAGAGTATTCAGTCAGTGACCCTGTAGCTCTTTCCTAATTTACAGTGCAGCATTATCTGTCTCTAGGCCCAAAACAGTGAATGTTTTAGCATTTATGAACTTCATTCTTTACACATCATTGACTACTCCAATAAAAAGGAGGACAGGTTTTATTTCTGTTGAATCTTTTCTGAAGGACATGTCATAATCTGCATCAGCTGTTTAGCTCCTGTTCATTTGCATCCACCCATTGGTGGATATGCTCCTTGAAACCAGGATTTCTGATCCAGAATCACAATTTGTAGTGAAGGTTTTATTTGGGATGACAGACTTTTGGCAAGCTCATTTTCACAGTCCCTTAGCCAATGTAAAGTCAATGATCACCAAAACCAAAAGAGTCTGAAATAATTTTAACGCAAATTGTTCAGCAGTTACTGTGAAAGAATTCTGAAAATGATGTCAAGGTTTATCACTTGCTGATATGAAACTCTGGCTCTTTGCAGGTCACGGGCTCTCTAGCTTGCAGATGAGGAGCCCATTATTTGCTCAAGGGAAACGCTAAGGTGAAGCAGAATGGAGCTGAAAGCAGCTACTTGAACCCCTCTGCTTAAAACTTGACTCCAAATTCAGAGACAGACTAACCATTCAAGTAGAAATTGGTATTCTTAGAAATGGGAAAGTGCCAAGAAGTTCAGAAAGCAGAGGCAGCCAGCCAACAGAACAGTGCATGTCAGCTCCACTTCAGAAGACAGGGTTGCCCAGCATCTGCAAGCTGCTCTTTCTGCTCACTTCTACCTCCCAAAACCAGAAGAAAACAAAACCAAAACAATCAAACAAAAACTTCAGTCCTGGTAAAGAGCATTTCCCATTGGCAGTATCATCATCTCTTCTGTACAAAAGGATTTTTGGAAGTCTCATAGTGAATAGTTTCACCCTTCATACACAAGTTATTACAAAATGCAGGTCAAGAATTGCACAGTCCCAACAGCTATTTTCTTTTCCTCTGACTTAGACCTATCCAACTTTGGGAGGATAAATCCTCTGAGAAGTTCCTCCTTTTGATCACCTTCACATATAACATCCCCAATAAGAATTTCAGTTTTTCTAGGCAACAACAGTAGAAAACTGCAATGTATCTCAAATTGCTCAAACTGTAGGAAAAAAGGAAAAAAAGAGTAAACTGAAGCAATTTTTTTTATTAAAATACTTCATCTAGTTACTGCCTATATCGCAAAAGCAAAGAGTTCACAACATTTATAAACAATTTCAGCTCCCCAGATAACCAACACGTGATATCATCTCTCTCCAAATTATTTTCTCATGCACTATTGTGATTTCATTTCTGCCTAAGACTCGTTGGAGTTCCCAAAGAAAATAGCCATTCAAGGACGTGGGTCAGCAATCACAATTCCCGGGAAGTCAGCAGAGCTGTCAAAACTATTGAAACAATAACCTCCATTAAAAAGTTAGCACAGTTACTGTGCTAACAATGAAAACTGCTAGCTCGCACTTACCTGCCCATAACGTGAGAAACATTTTTGATCAGGCTTATCAGAAACCCTTTGCTTACTAAGAAAATGCTCATTTAAAGCTGATACTGCACTCTCTTTCAGAGTAGTAAAGTCACTGGGCTACTCGGAGCAGAGAACTGCTGCTTATTTTAAAGGCTCTCTTCCTTAAAGCTTTCTGGCAGAGGTAGAAGGAGGTTGATGAGGGTCTGTTTAGATATGGTGGTTCACACTTCCCTAACAAAAATAAAAGTGCAGAATTGCATCCTGACACAGTGGACAGAAAAAGAAAGAAGGGAAATGTTGAACAGAGCCCACAAACTAAAAGCAGAACATTTAGAAATTCCTCTTATTCTCCTTAACCCACCATCAGGTAAATTAAATGATTTAGAGGATAAGTTCCTGCCTTGTTTTCTCTATATATTGCAGAATTCAAGCAAAGTTACCTCATTAACTTGTTTTTTGTCCAAGTGAAAAACTTGACCAGAACTTGTTGAGGCAATTTCTTCATAGACCTTGTAACCAATATGATCCCTGTCATCACAGTCTCCAGTCAGCACAAACACTACCTGTATTTAAAAAAAATAAAAAAGAAATCATTTGGCACATAGTGCAAACTTTAAGAAAACATTGCAAAGAATGGCAGTATTATGGTCCCTTCTATAAAAAGGCTTCACTAAGTCTCACACAGAAGAATTCTACCCTTCAGTATTGAGAAAGCAGGGCACTACATGCATAAACCAGCTCAGAATGCAAATCCCCTCTGTACCTGTGATTGTTTCTGTTGAATGAGTTGAAGTACTTCATGGGTAAGTCTATAATCTTTGGATCGTGCATCAGTAAACACATAGATGAAAGAACCAGGAAGAGAAATTTCTAGAGCGATCTTTATTGCCCCGATGCTCATCTCTGGACAGTCTCCACCACCCTGTTCACAATTAGAAGAAAAACAAAGCATTTTTCTAAGAAAAAAAGAACAGATCATGTAGTTAGATTATTTTCAGACATTCAAGACAGATACTTTTTCAGCTTCTAATAAATACTCATGTTTTTTTATCCTAAGCGTTGTACGGTTTCTGCAGAGCACTGTCACAGACTCACTCACAAGCAATAACTGCAACAATTCCTTGAGGAAAATAAAGTCCAAGAAAGGATTGTGGTGATCCCGGAAAACAGTTGGTGTCATGGTCACTGTCTTCTGGGAGCACCATGTTTTGTTTAGCTCCAGCTCTTCTGAGAGCTCCATTTCCTATACTCACACACTCCCTTAATGGCTGACAATTTCACTGCTCTGGCAGTATGCAGCAACTACAGAATCAGAATGGTTTTTGTTGGAAGGGACCTTAAAGATCATCAAGTTGCAACCCTCCGCCATGGGCAGGGACACCTCCCACTAGAGCAGGTTGCTCCAAGCCCCATCCAGCCTGGCCTTCAACACTTCCAGGGATGGGGCAGCCACAACTTCCCTGGGCAACCTGTTCCAGTACCTCACTGCCCTCAAAGGAAAGAGTTTCTTCCTAGTATCTAATCTAAATCTCCCCTCTTTCAGTTAAAAACCATTAACCCTCATCCTGTTGCTACACTCCCTCATAGAGTCCCTCCCCATCTCTCCTGTAGACCCCCTTTATGTACTGGAAGGCCGCTGTAAGGTCTCTCAGAGCCTTCTCTTCTCCAGGCTGAACAACCCCGACTCTCTCGAGCTTTCTCTTCATAGGAGAGGTACTCCAACCCCCCTGGTAATGCTTGGGGCCCTTCTCTGGACCTGTTCCAACAGGTCCGGGTTCCTCCTGTGCTGAGGGACCCAGAGCTGGATGCAGTACTCTAGGTGGGGTCTCAGCAGAGCAGAGTAGAGGGGCAGCGCAGGATGGGGCTGGCTTTCTAGCTTGCAAGCACATATCCATTGCTCACATTGAGTCATTGGAGGTAATGGTCATAGACACAGATGGAAAATGATCTTGGCTAAGCATTGTTGAGCTCCAGGAGGATATTTAGGTACCAGAACATCAAGAACTTGACTAAGACTTCCTGCATAGGCTGCCTCACAGTATGGAGCTCAGCACAGGGGGCACAGGAGAGCTCCAAAGAGCTGAACATTAATTGTAGAACCTGCCCCTGTAAACACCAATATACCTCCACACTTACAAGATTAAATGTAGAAGTTATTTCTTTGGGTTTTATCCTACAATCAACGTGCCATCACACATACTCATACACAAGTCCCCACATACTGAAAAGGAAGAATAAAAAAGATAATGTAATTGTTGCATCTATTTTTAATTCTTGAGATGCCACCAGAAATTAAGTTTTGAGGTTAAACATTCACACAGACACGTAAACCAAAAAAAACCCCCAACTTCTCTCCCACACTCCCCCAGTCCATAAAAATTTCAGGTGCTTGCAATGAAATGTTCACATCAGTAACAATTTTTAGTCTATCAGCACCTTTAATCCCATTTCCAAGCAAGAATATCAATAAACTTCTCATCCATGTTAAAGAATAGGTACATCACCATTGTTCTTTTTGTAAGTCAGTCCTCTCTAAATATAGTCTAACTTTTATAGAAAAAGCAATTGGTAGACTCCGGACTGCCTGAAATTCAAGATAAATTCTCAAAAAACATTTTGACACATGTCAGAACTTTACCTTGGCAATGCTTATATAACACTATGAAACAGAACAGTATATCCAAGTTATTTCTTTCCTCCTCCTGCAAAGTGAATGTCATCTTCAGCAAAAGACTGTTCCACACAAAGCTTTAATTTGTAGGCCAAGTCAAGATAATAGCTAATTTCTACAGACACCGACTTGGAACAAGAAAGTCTCTATTCCCACTTCAAGTCTACTAAATTATTGTTCCGTGTAGTACTCTGTATGGGAGCATCTATTTTCTACGTATAATAAGAAGAGCACTGCTAAGCTAAATTGTTATTCTGAGAACAAGCATGAACTTTTTTATTCTCATAACAGAGAAGAAGGGTATTCTCAAAAAGCAGCTACATAGAACTATGAAAAAAAAAAAAGTATTAGCTTTATATAAAAAAAGAAGAAAATGTTCCTTTCAGTGTTTCCTGCCTTTCTCTCCAAAGCGCAATTAAATATGGTTACAATTACCTTGTGAAGTTCTCTGGAAAAACAGAGGTGAGTAACGCTCAGCAAGTCTCATTTTCCATTCAGTTTGGACAGGCACACAGAAGTTCAGACTGTTAGTTCAGCTCATCTTTACAATTCACATTTCTTATATCTAAATTTAATATCTGTATAACTATATACTCAAATAGCATTGTATCCACTCACAAATTGATAAATTTAGTATCTTCTTTAAAATTGTTATCAACAGTTCTTACAGAAGACTATTTTCATTAAATTGTTGTTTTTACACTGAGAAACACTCAAATAAGTGTTTCCCTTCATAACTGCTGACACAAGTGTATTGGCATCTGTATCACAGGACCATGTAACACTCAACCTACGTGCAAATACTTTAAAAGATTTTCATATAGACAAGATTTAAATACATTGCTTATTCAAACAAGTATGCTTTGTGAAAACTGTATTTAATACAAGAATATACAAAAAAGCTGGTTAACACAAGCCATTAAGAAGCCACTGCTGCCTAAGTACAAGCTATTGTTGTGCTGTCCATAAAGAATGATTGTCAATTACAAACAAAACATAGGTAAAAATAAGATTGACATATGAGGCATCTAAGAAATACTTCCTTTATCATTTTGAACGTAGAAGGAAAAAGACCTAGTTTCTTCAGTGAAATGTATACAGACTAATTTTTACCCAATGTCAAATCTCAGCCAAAAGCCAGTAGCTAGTGTCATGCACAGACCCTCCAATCATTCTGTGACCAGGCTACATTTTTTAGAAAACAAGAGCTGAGCTTATCTCGATGCCCAGGAAGGACAAGTTTTGTAGTAGTCCTGGAGAGCATATTTTTATTGAATGTGTTTGTACATAAGACTCTTTAAAATAATCTATTTTTACCTTAATTTTGTTAATTAATGAGATTATTTGCTCTACAGCCTCTTTCAAAATGAACTCACCTTAAAATTCCCCCTACCTCCACAATATTAATTCTTGCATCTTGTAACTGTCTTTGTAGAAAAAATACTAACAACAAACATGTAGAAAGTGTTCAGATTTCTTGGAAGAACTACTCCAGTTCGTCCTATCAGTCCCGTTCTAATCACTTTTTTAATTTATCTTTGACCCTTCACCAATATAATGAGTGAAAGCAAGTCAGTGAAAGTTTTAACTTAACTGAATGAGAACATCTTGAAAGTGATTCCAAAAATATGCAATCAATCAGGATTAAAGAAATCTTAAATTCATTAGACATAAACTTTTAAACAACTTGCTTGTAAAAGAAAAGTTTTAAATTTCCAAAAGCTCCATGTAAATCACATACCTTTTACAAATAACTGCAATTATTTTCCAGTATAGCTATTTAGAAAACAAAAAATAAAGACTGCAAGGATTTTTAAAGCTTAAAGTTCCCTATGAAGAAGAAAAGCATAATGGCTGGCATTTTCTGCTTCCTTGAAAATTTGTTTGTTTTCTCCGTAGTTCAATCTTTCTGCCAAATTTTAAAATACTCATTCTTCCCCAACTAGCACTATTGGCTTTCAAACAATCTTTTATTACAGGGATTATTACACCATGTGCCATTTTCTAAGGGAGAGTCTGTCTGGCACTACTGAGTCCAGCAAGGTTTTCCATAGGTCAGAAGCCTTTTCCTTGATTTCAAGACAAGACAATAGGATCATGTTTTCTTTCAGTAAGGATAACTCCATTCCAATACTTCCCTCTCTTTCCACTATTCCCTTCAGATGTCATTTGTGGTTCATTCTCACCCAGGGGAAGTCCACCAAGGGAGAAATACTGGCATGCTAGTTCAGTAACTGCCACTTGTCTCTTAAGCACAGCTACAGAAGCAATTCAACAGGGTTTGCATAAGGCAAGAGTCAACCTGATGCCTTTGAATCAGTAGGTGCTAAGTAATGTATGGCAGTGAAGGCACTACCTCAGTAATACTTGATGGGTCTTACAGTCCTTTTGTACCTACATTCATTTTTTAAAGCTAACAAAGAGCTTTCATGAGAAATCAGTTCCAGAACACAGTAAAAAAGTTCACAGAAGTGTCTGTGAACAAATGACAGGACTAATTAGAATGCAAAATAAGTGTTAGCATTATCTAACTATACTTTCTTATGCTATTGACCTGACTGTCCACACAATGATGTAAACAAAGATAAAAGTAATTAATCAGAATTGAACATCATCATAAATTAAGATGACCAGAGAACAGGAAAATGACGGTTTGGGCAGGTAAAACGAGAGAGACAGATGGCCTACATCCTGATGAAGAATTGTAGCAGAAACATCAACGAGAAGAAAGGTAAGAGGGAGTAAGCAGGGCCTTTGCTAGAACCACATAGAGAATGAACACATTACTCACCTGAACATAAAGTTCCCTGAGTTCAAATTGAAATTTCTTGGGATCAGTGGTTATCGTCACTGGACCAATTTCTAGGATGAAAAAAAAGCAACAGGAAAGTATGAGGAAAACACAAAGTTGTTAATAGACAGCTTCAACTGAAGAGCAGTCTCAGACGCATAAAAATCTAGTAGCAAAAAAAACCAAACTAAAAGCATTGAATAGAAAGGAATTATACATGCAACGTTGAAATCAATGATTCCAAATCTAGTAACTTAATCAAACTAGCAATCATTCCAGTATTACCAAAGTCTAGGTGTCTTAAACATTTATAGGCACCTAAAGCATTCTGTGTTGCATGTTTCCCGTTTACTTCTCAGCAATCATTTAATTGCTCTTAGTAATCAGAAGGTAACAAAAAACCCTAAAACAAATGTGGCTGCACCAAAACAATAGTGTTATTTTTCCAGAAACAGTTCTGTAAGTAAAAGTGAAGGAGAGGCCTATGTGAACAGACAACACACACCAGCTCTGAGAAAAAAAGCACCTCATCTCTTGCCTGAAAGAATATGTACCCTACTCTAACTGTAGTGTACCTAGCAGCAGTTGCCAAAAAGAACTGAAGCAGAAACAAGCAGTGTTTGCCATGTCTTTTTATATTGAGAAATGACACCGCACTAAATTGAAGTCCTCTGGGGTGCGTGAGCAATGGCAGCTCGTATCTGAGTATGTCCCAACCACAACTAGCTGTACCACAAGCCTCTCTCTACTCCTTCAAGAATTGCCTTCCTAATTGGTATCGAATGTGATTCTAAACAGCTGTTTTCCTACGGCCCTGATTTCCTGACAGTTTACCTTAATCTGTCTTGGCACTCACGCACTTTATTCTTTCTCTGTCCTGGGCAGGCATTCCTGCCCGGTCCCTGTGCCAGCAATGGCATTCATCTAGCTCAGTAAGTTGGTGCAGGGTGCTAAGCCATAAATAAATAAACAGACAGTCACTAAAAGAAAAAAAAAAGCGAAAGGATTTCTGCTAGTTTAGTGCCCTGAACAACTCATAAAGAGATCAGCTGAGCACCAGCGTACAAAACGGGGTACGATTATGCAGTCAGGGTGAAAAAAAAACAACAAAAAAGGCATGAAACTGCAGCAGTGCCAATGTAATACAGCTGTAGTTTAAATGGAAGTGCTGCCTTTGCAGACCATACAGTGTTTTCCAAGCCCTATAAAACTTAATATGCACTTATCTTTCACATAATCTAGACGTTTTTCTTTCTTAAACAGTCCAAGGTTTTATTTCACTAGAGTTTCAACAACAACCATCAATAAAGTCTACTAAAAATCACATAAGCATTTGCTTGGGGGGGGCTCTATTTATGAGTGCCTTTTGCTAAGCATAGGTTTTCGTTTGTTTGAAAGTCACCCAAGAGATCATACAAAACCTTTCCTAGCATATTAAACTGGTTTGTGGGGCTTTTTTATTCCGCGTGGCTGGAATTTGAGACATTTATCTGTGAATGCTGTTTACTAAGATGTTACACCACCATCAAAAACGCCAGTATAAGGACTCACCATTCCTCCACATGCTTCATCCCGCCATGCTCCCATTCCTACCACCCCACCTGGTACCACCCTCCTCTGGGTATTCTTTAAAGCAAACACCTATAATAAAGCTATATCCTGCCAACCATTGTTTTAAAGCATGTAACAGAAAGGGGTTTATACATACAGTAAAACCACTAGCTCCATTATTCCCCGTCAGCTGAGGGATTACATTTTTCATTTCTCAAGCAGTAAATCCTTTGGAAAGGCTTTCTTTCCCTATAAAATAAAGATCTGAAGAGCAACATACTTCAGCTAAGCTAAAACAGCAAATCTAGTTTAGATTGGATGAAAATTTTTCCTTGTTTCACAGGCAGCAAGGGCTGGCTCCAGCAGCATGCGTGGATGCCAAGCCCAAGCCCGTGCCAGCAGGCCGCAGTCACGCCAAGGCTCCGGCTGCCCTCTGCTGCGAGCTCAGCAAAGAGCAGATCTTTCAAATGGCACCTAAATTAGAGGTTAGAAAGGGAGCACGGCCTCATCTACATCAAGTAGAGAGCTATCTGCTGTCAGGGTTAGGACAGAACTGAGAACTCCACAGGAGCTGCAGAGATCCCCCCAGCCAATTCTGCAACCAAGGCCAGAGTTCATCCACTTGCCCTGAGGTCAAGCAAGGTCCCAGAAAGGAAGGAATGGAATCATTCACATCTTCAGTAATAATTATCTTCTCTAAGGGATAAACAGCAGCAATGTGAATGACACTAACTGTAAGACAGCAACCATGTTGCTCTATGCCAGCTCTTATCTGAGGGACACCTGGATTACTTCTGATTGTAAGTCATGATGCAAGGACTTCATGTAAACTTACAGCTACAGTCAGCTTTCCAGCACTAAACTGATCAATTACTGATACAGAAAGCATCTGGAATGGCAATAACCATCCAACTCTGGGCGGGCAACTGCTCCCCACATCCACATGATCTGATCTTCTCCCAGCTGTACGAAGGTTATTCAGTGCTCTTCACTTGTTCCTTCACAAGCCCATCATTCTAGGTCTAAATGTGATGCCATCGATTCTCACCACCTTGTACCAAAAACCCAGCACCTACTGTCTTTCACATGCTGTCATGCATGTGAACCTGCTTGCCAAAAAAGCTGAAATAGCTTTCACCAAGTCATATAGTTCACCTTTTTTTATTCTCATTCTGCTACTTCAAAGGGCAACCCAAGCAAGATTGTTTCTTGGTGTAGGTAAACTCGGGCCTTCAAAACAGACTAGACAGAAGTGAGAAGACATTACCAGAAATTCTTTAAGTTTACCTGCCAGCTAGGAACTACTTCCAAAAAGAACCTTAGGAAAGAATGATAAGTTCTCTTACAAAGCACCACAGAAAGTTCTTATAGAAAGTTTAATTACTGACACGGTAAGAACCTCAAAAACTGTAGTCTAAATCAAGCTGCAGTCATCAATCTGGACATGGTTCTATAGGAGTCACAGAGGCAGGTCCGAGACACCAACGTCTGTGCAATACTAAACTACAGCCCTGTTAAAGAATTCCAGACATCACGATGCAGAATTGCTTTTAGCATTTTGGCAATGTTAGCTGTGTCTCTCTGTTAGGCAGAGTCTCTGAAGGCACTCAAAGGGTTTAACAGTTTTACTGTAAGTAGATCGTACAAGTTCACCTTGTGTAAGAGCTATTATCTAAACAATGCTGAAAAGCTTTGTGGTATCGAAATAATGTAAGACATCAGAAAACCATGCAGTCACAGAATTGTTAGAGTTGGAAGGGACCTTAAAGATCATCAAGTTCCAACCCCCCTGCCATGGGCAGGGACACCTCCCACTAGACCAGTTTGCTCAAAGCCCCATCCAGCCTGGCCTTGAACACTTCCAGGGATGGAGCAGCCACAACTTCTCTGGGTAACCCGTTCCAGTGCCTCATCACCCTCACAGTAAAGAATTTCTTCCTAATATCTGATTTAAATCTCCCCTCTTTCAGTTTAAAACCGTTACCCCTTGTCCTATCACTACCCTCCCTGATAACGAGTCCCTCCCCATCTCTCCTGTAGGCCCCCTTCAGGTACTGGTAGGTCACTATAAAGTATCCCTGAAGCCTTCTCTTCTCCAGGTTGAGCTACCCTAATTCTTTCAGCCTGTCTTCATAGCAGAGGTGCTCTAGGCCTCTGATTATTTTTATCATTTTTATTCCGCTAGAATAGCTCCAACAGGTCCATGTGCTTCCTGTGTTGAGGACTCCAGAGCTGGACACAGGACTCCAGGTGGGGTCTCACCAGAGCAGAGTAGAAGGGCAGAATCAGCTCCCCATCCCCGCTGGCCATGCTTCTTTTGATGCAGCCCAGGATGCATTTAGCTTTCTGGGCTGCCAGTGCACATTTCTGACTCAGGTTCAGCTTCTCATTCACCAACACTCCCAAGTCCTTCTCCTCAGGGTCACTCTCCAGCCATTCGCCTCCCAGTTTGTGTTTTCGCCTGGGATTGCCCTGACCTACCTGCAGGACCTTGCACTTGGGTGGGTTGAAATTCATGAGGTTCACACAGGCCCACCTCTCAAGCTGGTCAACGTCCCTCTAGATGGCATCCCTTCCCTCCAGTAGGTGCCATAGGCAAACTTGCTGAGAGTGCATTCTGTCCTACTGTCCATGTCCCTGACAAGGATGTTAAACAGCACTGGTCCCAGTGCTGACCCCTGAGCCAAGGTAACACAAAATAGTAAACACTGCTAAAAAGACCAGTATGTTAGTACTCAAAATAGTTTTTGATGTCCTAGAAAAGCAGCGAAGGCACAACTTTGTTCTTTCATGCATCTTTAATGGTATGCATATAACAAATCAACCCATAGGTCCAATTGCACATTTATCCAAATTCAAAATTACCTGAAGTATTAATAACTGCATGCAGGAGTCAAGCACACAAGTCAGACATTCCTCAAGCCAAACATACTTACAAATGGATCATTCTAAATACAGAATATTTACTTAGAAACCAGATCCTGCAAACAGGCCAAGTAAAGCAGAAGAAAAAAACATTTCTTTCTTAATTCTTTAGGCAAAGATTGACACATTAAGTATTCCAACAGAACGCATCCGTTCTGATGCTGAAATAGGAATCAATTTTTAGGCACCGATATTGGAATACCTGGGACGGGTTTGTTATGGAGTTCTCCCCATTGCTCCTTACTCCAAAGCAGTCCATGGTCCTCTGGAGGTGATTATGCAAAAGGTGAAAAACCCAATACGGACAAAGCAAGACAGTGTCTCTTTCTTTGGCAGTAAACTAAACCCTGTCTCGAAAGCTCTTTCAAATTGACATGGGGATCCAAGACTTAATATTGGACAACAATCATGTAGGAAAGGAAAAAAAGGAATAGTTGCACATTACTTAACAAAGCCTGGACTTCCAAAACTGAAGTCACAAAATACAGTGTTTTAGCTTGTACAAATATGACAACATAAAACTCAGTACCAGTCCATTTGACAGAGATTAAGAGTCTTGATACTTCCTTCCTAGGGTAAAATTGATTAAAAAAAAACCCTAAAATCTCCTTTGTAAATAAGCAGAGAAGCCCCTAGTAACCTGAAAAACTGGCCACTCTGAAAGGCTTCAATTTTTTTCCACAACTTCTGCCATATCTCAAATTGCTGCATGTTTATACACAAACCCAACAGCAAGCACATTGGGAAAAACCACAAATTGCCCAATGACACACAATCACACATAATTACTGCTGAGGGTGACTGCAAATTTGGCACTGTCTTAATCCTGACCACAGAAGACATCTGCACCAAGTATCCGGTTTGGACAACTAGACATTTTAGGAGATCTAGCTAAGGATTATGGAAGCCATTTGCCTAGCTCTCATCAACTTCAAACACTGAATTTGTTCTGAAAGTAAAAAGAAACAAAAAACAAAAGCTCTAATCAATACTGAGGAGCTGAAGGAATCTCAACAGAGAGACTAAGTCCTGAGAAGTCCTCTCACCCACAGAATTCCTTCTCTAAATCATACCAAGGGCATTTCCCTGATGCAAAACTACACCAAGGATTAAAAAAAACCACCTAAAAAAACCAAAACCAACTAAAATACCCCCCACAAAACCAAACAAAAAACCTGCACCACACAAGACAAACCACATACCCTCCCAAAAACACACACCTTCAGATATTTCCAAAGAACAAATAAACTTAAGAACTAGTATGCTACAAACTTAAAAAAATAGCCCACATAACAGCAACAAACCCCTGGTATTTTCATAACAAATATAATTACAGCTGCCTTTTACTACATTCCTGTTTCATTACACAGAATGATGTATCATTCCTGGTTTAGTTCAATTGTACAATGTCAGAGTTGTGAGATTTTTTTCCCAGTGCTGCAGCTTTGCAAGGGAGGGAAGGACGAGAACCTACCAGATTCAAAGCATGTTTAGTTATTCCTTCATTATGAAGCATATAGCTCAAGAAACAGATAGTTTCCCCCACCCACAAAGAATGACTGAGTGGTAATTATCTCCTATATTCTTGTTTATTTCTACAGTGGGCTGTCAAGTTTAGCAATAGGCATCTGAAAAAAAAAAAAAAGATCTGTACTCATTAAAACATGCATCGTATACCTTGAAAAAATGACATGTGTACTATGAAAGCTTTGATATCCCCATGAAAAATAATTTTCAGAGCTACAGTACACAAAAGATCCCTACACCTTCACCAGGAAGCTGTATTTACAAAGCAATCACTGTTTTCATCATTCACTGTACATTAGGCATCATGATTCAAGTGAAATAGTATGAATAAGAATTTACAGGTCAAAGCAGGACAACTTGAAGATATAAATAACTCATTTGCAAAGATGTATACTATTGTCACACAATTTTGGGAGACTGATTTACTGAGATCACTGAAAATATACATACAGCAAAGGGCTGGGGAGGAAGAAGGAAAAATTCTCAATGATGTGAATGGGAATCAGGTAACCCAGCGGAGGCACCCCAGTGTGCATTTCTGACACATCAAGATATGTGTCTGATGGTGGGGAAAAATTAAAAATCACACACTGGGTATGGTTACATACATTCATTTCACGAGTAACGTCAGTTTAAGCAACTCCCATATTGCCTTTCCCTCTGAACATTGCTTTCTACAGTAATTTTGACAATTTTTGAGATCAGAAGTCTAATATGGGTTTCATATATATATATACACACATCCCTATGAGCCCTTATTTATATAAATATTCTTTTGTATCTGATCTGCCTTCTCATCTTGTTTTCCTGTACACACTTCTCAAGTACTTCCACCGCAAGTAAAGAGATGATAAAGGATTGGGAATGATCAGCTGGGACAGCTAAAATGCCTAAGACAGGATTGTTGCCAAAAGAACTTGATGTACAATTATTCCGTAAGAGATGTTTCCTAACAGTGCTGAGCATTGAGCTTTATCTGATCTAAAGCTCTCTTCTCAAGCTTCCTTCTCTGTATCCAATTCGTTGTAAAGATTTTCTTATAATTTTTCTGAAGACCTTTGGGAGTAGCTACCTACCAAGGATTAAGAAAATAAGAGTAAATGATAGTTATTCTTAACCAGCCTCCAGCCAGCTGTCTGAAATACGGGCACATAAGCAGAAACCTTTAACTTTCTAACAGGAAACTGTGTCCTACACATCAGGACTTCACCCCACTACAAATGACTCAGGAGCTGCCATCAGAAATGTTTCACAGTGGTCTCTTGTCCTTTCCAACACCAGAGTATGATATCACAGGTGCAACTAAGAAAAATACTTTTAATTGTCACCTAAAATTACAGTGACATTTTCTCAAACACCTAAGACATGTACACAGAATCAGAGTATTTTTTACCATTATGTTTAACCATAAATGCACCTAAAATGCTGTTCCACTTTTAACTGATGGCAAATTTCTATAGTAGACCACTAAACCCAAGCAGATTACTGGAAATACTAGTTAAGTATTACTAACCACCACCTAGATAAGACAGAACAAAACCAAACCAAACCCAACACTTAAAGCCTTCTGCTTCATGCTGTGAAATGAAGGACAAGCTCAGTCTGTATTGATGGATGGAGATGATGGAGCTGTATTGTTCAACACCTTGCAGAATTTTTCCAGAAGAAGCATCATTGGACATGCTGCCTACAATCAAAAGTCAGCCAAGGCTCCAAGATCCTCCCAATGGACTCAGGGAGCACTGGAGTAAGCCAAGATGCTTAGCATTAGAACACGTAATAAGGTATTTAAAGTTTCTTCCTAAATGATATTCCCTCGTGACTTTTTTGCTTTCAGCTTTCAGACTCTAACCTGGGTATAATTAAAATTTTGAAGAGCCCAAGAACTGCAGTGAGCAACTGTTACCAGGTTCTTAACCAGAGAGAAAAAAGCCAAACAAACCCAGCAAGTTCACATGTTTCCTTAATGTAGTCATGCCGATTTTTTTTTATAAAAAAACAGTTTTTCAGCCTCATGACTTATGACTATTAACTTTAATATGCAAACTTCACTTTAAGACGACAACAGACTGGAAGGAGTCAGACTGCACACAGTTTTTCTTTAGTTGGCTATTCAAATAAAAAACAGATTGGTAGTCCATGTAAAACTATTAAGCAACCTAACCTAGCCTCAGTGGAGCATTTCTGAAGCTCCATCCTCATGGATGGCAATGGTAATTGGTGTTGTGCTTGAAATTCTTCCCCAGATATCTCAGGGGACTGGTCAAAGCCTGGATGAAACTCAGAGACCAAAGATCTAACAGAAGTTTTACTGAAAATCTGCCTTAGTGTCATGTTCATATTGTTATTTCCCATTGTTGTAACATTTATGAGCCTGTGTCTCTTTTGGGGTTTTTTTTGTGCAGGAAAAGAACAATGGTTAAAAAAAAAAATAAGCCAAGCATTATACATGTTTACATTTCTTGGAAAAGAAAAGCTAGCTTGGAGACCTACAGCACATAAAATCTAATATTATCATCTTTTGTCTACTGCAACAAGTGCTAAGTTTAGCTTATGGGCCCCAAGTGCAGTTGTCTAAAAGTTATTAGCCAAATAAAACTCAGGTGCTGATTTGGCCAGTGCACTAACAACTAGCACACTGTTAGCCCTGCCTTCTAAGAGCTACAGTCATAAACCACAGGATGTGCGGAGTAACCTCTCCTACCCAGAGACCACTAAAATAAATCTAGGCTTGCTAGAAATTCGGCCTTAAATGGGTGATGCACAAAACAGCCTCAGAGCTTCTCAAGCCCCTTGCACGAGTGGTACTACATCACATTCACCAGGGAGCCACTGATTGAAAAAATCTGTTCCCTCAGGCTGGAAATAAGAAAAAAGAAAGATTGAACTAAATATGTCTACAGGTTGATTACCGTACCAAGGAAATAATTCACTTGAACATCCCTCTCCAGTCCCACTGGTAGGCCAGAAGATTTTGTCTATTCCTGGTGCACAAATAAGAGTCAAACACAGCAGAAAACTTGACTCCACGCAGTTAAAATTTAAAGCAACACCAGTGGATATGAAATGTCCCAAAATGCAAAATGTCCCAAAATGCAAAAAGATTGACACAAAGCAAGCTGGTTTTTTTTCTCCCCTCTTTTTCTAGGGATACAGAATCCTGGCATCTTCAGGAGACCCACCTTCTTCCTCTTTTCCCCTGGTTCTTTGAACAGCCCTGGAGGTCTGCTCTCATCCAAGGGCCAGCAGCCATCGTTTCTGAAATTACTTTGGCTGCCTTTAGCCAGCCCTCAACGGCTGATTGCCGAAATCAGGAAAAAAAGCCACAGTTGGCAACTCAGCTGACAGTCTCTAAGGGAGGCCACAGGACTGAAAAAGCCATGGAGATTATGGGAGAGTCTACAACTAGGTGGTCCCCTACATGCAAGCCACGAGCCATGTCTCAGTGTACATGTACGTACAGGTCTGCTGCCTGTGCTCTTACACAGCTCTGCTGTGCACAGAAGGGTTTGGTTTTATGCTTGTCAGGCCAATAGCACAGAAGTTCATAGGGCTGCTTTTCTCTTCTAACAAGACAAAGCACCAGCAGACACGAGAGAGGGAGGGGAAAGCAGCATTTGTTGATGCTATACAGCATGCAAGCTTTGACTCGCTTGCTTCCCTTAGTCTACAGTAAAGGATAAACAGCTGATAAGGACTAGAGCCACAGCTTCCCTACTGTACAGATGGGAGCAGCAAGCAGTTACTGGAGCTGGCCCACACTCCCAACTCACACTGAACATCTGAAAGGGTCATCAGATTACTTTCTGGTTTTGTTTATTTCCCCTTATTAACAACAATCTGAACTGAGTGAAATTCAGTTCATAACGCTCTTTAAATTCATTCTCCAGACTGAACTCCAGTTCAGTCCAGGTCTATTTCTGTCTCATCTCTCGGTCTGTGTATTTTGGCAATACTCCTTCAACACTTGTAACAGCGCTGGATGAAGAACTTACACTGAAAAATAAGGCAGGAATGAATATAACCACAAACTGCACAGTGCTGTTTTGAGATTAATAACCTGAACAAATTGAAGTCAAATTAAATCCTATTTAAAATTCAATTTTTTATTCACAATTTGCACTTGGTATTGTATTAAAAAATGAACTTATATACTGCAACATCTAGCAAAGATTCATTTTGAGTCTCTGCCCACACAACTGGCTGTGGTCCTGTCATCCAGAAATAGCCAAACTCCATCACTGGGAGCTTCTTGGCACTGCAGGTTACCTCAAGGTCACTCATAAGGCTCCTTCTCTTTCTTTACTAAACTCTGGTTCCCACCATGTCCCCAGATATCTCTCACCATAGGAGGGGTCCACAGGCTGACTGACAAAAAGATTTACAAAATTAAAAAAAAAAATAAAAAAATCACAGCTTCTTTTATTTTTACGGAATAGATGAATCCAATTATCTAATTAAAAGCTTCTGCTGCTTGGAAGATTATGTTCACAGATTACTTCCTTCAAAGAGACTTGGGAGATGCTTGGAGAGGGCTATCTTGCTCAAGCCAAGTCAGCTTTTTGATCATGAGACACAATCAAAATTGAAAAAGCAACTTGCTCTTTCCCACTGAAACTGCAGTCACATTGCTTTCATGAAGGGTAAGGAATTACTAATGCACTCAGCACCCACGTCTACATAAACACAGACCACAGAAGCAAATAAAGTTACCAACAGCAGCTTCAGAATCTTGCGAGCAGAACAACCCAGTACTGCTCAGTCCATGATACTACTCCACATTCCTGCTATGTACCATGTAGGGACATACCAAGTGAGTACTTAGAGAACAGCACTTAATGTCTGTAAGTACTACGTAGTTATTAAAAAAAAAAATCCACAGAAGCCAACATTTTCTTTTCCTAACAAGTTTTACAGAGGCCACAGCTTTCATCAGTTGGTGTTTAAAACTGCCAAGAGACCATAGAAACAAAGACTTTCCAGAATAAGTTATCATATTAATCCTATGCTGTTCTTTAACAGGCTTATGTTCTGGCAATGCCACCACATGATAAAAGATAATTCTTTAAAAAATCATAGATGGAATATATTGTACCATATTTAAATGGGTCTGATGAGGTTTCTTTGACAAGAGGGAGTTACATCCCCTGGACAAAACAGAACAGCACAACTGTTAGACACAAAGCTCACACGCAGTGCAGCAAGGGGGTTTCCTCCAAAGAGGATAAGAGGAACCCAGAAAAGTAAGACTGACCTAAAATTCCTTCAGGTGCCAGACAAAATCCTTGAGAAGTTATCAGCAAACCACCTAATTAATCAATTACCCCTAAACAAAGGGAAAAGACATTGAGACACTAACCACAGACCTACCCACACTTACATAATTAAAACACAACTGAATACGGTTTTGCTCAGTTTTCACACCAAGCCACCTGTCCCTCAAAAGATCACAAAGAGGAAGAAAAAAAATAATACTTATTTCTATTCTCCTAGAATTTTCTAAAGTAAGCATGCATGAACATCGTTTCAATACTATAAAATGCTGTATGATCTCTCCAGTTGCCATCCTTCAAGAATGGAGATCTCCAAGCATAAGAAAAATAAAGTACTCTGAGACATTAAACAAGGAGAAAGTTGAGTCATATTCAGTACAAACCTCCTAGTATTCTGCATATGAGTTTATACCTTTTTTTTTCTTCTCACTAATAAAACCACATTTGTTGAAGTCAGTGACAGAGTTTTTACCGATTTCAATCAGAAAAGGCTCCAGCTCCCCTCCAAGTATTACATTATAAAATGAATTGCTAAAGGATTATGAGTGTAAAACCATTAGAAACCCAAACCATTTCCTTTTAGCCATCAAATCTCCATGCATGATTCTAAAATAAATGTCCACTTCACAGAACTAATCCGTATGCAGCTGACAGAACATGGAATTTTACGGCAGATACCACTGTCTGTATACACTGCTTATTCACTCTGACAATATCCAGTCGTGAATATTACCTCCAGGGCTCTAACAATGGTGCAGTGGTGCCTCAAATGCCGCTGTGAATAAAGAAGCATCAATTAGTTTGTTAAATTATAGCATCTAAGGTCAGTTACTGATGTATCAGATTGAAACGAACTTTTGGGTCCTTTTGAAAAATCTTTTCTTAATTTCAACAGTGAAGACTTTGTAAATAGTTCATTTTCTACTGTTACTTAGTAGACACATTTCTTACCCCTGGTGAAGCTCTGTTTGATAGGTTGGACCAGATGATTCTTTGAGGTTCCTTCCAAGCTGGGCTGTTGTAGGATTCAATTGCACAAGAACACAATGGGAAAAAGCTGCAGAAAACATGGCTGCAAAATTGCTTATCTGACAGAGCCAACCTGGGCAAAAAAGGATACTGAAACATTTCAGTTCTATTTTTTTGGAAAACGTGGTTTGGATTGAAGTATCAACTTAAAAAGAAAGATACAGCAAGTTTTCATGGCTGGATAAGCCTCACAAAACCTTCATTAGAGCACTGTTTACTTTGGTAGCTGGCAAGTCAGCTGGAAGCAGCTTTCTCCCATGCCTTAACTTTTGCCTCTATAATCTGTAATTGTAATTTTCTAAAAGGCACTAACAAAAACATTTTTAAGCGGGCAAAGTCATTCAGTAAGGGATAAACTTACTGCAGAACTACAGGGAACCAAGCCTGAGAAACTCGAGTGGCCACCATAACCTCAGGGTAAGGGGAAAGAAGTCACACAGCCAGGCTGAGGAGCTTCTCCACAGCTGCCACAATAGCTTGATGGTGACAACGACCTCACATGTCTCCTTCCTTCTGTGTACAAAACTGAGGTATCTGACAGCCAGTAAAGTACCTTCTAATATAACAACAAAATTTTTAAAATCAAGTGTGGAAAGACTAGAGGAGAACCAAAGCTGGAAGAGAGTCATGCACTCGTTCAGAAAGCACCAATTTCAGCTTGCTTCTCCAGCTGTGGAACAGCAGCTTTGGGGTTCTATCACCAACAGCTCAGTCATGCACACAGAGCAGATCACACAGGGAACAGGAGGCAGCAGCTACTGAGCAGTCTTGGAGTGAGCTAGATCTGCTCAGGAGTCAGCATCCAAAATGTTCAATCATTGTCTGCCTCGTTCTTGAGACTGTACCTAAAATCTCCTGGGCTTGAGAAGTCTCTCAAGTGGATGAGGGAGTCAGGACAGGGGACCCTAAAGAAATAAATTCCTCAGGAACTGAGACACTGGAACAGGTTGCCCAGAGAAGCTGTGGCAGTCCCATCCCTGGAAACGTTCAAGGCCATGCTGGATGGGGCTTTAAGTCCCCTGGTCTTAGTGGGAGGTGTCCCTGCCCAGCACAGGGGCTTTGAACTCGATCTTTAAGGTCCCTTCCAACTCTAACCATTCTATGATTCTATGATGCTGCCCTACTAAGCTGAAGGATGCTGGTGATGAAAAGACACAAGCAAGAATTTCATAAATTGTATGAATTAAAGCTGAATAGACTACCAATGTTTGGACTCCACTGCAACAAAATATACAGACTCTCAGCTTTACCAAAACTCATTCCCATGCTCTGAGCAGGTTAAGCAAGAGCTTTACGAACTGCAAATCACTAGCAATACCACGGCGCAATGTCTTCACCGCCTGTGTAAGCAGCTCTCAACCAGGTTTGGCTCAGGATAAACTCAAGAATTAAGCTACCAGAAGTGTTTTATGAGAAACGTATTTTAAGGATACAAAGCACAGCTCACAAAAATAACACAGACCCACGTAAGTTACAGGGCCTGGCCCTGCCACTTGGCAGCGTGCAGTGCTACTGAGATGCCATCTATGAGTCCCAGAAGTGGCATCTGCCTCCTTTTCACTGGCAGCTCACTTACAAATACACTGCCTTTTTGCCAACTCTTCTACACAAGCAATAATTCCAGGCAGCTCATTACAGCAAGATTCATGAGAGCTTAACTGGGCAACTACTAATCCACCCAGATTTACCCATGCTTATCCACACACCACAGGTCAGTGCAGCTGGCTGAGGTGAGCAGCATCGGCAGGACCAGAATCACGTCCTGTGCAGATTTCTCTCACCCCTCTGCAAGGGTTTATTGCCCTGGCACTGACCACAGGGAACATGACACATCCAAATTACATATCCGAATGTCTGGTGGGATGTCTGAGCAGAGCAGGAGGTTAATGGCTATAGGAAAGCTGTTTCATGGCTTTGGAAGAAGAAAAAGTAGAATCGTGATAATACTTAGGCTCTTGATGCAGGGTTGAGTGTTTTTAAGAAGTTTGAGAAGTTTTTAAGAAGCTGTGGGAGAGAAGGAAACATTAAATACTATCTGTGGATTATAAAATTCCACTGAGTTTTATTAGAGCAAAATGCAAGCACACTCCAAACTAACTCAAAAAGCAGATGTGAGGAGGGAGAAGGAAAAATGAGAAAACATTAACTTTTTTACCCTAAACAAAATAGCCTTTTTCATTTCTCGTGAGGATAACTGAAATCGGTTATGCAGGAATACATTATACGGAAGCTTTGGCTTTTATGTGCTCGTCTTCTAAAATTTGTTTGAAATAATGCCACCATTTATGTTTAGAAGTTCGCTTAGACCAACTCATTTGCCTTGATCCCTGTACTTCCCAGTTTCACCTTCTGTACGGCCTAGTCCAAGATGACTGGGATGTACTCAGCTGACTATTGGAAAAACATGGAAATCTCACATGAAAATAAAATAATCAATTGCTAAATAAATGAAAGTTACTCTTAAAGAACTATGAAGTTTAAAAATGGAAGCATTTTTCATTATTATTGTTTTCAACAAATTGCTCAGCCTGTTTATATAACACAGAGCACAAAGCTTTCTTCTTTGGAGAATTTGGATCCGCGGCCTTGAGGCCATCAAACTCCTAAAAGTAATGCTACAAAATGACTTGCACTGTTTACATAGGTCAATCAAAAGCCTATTTTCTTCCAGACACAATGCAGATTCTGAAAAACACTCACTCTCTGAACATGTTTATGCTTTGAAATATGTTCTGATCATTTGTACAGGAATATTTTCAGTGGTGACCCCTCCCCTGCCAAAGACAGGTGAAAGGAGCTGGCAGCCAAATACATTAACTGAGGACATTAACAAACACAAATGACAAATACATTAACATTAAAAGTGTGCTTTTAGTGCAATTTAAGATTCCTGTCAGTCACCAGTGTTGCTGAGTAGAAATAAGAGGGCTCACAGTCTCACCTACATCAGCTGCTGCTCTCAATTGATGGTGTTCTCAGCTGCCCTATTACTAGTTTCCCACCCATTGAATCAGTAGGGGCATAGTTTTGGTGTTTATTTCACATTTTCCATTAACTTCTTATCTCTCACATTCTTTGTAGACTGACACAACACATCTAGTCATCTAGCACCTTAAAGCTTAAGGCATTAATTCACTAAACAGCAGCAGTTGTTCCAGATGTTACAACAGCAATGTCCACCCTGAAGCAGCTCACTCAGGCTTGACAAGTGAACACTTCTCAGCATCTTCAGGTCAAAATCACAGAATTGTCAGAGTTGGAAGGGACCTCTAGAGATCATCTAGTCCAACTCCCCTGCTAAAGCGGGATTGCCCAGAGCACAGTACTCAGGACTGCATCCAGGCAGGTTTTGAAGATCTCCAGAGAAGGGGACTCCACAACCTCCCTGGGCAGCCTGTTCCAGTTCTCGGTCACCCTCACCAGAAAGATTTTCCTCATGTTCAAATGGAACTTCCTATGTACCACCCTGTGCCCATTGCATCTCATCCAGTCACTGGGGACCACTGAAAAGAATCTGGCTCTACCTTCCTTCAACCCACCCTTCAGATACTTGTAAGCATTAACAAGGTCTCCTCTCAGCCTTTTCTTCTCCAGGTTAAAGAGTCACAGAGCTAAAGCTCTGTCAGCCTTTCCTCACAAGGGAGATGGATTGGAGCATCTCTCTCCTGTAGTTCCCCATCCCCCTTGAACAGGGAAGTCCAGAACTGGAGGCAGGATTCCAGTTGTGGTCTCACCAGTGCATAGCAGAGGGGGAGGATGACCTCCCTTGACCTACTGGCCACACTCTTCCCTATGCAGCCCAGAATTCCATTGGTCCTCTTGGC
>VXBW01006173.1:1124856-1196404 GCA_013400375.1 Thinocorus orbignyianus | reverse complement strand
TGTCTTCCACACACTCCAATAACCTCCAGGACTGTTGTCTCTCTGCTATGTTGTATTTCCAGCAGACATCTGGGAAGTTGAAGTCTCCCATGAGAACAAGGGCAAGCGATACCGAGACCCCTGCCAGCTGTTTATAGAATATTTCATCAACCTCTACATTCTGGTTGGGAGGTCTGTAACAAACTCCCACCACGATGTCTGCCTTACTGGCCTTCCCTTTGATTCTTAACCGTAAACTCTCAACACGGTCATTCACATTGTTAAGTTCCTGACATTCAAATCTGCCCCTAACATAGAGGGCCAACCCGCCACTGCTCCTTCCTTGCCTGTCTCTTCTGAGGAGATGGTAGCCATCAATCACAGCACTCCAGTTACGTGAGCTGTCCCACCACGTTTCTGTGATGGCAACTATACCATGGTTTTCCTGCTGTACAATGGTCTCCAGCTCCTCCTGTTTGGTGCCCATGCGGCATGCATTTCTGTAGACACACTTAAGCTGGGCTAGCTGTCCTGCCACTATTTTGGGGGGATGAGCCCCATTACCCACCTGACCATGCTCAGACCCTCCTGCAGTTGCTAATCTATTACTACTCAAGTGGCTTACTATAAAATATGGAAAAAAAAATTAAATTATGAGAGCTTGATAAGATTTTTCTAGGAGGAATGCACAGGTATGTGAACTGATGGCTGTGCTGCAGCTACTCAGAACTTCTCATTTATGCCTTATTTTTTTGCATCCAAAAGAAGGCTCAAAATCAAAATAAAAACATGCAGTTCTTCGTGGCATTCATAAACCAACATGAAATTTCTACATGCATTAATAGTCAGGCTAACTTTCTTGAACACTAACACCAAGGAACAAAGACTGTGAGTGCATGACTACCCCTCTAAACAACAGTCTGTCACGCAGGATCAAGGAACCATCTGCCCACTGGTACAGTCATGGTGAAGACTGTCACTACATGCAATTTAGGAGCTATTCAGGTACAGACATGAATAGTGATTCAGTCTTTCAGTGAAGCTCTTATTCAGGTGTCTGCAGTACAAAATGGCATCTGAATGATCACGTCACTCAGGTTTAAATCACTAATTCTGCCAAAGATTCTCTTTGTTGCCAGAGGCAAATCTTAAGGGCTTTGCTCAGAAAAACACTTGTGATTGTATCAAAATCAGCAGAATATATTAAAAAACAAAACAAAACATTCCTAAGTGTTTTGCTTAACTGCAGAGTTTGTGCCCAAGATTTCCAAATCGTGGAGGAGGTGGTGTTTCCCATCTCCCATTTTTCCTTACCCCTAGAGTAAGAGCTGGATATTCTGGGCAGAATAATTAATATCCATATGAAGGTAGAGATACTGTACCAGTAGAAGTCCAACTGTAAAGATATTAATTCAAATGCTATGGATTTGTTTCTAATATGATTACATGAACTAAGACCCCAGCATACCAGCTAAACTATGTGAACACAGATAAAACTGCCCAAATATCTAACCTTAAAAATGAGCCCAATTTAACTAACAGAATAACCTAGATGAAATTCCAGATGTCTCTCACACATGGTAAATTAAAATCCTCTGTTCAGAGTACTCTCCTACAAAGCTAGTGTAATGTCAGGAAATATAAACAAAAACAGGAAAAATTTAATTAATCTCATTCTCCAAAGTTACATCTCGTATTTACTAAGCTCTTTCAAACACATTATGTTGCTGATTAGCAGCACTGCCTTAAGGCACAACCTTTTTCCTTTTTCTGATCTTCAGAGTTAAAAACTGCTTTGAAATATCACCGAGGCGTACAATTCTAACTCAATGATAATGTCAGAGTGCACCCTATAATTTAAAACACTGCACTTCTAATTGACAAAAATTGAGTCAAGTAGGAAAAGCACGATGAATTCACATCCTATCCCGAGCACAATGAAACTTCAAACAGAGCTGGCAAAATGAAAAACAGCTGAGCTAATAAAAAACAGACTCTGCTTAAACAATCTTTCATCAAGTAAATTTCACCTACATTGTTAATCTTGGAATTTGGGAAAGTAGGAGGAGCCAGCAAGGTCTGAAGAGGAGATATGAAAGGATATTTGAGAAATATGTAATATTTAGCAAGTTAAAAAAGCAGACAACTACAGCCAGACTCTGACCTCAGTTATACTGGTGTAAACCCAAACTAACATCACTGACTGTAACGGAATTACTCTGGATTTACTCCATATTGACTGAGATCAAAACCTGTTAAATGACACAGAATATCAAAGTGCAAAAAATGGCTTTTATATCGACAGAATGGGACGTTTCATTGCAAGTAACTAAGAAACTGTTTAATGCTCCGTAGCTACAACACAAAAGGTGAGATGGACTTGAGCCATCACGTAACTATCTACAGCCAAAATTTCTGATGTTTGACAGGTTTTATGTACTTTGGATAAGCCTTGAAACAAGCTTTATGAAAATTAAAGAGTTAATTCAAAATACACTTCAATTATTTAGGCTTTTTTTATTTGCTTATTTCATCTCAAGCCATACTCTTTACAAAACAAGACTCATTCCCGTGAAGAAAGCACGCAACAGCATCTCTTAATTTGCATCCCTCATGCCTTTTACAGAGACAAATTCATCCTCTCGTACCATTTGCTAAGCTAAAAATGCATCTCCACACTGATACACTGTGGAATATTTCTGAGCTTCTCCTTTTAAAAAAAAAAAAAAAGGCAAAACAAGCAAACAAAAACCCCACAAACATGGGTAATTATCAGTATAGGCAGCTATGCTGAGACACAAGGAGCTTTAAAGTTTTGCTTAAAATGTGAAATTGCCAACATGCATTATTCTTATCTTCATATGCCATGGTTCACTTTAGGTAACAATGATATTTAATTGTTGTGTTTTCGGCCAGATTAGTCAATCACAATGACAGATGGCCCCTCCCTTCCCCCTCTTCAAAGAGAGGAGACAAAGAGAGAAAGAGATTTATGAGTTTTGAATTAAAAAACTGATGGAAATATTAATAAATAATTAAAATAATGAATAATAATAAGATGAAAATTAAAAAAAAAAAAAAGGAAAACCAGTATACAGTGTATACAAAACCATATCAAGCTCCCAGGATGATGATCACATCACCAGCAGGCACAGGGAAAAGTCCCAGATTTGATGCGGCAACAGATGAGTTGGATTCCAGATCTGGAGTCAGGAATGCTTGAATCAGGATCAAAGGCAGACAAACAGACAGGGTCCTCCTCAGACATCAGCCATTGAAGAGAGTTGACCCCTTCATCCCTCACCTTTTATACCGAGCATGATGCAGATGGGCTGGAATACCCTACTGGTCAGTTTTGGGTCTCCTGTCCTGTCCGCTCCTCCACACAGGTGGGACCTCTCTATGCTTTTCCACTGCTGACCCTCCAATGGGGCAAGTAATGGAGTTACCTGACCTTGGTTGTTGCAGCAATAATTATAAGCAAGAGCCTCTCTGCACACCACTCCTTGGTGTAATAGGTCTTTTTCACTCCCGAGTGAACAGTTTCTGAACAATACGCTGTTAATTTCAGAGTTTAGTTAGAAGAGGCCCAGCTTAAAAGTAAAAGTACTGAACAGAAAATCAGTTCTGTTTTACCTCAAACCATGACATTAATTACACTTTCAAGTGTGGGGAAAGGGATGAATTTTTACAGTAATGACATGATCCTCATTTTTTACACCCTAAGCACAAGCAACAGTCATATTTAGAACAGCACTTGATATGCACAGCAGCCGTATCTTTTCCTCCCACTGCCAGCATTCACAGAAACTGTCTAGATTTGCACACACACAGATCCTGTGTAACTCAACACTTACAGTTCCATTCAGTTCATTAACACTTAGGACACTCAATCCCTTCCCACTGCAGCCAAACTGCCAGCTTTGTGATGGGAGGGTTCTGGAAAGCAAGTCATTATCTCCTTTGCTCAGTAGCAACGCACTCTTTCTAAGCAAGACAGCAAATTGAAAAAGTTCCAGCAGTCTCCGCTAACCTGGACCATTTTGGAATGAACCTGGAATTGTGAAGCAGCACTCATGGTTGGAGATCAGAAAATGCCATATCCTCAAAGAAGAGAGAGCAGATAGAAATGCAGAGCAGTAATTCTTTCATCCAATACAGCTACGCCTTTAGGAAAATTTATGTCCACGGATTCAGCCAGAATTCCAGAGGACAAACTATCAGAGTCAGTTGGTCCAATTCAGAACCAGAACAAACTCCAGAAATGTACTTGCTCACATGGTCAATACATAACACAAGAACGATGCGTCCTTGCTACCACCCTCACCCATGCTGAGGCAGGCATCAGCCACACTCAGAGCAACAGGGAAAGACTTCTCCATTATGTCCTGCACAAATCCATTTGTGGCCAACACAACACTTCTTTCAGAGTAAGAATACGTTGCCTTTAGCAGCAGCACACTTCATCACCAGGATTCAGTCTGTATACGCAAAAGATACCGCAGACTGCCAAGAAATCTTGAGATAAAGGAGGGACATCAAACCTCTGAGGGAAAAGGGTCAACGGAAACTTTGAGGAAGGGATGGGCAGAAGACAGAAACAAAGAAGATAAAAAGATGTGGGAGTCTGACAGATTAGGAAAGAAAGGAAAATAAGGAGTAAACATTTCAGGGACAAATAAGTGATTTGTGGCTTTGTGGTTAACACAGAGGACTGCAACTCAGGAAGAAGTCACACGAATTCCACGGGCTTCAACTCAGCTTATGGAAAACTTAAAGGGGTAGACATGACCAAAACAAACCAACCCAACCCAAAACGCAAAAAAAAACCCACTCATCTGAAAGGCCTGAAGGCACCAAGACAAAGGTTTTTAAGTAATAAGTTGTTAAATCAGGAGGCAACACTCCTGGACAAGCAGCACTGCCTAAGCACCATGTTACATCCTCCAAACACTGTAGGAAAGCAGCCAAAATGTTCTCCCAACCAACAGAGCCCATGGCTTGCTTCAGCAGTCCAGCAGGGGCTACACTGGGGCTGGGCTCTGCCTGTGCCACTTGCTGGGCACCAGAAATACTTCTGGTAGCCAAACATTGGCAAAAGGCAGTAGTTAATGTGTGCACAGTGATGCCAGAGATTCTCCAATTAAAACCACACTTCTATTGACTCGGTGCAGTAACGTAAAATGGAAAAGAAGAGCCACAGTGCAAAGTGATTTGCCCAAAGACTGGCAGCCACCATAGGTGCTCCAGCTACTGCTTTTTTTACTTAAAATTATGTGCTTGCCTAACCATTTCACCTGTTATCAGCCTAAAAAACCTCCTCTAACACGGCAGTTGCAAAGCCACAGTCTCTTGAGGATTTCAGTAAACAGAAATAAAAATTACTATGGGGTTATAAAAGAAACTACAGTATTCCTAGCTTTCTAAGGACTTCATTTTGCCTGCACGACCTTCCTCCTCCTCTGTTCCTCAATAAATTCTAAGTGCAAAAGCATACTAGTTCAGTGAACTAACTAAGACCTCACTAGCCAAACAAAAAGCTCTGTCCTTTGGAAAACAGACTCGGACATACCATTATACAGCTTAAGAGAACTCAGGAAATGTTTCAGTGATATTCAGCATCCCCAGAGACACTTCAGCTCATGAAAATACACTGGTGTCCAAACCATGGAAATTACAATGGCTTCCCGCTTACACCCTCCACTCCCCAGGCTATGAATCTAATTTAAACAAGATGGCAGGAACAGTTCTATAACCTATGGTCATAGATCAGAGTTGCTATCCCCAGCAAACAGAGCAGACATTTAGCTGGGGCTGTAGCAACACAAGACATTCCTTCGTTTTCATTTAATTAAGCAAACCCACCCCCACTCACTTCACTTCAACAGGGTTTTTCCAGTCTGAAAACCTGGAGTCCCCATTCTGCTTCTGGTTCCTTCTCGCTGAAAAAAAGCTCTTCTGGTTGTAATTTATCCTATCATTGTAAAGCTTATACTGGGAATTTGGCTCTACTAAATATCAGTGTACATTAAATTGTCTTTTAAAGCTGTCTTCATATTTTGTAGACCTCCGGCTGGGGAAAAACTGCAAAAAAGGAAGGAAGCTTTACAGCTCCTGTGAAAATACCGAAGCACTGAAATACAGAGAGAAAGCTCACTCCCTCTCAATCGCAATTCTGCAGCAGGCTCTGCATCATGAGGGGGCCAGCTGTCTTCCACAAGAGACAGCTCACATAGGCACCTTGAAAGAAGACTTCAAAACCCTCTCTGCACAAGGCTCACACATCCAAGTTTACTTTGGGAGTCCCCTCATGTTATACGTAGACTCTGAACACTTCCAGGTTTGACTCATTGTACCTAATATCACCCACTAACTGTTGTATTACCAAGAGCACATGGTGAGGAAGCCGCTATTCCAGAGCGAGCAGACCACTAATAGGGATACATTACTGAAAATAAATTCAACACTTTCAATTATCTTTCATTGCATGTGATGGATGCAGCTTGTTGGCTTGGTGTCTGGGAACATGTCATTTTCAAATATGCATATATTTTACCAGTAATGTTTTGCAGACTGAAATCCGTGGCTAAGCATATTTTAGGGAAAGGGCTACAACTTGAGCAGGGCTGGAAAACTGCACACAGTGTCTCTGAAGAGGAGTACCAAGGATGCCAAAGAAAACCAACATGGAAGAGTACATGGGATACAAAAAAAAAAAGTTAACATATCTTCATAAATACACACAGCCTGTTTGCATTTGCAATACACATTAACAGTGTGGTGCACAGCCCCCTTTCGTGGCTGATCCCCACAGAGATTATCAGTCTCAAGGCTGCCAGAATTACTCCTTTAGCTTACACAGAAAGGGTCTCTGCTGAACACCCAAAGTTCAAGTCCTGCTGACAACCTGCGGTAAGGGCAAATGAGGTGTAAGACATTCTGATCAGCCACATCACTAGGCATCCACCAACACACTCTGCAAAGCGGACCCGTAGAAGTTCCTCAATTTATACTGGAGCTGACTTCAAGGCTGCCTCTAAGCATTACTCACTTTTAGCTCCAACTACCCTACAGGGGAGGTTCGTCAGCAGGGCTGAAGTTCTGAGGTCAGATCAGAACCAGGGAGGACATCATAACCTACTCCCTTATGTGAGCTAGGCTCATCGGAGCATTCAGCATCCATACAGTAGAACAACAAAGAGTATATCCACAGATCTATATCAGGAGGTATTAATTGGACAGTCAGCTCCAGAGAGGGAAAAAGTCAGAAAGCTGAGAGCCTCTTGCTTAGAATCATAGAAAGGTCAGAGCTGGTAGGGACATTTTAAGATCATCAAGTTCCAACCCCGCTGCCATGGGAAGGAACACCTCCCACCAGAGCAGGTTGCTCAAAGCCCCATCCAGCCTGGTCTCAAACACCTCCAGGGATGGGGCATCCACAACTTCCTCAGGCAACCTGTTCCAGTGCCTCATCACCCTCACAGGAAAGAATTTCTTCCTAATATCTAATCTAAATCTCCCCTCTTTCAGATTAAAACCATTAACCCTCGTCCTGTTGCTGCACTCCCTCATAAAGAGTCCCTCCCCACCTCTCCTGTAGGAGCCCTTCAGATAGTGGAAGGCCGTTAGAAAGTCTCCCCAGAGCCTTCTCTTCTCCAACCTCAACTCTCACAGTCTGTCTTCATAGGAGAGGTGCTCCAGCCATCTCATCATGGCCTGTCCTCTGCACTCACTCCAATAGGTCCATGTCCTTCCTGTGTTAAGGACTCCAGAGCTGGACACAGGACTCCAGGTGGAGTCTCACAAGAGCAGAGTAGAAGGGCAGAATCACCTCTCTTGCCCTGCTGGCCATTCTTCTTCTGACGCAGCCCAGGATGTGGTTGTCTTTCTGGGCTGCCAGCACACATTGCCAGCTCATGTTGAGGTTCTCATCCACCAACACTCCTAAGTCTTTTTCCTCAGGGCTGCTCTCCAACCATTTTCCATCCAACCTGTATTTGTGCCCTGACCCGGGTGTAAACACCCTGCACTTAGCTTGATTGAACTTCATGAAGTTTGCATGGGCCCGCCTCTCAAGCCTCTCTAGGTCCCTCTGGATGGCATCGCTTACCTCCAGCATGTCAACCACACCACAAAGCTTGGTGTTGCTGGCAAACTTGCTGAGGGTGCACCCTATCCCACTGTCCATGTCACTGACAAAGATGTTAAATAGCACTGGTCCCAGAACCGACCCGAGGAACACCACTTCTCACTGATTTCCACTTGAACATTGAGCCATTGAGCACAATCCTTTTAGTGCAGCCATCCAGCCAGTTCTTTATCCACCAAGCTCCATCCATCAAATCCATGCCTTTCCAATTTTGAGACCAGGATGTCATGTGGAACAGTGTCAAATGCTTTGACTTCATACTTCCTGAATTCAAGACCTCAACTGACCTAGCCTTTGCTCCCTCTGCAGCCAGTGAAAGGAAACGAAACCCCCAAAGAGTATTTAAAAACTCACAAACTCCATAAAGGTGCCAATTTCTTTGTGTATATTACAGAGAGAGCCTTTGGGTAACTAGTCTCTCAGATGAGGTTCTTCAGTTATGTCCCCAAAGTGAAATGAAATTACTTCTGTCCTCAGTGTCATGGTTTCATATACCTTTACGTAACATGATCCTGTTCAAGTGCTTCAGGAACACAAAGTCATTGTGATTCTCGTTTGTCAAAAACAGGGAAAAGCTCAGCTCACATCTACATTTACCAATGAACAGGCTGCACATGTTCTTCAAAAGGCAACAAGAGAAGTTTAACCACAGACCACAAAGAATATGCATGACCTAAACCACTCTGATGCCACTTAAAAACAGAACCTCGCAAACTGTACCTATACAAAACGCAAATCTTGGACGCAGGGTTCAGCCAACAACTGCACAGCATGAGTTCACAACAGGCATGACTGAAAGATCTCACAGATCAAACCTGAGAGCAACACACCTAAAACAGGAAATCCTAAACACTGGCAATTGTTATAAAGATTAATTATATTTAACAATGTAACTGAGGGGTAAAACACATTCTCCCTGGCTATAGTAAAGACGTGTATGGTGCAGCCAATCCAGAGCACATTTCATTAAATCCATCCTATTTCTTCTAACAAAACTGTTGATTATCAAGGCACGGTGAGCAGATTGAGTAACACCATCAATCTCTTTCAACAGAGAAATCGTTTTGCCATTTGCAAACTGAAAAACATGTGTTCCCAATATTTTCTCAGATGTATGCATCTCTTTCAAAACTAAAGCCCACAGCACATGCCAAAAGTCAAATCACTGACTGGAAAATATATACCAACTGGTATCTGAGGACTTTCTCCATCTAAAGGGTTCCTGCTGTCATTTTTTTAGGCCACATTCAAAACGTATTAAGTAAATGAAATATGTGCTCCTTTTCCTTACTCCTTAATCCAGCTCATCCTCAATTCAATTCAATCCTGGCTGAATTGAATCCATCCTAGTATAAATTCCAAGCAGCCTCCAATACACACACAAAAATTGTAAAGCACAAGTTAGAAAGACGACAGAAACACACACCTCAAGTCCACATAGCATAACAGAAATAGCTCTAAGGTTCCTAACAAGTTGGTACGGCAGGATGAAGAATGTCACAGACACATAACAAAGCAGCAACCCGATATAAACTCATTTTGCTTACCATTGATTAGGAAAAGTTTAAGCACAATTTTATACAAGCAAATGGAGTCCCATCACTCCATGGCCCCCTACACAGGAACAAGTATTGTTTACCCTCCTGCAGTTAACGTGCAGCTCAGCTCTGTATCACACGATGCAGAGCTTTCAAAAGGCAAGGTAAGGTCCCCATACCTGATCTAAATCAAGCTGGCACTGTAGGATGGTACACACAGAGCCAGGACTAAGGATCACAGAGTCTCACCTGCCTTCAGTTCTAAGGGTTCTCCGAGAACTGAAGCTTTTGACTTCACTAAAGGCTCCCCACCACAGAAGGCACTGCTTTTCACAGTTGTTTTCTAGTATTTGCCACTTCAAAAGAACCAGAATGGCATTTCAAGAGGCAAATATTCTCTGCTCAGCCTCCCTGTCAACTTCCCTCTGTATATTTCACTGACAATTCATCTTACAATGAACACTATTGCATCAGTTAAAGAGACACAGATGTATATAATATTTACGCTTACTTATTCATTTCATTACTGTGCATTCTCAGAAAATAACTGTTTTACCAGACGAGAAAGAGACAAAATATATCAATCTCAGGGAGAGACAGCTTAGTCATAGCTTAAAAGTACTTGAGGATCTACATCAAATATCTGCTTTTTATAAACCATTAAAAATTTGATTTGTGGGCATATAAACCAACTCAGCAGATGCATACAACACCAGAAATTTATCTTTTTTTTTTCCATACCATAGAGCTCCCATCAAGACTCACAGCCAACGTGACCTATCGTTAAAACAATTATTGCCATAAACAGGATTAACTTGGCTTCTGTGCATTACTTTGTGCGGAAACACAAGCTACTATAACTTTTGAGAAATAAATTGAAAGTGGAGGGAAGGGGCACAGAGGAAGTTAGAAGACTACAAATTCAGCTCTTACATTGTTGGAAAGCTCAGTCCTCAGCTGCCCAGGCAGGCAGAGACAGCTTGGTTTTTTTCAGTTTAACTGGCATCAGCTGTATCACTGAACCCTTGCCCCAGATGAAAAGTGACTGCACAGCATATTTCACCATGTCCTGAGTTATCCAAGCAGTGAATGGGGTTTAATCCCTCTGAAACGCTGTGTGGAAGGAAGACCTGTTCAAGCTGTCTCTGCCTGCCTGGGCAGCTGAGGACTGAGCTTTCTCCTCCTTGTGAAGCAGGGAAAGAGTAACTCTCATCTAAGGTAGCAATGTCTGATAACTGGGAGCACTGGGAAGAAAGAGGATTCCAAACACCTCCAGAAACTACCTGAAAGGAGGGTGTCGCAAGGCAGGTGTCAATCTCTACTCACGAGTAACAAGTGATAGGACAACAGGAAACAGCCTAAAGTTGCGCCAGGGAGGTTTAGATTGCATATTAGGAAGAATTTCTTCACCAAAAAGGATAATCAAGCACGGGCACAGGTTGCCCAGGGAAGAGGTTGAGTCACCATTTCTGGAGGTTTTTAAAAGCTGTGTCGATGTGGTGCTCAGGGACATGGGCTCATGGTGGACTTGGCAGTGCTGGATTAAGGGTTGATGTGGATGATCTTAAAGTCTTTTTAGAAACAATTCTATGATTCCACGTTTCTGCTCCTTAGTAAAACTAATAGCAAGTCCTGAAGAATTTCTACCCCCACCCAAAGGAACCAGGGGGAATCCTGAAGACAACGACCTTCTTCATCAGGCTACAGGCTATATATTCAACTTCTGCCAAATGTGAAAAGGTTCCAGGCAACTGATTTATATACATTCAGCCATTGCCTGAGCGTTTTAATAGACAACCATAAATTTGAGAGTAAAGCCTGAGGTCAAAGACCCCAAGTGACAGAAGAATGCAAAAGGTAAATGCAGGGCAACATGTTGGAGAACAGCTATCAAGAGAGTCTGACGTGAGGAACCTGAGGTTTTGGTGAGGGGGCAGAAACACCAATTACCTGTAGCAAAGCAGTGGCTAACATTGGGAAGGCTGGCCACACAGCCACTGCAGTTGAATCAAAACCAGGAAGAACTTCAGCTGAGCAAGACTGGAAGCCTCCTTGCTATGTTCAGAGGAGTTTGTTCTTCATCATTCACAAGTGCCTTTTTCAAGGCAGACATTAAGACGTGAAGGAAAGCTTATACTTCTCCATTTCTGCACACAACTTTCCATCTCCCTTTATTGTCCACTTGTGTATCTACAATACTTTTTCTATCAGGAAGTATGAAAAATTTTTATTCCATCAATAGCCTAATTTTAATTTCTTATGTTTCACCTCTGGGAAAAAAAAATTTCTTCTTCACTGTAACTTCTGTAAAACAAATGTGTAACTTCTAAAAAACAAAAACCTGCCAACCTTCTAAAAAAAACATCAAACCTGCAAGAACTAAAGTTCTCAGACCTTTCATATGACCTTTTGAACTTGTTCCAAGCTAGCAAGTGGCTCAGTGGCCTAGCCGTTGTTTTGGATGTAGCATTGCAGGTCTGTTAAATAAGAAAGAATCAGAGTTTTATGCTCAAAAAAAAAAAGAAAAGAAAAAAGAGAGAATGTATTTCTGGTTCTCCTACACATTTACTGTGTGAGCCTAGGTGGATGACTTAAGCCCAGTACTAATTTCTCATCTGAACAAAGCAGTATTAAGGTTTCCCCTTTTCCCACACAGGCAGCACGTTGCCTATCTGATTCATAAGAAAAAGGGTTAGGAGCTGCTCATATCAGAGATTTGTAGACATGCAGAGTTTTAACAGGCAAATGTCATCCAGCACACTAGGAAGTCCAGAGGTTATATATTCCCTTCATTCTTCTTGTAATTAAAATTAATTACTGGAGTTTGGTCTATAAAATAGTCATTCACACTACAGGAATGCTTGATTAAATCACGTGGAGTTGCAGTTATTACTGGTATAATTCCATTAGCTTTACAGAAACATACTAGAGATGAATTTGTCCTCTTAAGCTTATTTTCCATTCCAAAATTCCTTAATGGCATAAAGCAAAAAATAGAAATGCTGGCCACAGATGTTAAATAAAGACATTCTGAGTCCAATCCTATTTCCACAGGACACAATGGGAGTTAGTAGGAGATCAGGACCCACAACACGCAACTACAAAAGCATTTGCTGATCTTAAGCTTTAGCTCCGATTCAGAGTTCTCCTGTGCCAACTCTTCTTAATTTGGGAGACATTTTTATTCCCCCCCTGCTCCAGTTTCTCCATTGAACATAAAGCCTGGCAAGAGACCTCTTTGTCAACAGTCCTTTTCACTATCTACACAACTTCCATGATCATGTTTAGGCATTGAAAAACCTCAATAGAAAAATTCCTGTAATCTGTTAAAGCGTTGCACATGCTTACACATGAAGCGGAATCCAAAACAAAAGGCTTTTTCAAAATGGGGATGTCAGCATCCCACCAGATGGTACAGCAGCATCAGAATGTGAAACCCATTACAATTTTTTTCTGTAGGTTCTAAGTTTGGGTTATGCCAGAACCTCAGGCTTGATACTAAAATATATACTTGTTTATCATTTCTGTTTTACCAAAATACCATAGCCTGAGTGAAATATGGTTGCAGCAGTCATAATACTACATTTAAATCTACCATCAAAGACCACAATGTGTTGGCATATCACAAAGCAGCATGAACATGCAGCACTTGGGTAAAAGTGTGGTCCAATGGAATACAGGAAAAGTTTTAAGTAACTGTATTATTCAGATGTTCCTTCTGTGATGTCAGGGACTCTGCAAAGACAAATTCTTGTATGGTTTTGGTGAAGATAGTCCCCTTGTCAACACCTCTTTATTGTGCTTGGAAAGCACTCGAGCTCTTCCACTAATCAGCACTAATCAAGCAGTACTGCGAAGTAAATGACCACAACATACACTGTGCATATCAATTAGTAAAAAAAAGGAGTTAAAAGCCAAATCCACACCAATTTTACATTGTAATTACCTATCAATAAGGAGTGTATCTGCATCAGGACAGCTTTATACAGAGAGAAGCTCCTCCGAGCAGACATTCAACTATATTTGCACACCTTGTAGAGAGCCCTGTCTGCCTCATCAGCCCCTGTACCTCACACCTCAAGAAAATCTGTCTGTGGAGTTGCTACACATAAAGCTTTTTTTGAAGAAAAATTGTCAGTTGAGCAAATAAGCAGACAACTTGGGGGGGAAGAGAGGACAGGGAATGATCTCACACTCAACAATTTAGTGAGTAGTCTTCAGAAAGAACTATGCTAGGTAAATTAACTGGACATTAAAAAGTATTGTTTGGCTTGTGTTTTAAAATTGGATTTTAGAGAAAAGTTACTTCTCTATAATTCAAGAGAGTTGTTGAAGAAATGGTCAGAAAAGTATTTCTTGCATCTTAATTTTTTTTCCAAGTGCCTAGTCTTGATCATCATCAGATGTAAGATACCAGATCACCAGCACTCTCAACCACTACATCCATAAAATTCAAGACCCTGAACTGAAGCGTGTCCTTCCAACTCTAAGAAAAGTGTAGATAAATACTTTTCAGAAATTAAGACAAAATTAAGTTTAAATTATACATTCTCTATTTTCAAGAAGCTTTATGACCTCACAAGTTATTCATCATGCTAAAACGTAAGGACTCCTCTGGCTGCACAGGGAAGTTGGACTTCCATATAGAGACATGTAACAGGATACACCAATATATGTTTGCCAGCACTTTGTTGTTTAGGTCAGCTCTCTGCAAGTTTAAGTTTCAGTTACTCCACTGAATGAAAGTTAACATTTGCTGAGAAAAGGGATCTCCTGTGGAAAGAGAGGGAATGGGGGAGAAGACAGGGAAGTAAGAAGTCTTTGAAGGGAAAAAAAAGGTCAATCGAGCCAAGTAAGGTGGCAGCAGATTTATTGCTAGGGAGGTATATACAGAGCAAGAAGGTGGGGATACAGCAAAGCATTATTAAAAGAATCAGTCTATAACAAAGACCCTAGAGAGCCAATGGAAGCAACAGAGTCAGGGAGTTGGGAGAAAAGGAATGAGAGGGAGAAAATGCGCAGAAGAAAAACTGAACAAGGAAGAGGAAAACGTGGGATGAGAAAGAAAACAGTAGCTATTGAAACAAAGGACTTGAAAGCAGCCTGTGATGAAAGCTAAGCACTGGAACTACCAGGGGTATAAAAGCTGTAACTTTTTTCTGCTGAGAATGCACAAGAACAAAGGACCTTCCATACACAGCTGAAAACAAGCAGCACGCCATTCAAGATCATCTTCTTGCTCTCATGGCTGGTGTAGATACCCAAGCCCTCCGAAAAAGAGAGCTATAGTGAATCACTTTGGTGAACAGAAAGGGAAGATTATATATATAAGTGCAATTATGGAGAAAAAAAAATAAAAACAAAACCCTCCCACCCCTTCATGTTGATTTTCTGTCCCATCCGAGGAGAAAGAGCTCCAAGAAGAACTACCAGCCTGATTTTCCAAAAGGGTATAAAGAGAGTTCTCTAGGCTCAATACTTGATAAAAACCTTTTTCTTTGTGCTTATGTCTGTGGCCTGATGCTTAAGTCCCATAAAATCACAAAAAGGTCAAGGGGCTGGGGGGGGGAAGAAAGTTACATCAAAGGTGAAAACACTAAGGTACATAAACAGATCCTTTTGTGACAAGACACTCTGATACTACAATGATGGATTCTTTAAAACAACAAAAACAAACAAAAAACCCAAAAAAAAAGGAGAACCGACACAAACTTACAGATGACAAAACAGCAAAACTTGCAAAGACAAGTTTTTCTCGTAATTTTCCAAGCATTTGGTTTAGGTTATTTATAACAATAGCAAACACGTATCTTGTAGGGAGAAGTGTCCATGACTGGAGGGAAATAGAAGGGGGTGTCTGCTTTCATTTGATGACAAACCAGCAAGAAATGGAACTCTTAAGAATTGTTTCTGGAATAAGATTCTGAGATGTTCCATGGAAACTAGAACTGAAAAGGTAATTCGAGAGCTTTTTCCCACTCTTTGATTATTTTTCTCCCCCTTTTTTTAAAGGGGGTTTTACTGCATAGCACAGCACACATCACCAGCCTGGGGCATCCTGTTCCTATTTCCTCTTCAAGTCACCAGAAGATATTTGACAAGGAAAGAGGAAGAAAGCCAGAGAAAAGGGATAGGAAGGGAATAGAAAACAGATGCTGAAAGATGGGAACACACAATGCACAGCAGAAAGAAAAGATGTAGAATGAGGGAAAGAAAGAAGAACCCAAACCAAGAAAGACACCATGTAAAGCTTCTGGATCATTTCAGTGCAAGCTTCTGAATGTAAACATGGGAAAAGACTGTAAAAAAAGCGCAACTGTATTATGTATGTTCATAAGCATACTCCCATAGAAGGGAACTGAAAAAAATAAAATACTGGTAATGAAGCTATCAAGTATGTGTTCTCTCCTAGGAGAGAGAGTCGCTGAAGCCACTTCAGCTCCTATGAAGTATTTGATCCAACAAACTACACTTTGGCGCACAGAGCGAGCCCAACAGCCCGCTTCAGTTTATCCCGAAGGCTTTCTGGAAGCTCTGCCGGTGTCTGCCTGCGCGGAGACGGGGAAGGGGCTCAGAGGAGCGCACCTCACTGCCGGTAAACCACGGCAGCGCACAGACACGGGTGGCCAAGCGCGGCTCAGAGGTGACAGAAGCGCTCTGGAAGCTGGGGGAACCCAACCTTCCGTAGGAGCCAGGACCTCTCTGGCTCTCCTGCCCGGGGTCCCCAGCTCTCCTGCCCGCCCCCGAGCCCACCTCGCCCTCCGCGGAGCGCTGCCCGCACCCCTCCGGGGAAGAAACCCCTTACCCGGATCGTGGAAAGGCACCAAAGCGAAGTTGTAGAGCGGTCTCTTGGGTCTCTTGAGCGACGTCTCCAGAATCTTGGATGCCCCTTCGATAACTTGCACCAGGTCGTCGTACATGGAGCCCGTCACATCAAAGACGAAGGCCAGGGTGGAGGCTCCCTCCGGCACCGCCTCGCCGCCGGGATCGGGCGCGGCGTGGGGGCACAGGGCGAGCAGCAGCACCGCGCCCAGACGCGCTCCCCAGGCTCCGCTGCCCCCACGGACACCCATTTTCCCCGCCAGCCCGGACAGACACTGACAAACACCCACTGCCCGTCCCGTCCCGCTCCGCTCCCCTCAGCGAAGCGGGCAGGAAGCGCCGCAGCTTTTGTCTCGGCGCGGCTGCGGCCCCGCTCCGCCCTTCGCACCGGGGCAGCGCCGCCCTGAGGGAGAAGGCTCAGCCCCGTCCCTGCTGCGGGNTCAGGGCCGGCTCGCGCCGCGGCCGGTAGCGGGGTGGGCTGGGCCTGGGGCCACCGCCGACCCCCACACCTGGCTGCCGGCTGCCAGCCCCGCTCTGCCCCGACCTGGAGCCGTGTGGGGGAGCCTCGCTGGCGGGAGCAGGGCTGGAGAGTGAGGTACGGACCCGGCTCTGTCCCCACACCTGACGGGAAGGTGGAGACAGCGGTACTGGCCTGAACTCATCCTGGAGAGGACAGCTGAATGTATTTACTAGTTGATTATTATTACAACAGCGTGATGCGAGACTGAAATCGCTCCTACGCTTGGTTCTCCTCAGGCTTTGGTCACACTTCCACAGTGACCACCTGAAACGCAGAGGCTGGACCTGCCGAGGCCTCTTCCAGCCTTGGTTTTCCTCAGCTCCTGTGAACATGTTCTTGGAGTGGCTCTTAAAGTGGGTAGGAAAGACTCCAAAGTGTGATTAGGACCACGGCTCCGGGCACTGGTGTCTTTTGTGCAAGAAAAGGCAATGGAAGAGGTTTAAGGCTGCGTATTTCAGGCCTGCTTGGTTGTTTAAGGGTGCAGCTGTGTCCTAGCAGGCACTTTTTTTAAAATTCCATCCTCAGTGGCTGACCCAGCATGAGATGGAAGGAGTCAGGGGAGAGCCAGGAGCCTACTCCATGTCTCTCCAGCTCACCTCAGCGCTCCTCAGAAACTTCCCTCTGCCATGGGCTGCACCATGAGCGAAGGGACATCATTTTGAATGGGAGAGGGATTGCCTGCTTTGTTTTCAGTGGGATGAACGAGGCGGATGAGGAGCACAGCATCTAGTACAGCTCAGAAAGGTGGACTACGCAGCAGGATTTACCTCATTAGTTTCCCTCCTTATTCTACTAATCTTAAAATTGGTGCTAAAACTGCGCGCTCAAAGCCGTCATATTGTGACTGGAAAATTAATCATGTAGAAACATTGCTATCCTAATCAAGTTATAAGCCTGGAATTGAATTATAAAAAACAGATGTTTACATTCTTTCTTCCCCTTCAGCACTGATGTCATGAGAAGGAAGCACAGAACCAGAGCTGTGCAAAGCATTCGCAATAAAACCCCCAAACCGTGGAAAACTTGCCTCATCTGTAACTCTGCTAGCAGAGAACTCGGACCACGTTTGTCAAAAATGTTCACAAATCTTCTAAGTAGGGATGCGTTCAAGCAATGAAATAGGAATATGTATTTTGAACACCCTAGAGACTGGCAGCACTTGGATTTAAGGATTTCCTTCAGTCCGTTATGAAGATGAATTCCTGTTACATTTCTCCTCACAAAGAAAGCCATCATGTTCTTTCTGTCTTAAATTATTTCTCATTTAGATGTAAACAAGCTAGAACAAACCTCATCTCTATGAAAAAATAACCCTCTCGAACACATACTGCTGCATCTCTAAAACAATGTCATTTAACATGGGTTTTAAGGTACAACATAAAGGCAAATCTTTATTTCCTAACAGTGGAAACTGATATTTATTTTGGTTGCCTAACATTTTCCACTATAAAATATCCTTGAAGCTTGGAAATTCTAAAACTATTATTCACAGCAGGCCTTTGAAATTCGCAGGAAGAAAGCCCTGTAGCAAGAGGAAAAATCTTTTTTTTTTTTTCCCTTCTCCAATGAAATTATTTTCATAGTTTGCCAAAGAATCATCTCTAGAAAAAAAAATAATCACTATGTTCCTTCTGACATGCTCTACAGTAAGGTTTTGACAGCATGCCAGAATAATAACTAAGCACAAACACTCCGAGGTCAGGCCCATGCCACTGTCAAAGCACACTGTAGCAGAAACACCTGGAGATTATCAGGACAGGGGGGCCAGGGGGAGGGAAGGAAAGGGGAGGTGGGTTGGGGTACACCCAGGGGAGAGAGGGCCCCCGCCTCCCCACAAACTCAGCTTTGCCACAGCAGGATGCCACCTTCCTGATTTCCAGTAAAACCTCAGCGTCTCTTGTGCAGGTACGGATATTACAGTTGGTTTTGACACTTGCTTTCTGATTTTCAGCGCTTCTAACTTAACCTTGATATGGTCCTCATGCCAGTTTGGGGGCTGGGATTGGATGTTTTGTTTATGCAAATTGGTAGCATGGAAGAATTCAACAGATGTAGGCTTGATTATCTAATTCCTTCCTACTGCCACTCTGAGTAAGAGCAAAGTGTTACCCATCCGGGCTGTGTATTTATCCTGGAGAGCTGTAAGGATTATTAGATGAGGTAGTTCAGAGTTAGGGTCACTTAACTCCTTCTCTCTTCCTAGCTTGTCTCAAATATAAAAAGCGTAAAATTTGTATGTTGTGAGGAAAATATTCTAGTTTAGACTAAGATTGGGGAGGAAATGAAGTACTTTTCATCCTCTGGGCTTGTGTCTGAGCCTGCTCCATTTTGTAATTTGCAGCTAAAACCTATTACTATTCAATGTCTGCCTGTAAAGAAAGAGCTGCTGGTCTCATTCTTGTTCATAGTAAACAAACATCTACTTCAAAAACTGCATTTTCCATCTGAAGGAGAATATCAAAATGATTGTTTTTAGAGCTGATGCTACTCTCTAATTACAGAGCAAACTGCTGATACCAGAAGAGATTCTCCTCCTGGGATCCCATGGACCACTCTCAGCAGGCTGCATCTACCAGAGCTTTTTCTCACGACACCTCTTTTCTGGTCAGCAAGTTCCGCACGTATGCTCTGAACTGCTTTGTCACAGGCATTTGACAGTATTTTTTTCCCCTCTGGAATTCTGTACACATTTAAAGCTTTTATTCCCACTCCTCCTCAAAGTCCCCATCCCTCCTTTTTTCTTTTCTTTCTTTGAACTTGATTAATTGTTGCGGAAAAGAAGGGAATCATTGCTGTTTGTTTTGGGTATCTGGCTTTGGCTCTCTCTGTGAGAAGAGCCTGCATTGTATAGTAAGGTCTTTCCAGTTTGCAGACAGAGTGTTTTCTCAGCCAGTCACTCTTTAGTCCTGTCTTTGTATTTTGTGTGTACACACACTGCAGGGCCTGCATGTGAGAGGTACAACTTCATATTTATCAAAGTCATTCACGTCTCTGAAATGGAAAACAGCTTTTTCAGTCTCAAATACTCTGCTTTGAAGTAGGATGCTGGCAGAATCTCTGCTGGTTTGGGGAAGGATGGGGTTAAAATGCCATCCTAGAAGAGGAATGCTACAACAGGAATTGGCAGGTGTGCTGAGGAGCCTGACACCAGGTAGGGCAGCTCGCTGCTAACAGAGCTGTGAGGGAAGATAAACAAAAGGCAGAAAGGAGAAAGGACTGATAGATTAATCTTTGGTTATTATGTGGCAAAATCTTCATGTTTACCTACAAAGACCATGAAAACACCAGCACTACTTTTGGGGGGCGATTTTGCCCCGTGAATGCCATGATATGTTGAAGGTTCAAACTCTAAAGTAATCAAGTAAACGCTGACCTTTTTCCAGTCAGTGACTTCTATTTTTTCAGCCGTGCAGCTGGTCTCACATTTCTTCAGAATGCTTTTAGTACTCATCTTGTCTTTCGTTTCTGTGAGCAAGGCATTTTGCCTGATATAGTTAAAAGCTTTCCTCCAGACAGAACAAGGCAGCATTTATACCGAATAATCTTGATGCCTCTTAGTGTTTTAGTCACATCAGAGTCACATCATTGTGGGAAATGATGCATTATCTTTGCCAACAATATAAAACCTATGACTTAAAATACAAATTGCATGTGTCTAACTTTTGTTTGACTTCTGGCTTCTAAACCTTCAGAGAGGTCATATAAGTTTTCTCCCAAATCCATATGACTAGAAAGCAACTGCTTTTGTTAAGAAAACAAACCCTAGGATTCTAGCACAATCAGTTCTATGTAGGAATTGATGCTTTTATTAGAAAACCCACGTTCTCAAGAACTGCAAGTTCCTGATCTCCACTTTTCCAAAAGGTTTGTTCAAAACTGAAATCAAGCTGGAGGTTATATTCCCTACTCCTACCCTTCAGGTATCCAGCATAAACAGATAAGGTGGACCCATAATTGTGTTATTAAATGCTCACACCTGTAACGTCTGCCCAAATTCTGACCATCCGGCACCTCATGGTTACTGCTTCCTTTTTTAAACTCAGTGTGCATCGTGAGCCCAATGATGTTGGAATTTTTCAGGGCTTTGGCAATTAATGTTTTACAGGAAAATTGGATAAGAGAGATGAATGCTAGTAATTCCATATATTCTTCAAACATTTCTGGATGACACACAGCTTTTAATGTAAAGGTGGAAAAATTGGATATTTTTAAGATGCCGCGTGTTTTACATTGTAAAGAATCTAAAAGTCAGACAGAGATAATCTTTGCCATTTTCAATCTCCTTTTTCTGCTCCACAGAAGTTTGCTTGGATAAAAACTTACCTAAAGGGGAGCCATAGAAGCTGTGGCTGCCCCGTCCCTGGAGGTGTTGAAGGCCAGGCTGGATGGGGCTCTGAGCAACCTGCTCTGGTGGGAGGTGTCCCTGCCCATGGCAGGGGGGTTGGAACTCGATGATCTTTAAGGTCCCTTCCAACTGTAACCATTCCATGATTCTATGGTTCTGTGAAATGTCAGTTTGATTTACAGATCAACACATTTCAGAATATCACATAACAGTGAAAAAGAGCTAGACACCAGCAGTTTGTAGCTGTAGCAACTGGAGTAGTTTTTTTAATAAACGATGTGCCTGAGCCAAGAGACCGTTTCACCCTGCTGCAGCACTGAATCATCTCTCATCTGCAAGATGAAATCACTTTGCTTTTGGTTATAAAACGTTTGCTGTATAAAACAGGTCAGCCTGTGATCATGACAAAAAGGGTCACCCTGTGATCATGACACAGAAATAAAAGCCAGAGGCCAAAAGTTTTCTTTCTGGCTCAGAAACAGACTTTCTGCCTTTGTTAATACAATTACATATCAAGACCAGAACCAAGTTAGAACTTGTTCTGCTACTTCCTTGCTTCCTTGTTTGTGAAAAAAAAAAAAAAAAGAAAAGAAAAAAAGTAGCTAAAATGACAGATGGAGAAACAGGACAATTAAAAATGTGGGGCCTGCAGCTACTGGACAAGGCAGTCTTAATCTCTATTGATCTTTACTCTCCACATTGTAGCCTAAGCACTTCTGAGCACAAAGTACAACTTTATTTCAAATTAACATGTCCTTGCAAAATCTGTACACTCTGTAACCTTCTGCTCCATAGTTTCCATCATACAAATGAGGAATGAAAGCAGAGGAGGAGTAAATGACATGCTGAAAGGCAAACAGGAAATCTCAGGCAGAAATACTGATGAACACAGACCTAAATTTCACATTGCTCATGATCATCATTCTCCTTTCTCTGTCCCTCAAGATTCTTTGGGACTAAAAGGGGGATTATGCATCTCTTCCTTTCCTGAATATCTGTAGGGAGTGAAAGACCAACAAAACATCAGCAAAACACCAGCATGTTTGAAAAAGAACAATAAAGTTGGTGAAGGGTCTAGAGCATGAGTCTTATGAGGAGCAGCTGAGGGAGCTGGGGTTGTTCAGCCTGGAGAAATGGAGGTTGAGGGGAGACCTCATTGCTCTCTACAACTACCTGAAAGGAGGTTGTAGCAAGGTGGGTGTCAGTCTCTTCTCCCAAGTAACAAGCGATAGGACAATAGGGACCAGTCTCAAGTTGCACCAGGGAAGGTTTAGATTAGATATTAAGAAGAATTTCTTCACCAAAAGAGCTTTCCAGCATTGGAACAGGCTGCCCAGGAAAGTGGTGGGGTCACCATCCCTGGAGGTATTTAGAAGACAAGTAGACGTGATGCTTAGGAACATGGTTTTGTGGTAGAGTTGGTAGTATTAGGTTTATGGTTGGACTCGATGATCTTAAAGCTCTTTTCCAACCTTAATGATTCTATAAAAATACAAAAGTCCTGTTATTTGCTGTAGAGATAGCCTCAAAGGTGTAAAGTATTTTCCATTGTGAAGTTGCAATAATTTTGTTAGTGTCTCAAAAGGTTTTATAGGTTAATTTCTACCACTGATTAATAATTTTTTCCTTATTATTTGCAAGATGTTTTGTTGGCATTCTCTTGTCTAAAAAGAACCCATACTCATAATCCATCCTGGTTTTTAATTGCAATCCAAATGTTGTCAGTTCTAGAAATATCTGCACCATATCTGAACAGTTTCTAAGGAATATACTTTTTAATCTATATCACAGTGCTATTTGAAGATGTTAAATATCTAATGAGAAAGCTAATGTATTTCCTTATGAAAACGCTGGGAGCAGTATCATACACTGAAAGCAAGAGATGAACCGTGACAGAAGGGTCATTTTTCAAGCTCAGCTCCATGAAGATCAATAAATCTGTACTTGAACTTTTAAATTTCTGCCCACAGGAAATACATGCTAATTATCCACAGTTCTAAGCTGGTTTTACCCACAGTCATGTCATCATGCAAACTCTACTTATGGTTGTAGACTAAATAGGATGCATGAGGCACTGTGGGCTTCATCACACCTAAAATGTAAATATCTCCATAGATTTATTTTCACTTTCAACCTGAGCACCCTGAGCTCTTTTTCCAGTCCATGGAGATCAGATCAAGATAGTGAATGGCAGCAAGGCCTTAATTTGTTGTTAATGAAGAGAGTCAGAGGTGACTGATTCAGATAGAAACATCGACACAGCGGGCACCAGCATCCAGCCTGTGGGTGATGAATGTTACCCGTACAGTCACAGTTCTGTGCAACTGTGTGTGTCCCTACTGGTTTACTTCTAAGTTTAATCCAAACTTTTGAGACAGGATTTTATGAAGGATTTCCTGAAGGTCCTTTTTGAAATATCTTTTCCAAGTCAGTTCTCTGTAAAGCAGTCCTAGGTTGTTTGACTGCAAATATAAGAGCAAGCAGAGAGTGCCACAGCAGAGCTATGCAACGTAATACAGTACAGACCCCTCATATCACTGAGGAGAATCACCACGTCACCTGTTTGATTTCTCCAAGAAATACTCGTATATGTACATTAAATTGCACTCATAACTTTCCATCAAATTACATGTATAGAAAGCTTGATGTATAGATGCCATGAAATGCCTGTCGGATACAGGAGTTTTTGCAAAACCACCATGGCACTATTATAAAGGTAGTCTAAAGTTTTTATCATTGAAAATTATTGTGTTCTCAAGAATTTCAAGATATTCTATTGGCCAAGTCAGGATTTTCAGTAGAATTTGCAAACAATTAGGCAACCACTCTGCAATGTGAAAGTAACGGTAGCAAGTTTAGGTTGAGCCTCAAGAACACCATCTCCCTCTACTGGTAAATCAGGATGAAGTGGTTTGAAAATGGATTACAAAAAGTATGGATTTTTAGTCTTACTTTCAATAAAGTTAGAGAATATAATATGAAACTATTTTTTAACAGTTAAGGTTGAAAACAACATTAAAATATAAGCAGAATTCACAGAAGCACACGCAGACACCATCCTTATATCCAAATGTTTTGTAGATTTATACAATTTATACAAGTCTCTCTACGGGAAGGGTTTTCTGGAAAGTAAGTTTAGTTGCACTGTTGCACAGCATCATCTTAGTGATATGAGAATTCAAAAAGGAATCTAAATCTCTCCTCTTTCAGTTTAAAACCATTCCCCCTCGTCCTGTCACTAGACTTCCTGACAAAGAGTCCCTCCCCATCTCTCCTGTAGGAGCCCTTCAGGTACTGGAAGGCTGCTGTAAGGTCTCCCCGGAGNTTGGCCTGGATGAACTTCATGAAGTTTGCATGGGCCCGCCTCTCAAGCCTCTCTAGGTCTCTCTGGATGGCATCCCTTCCCTCCAATGTGTTGTCTGCACCACACCGCTTGGTGTCATTCACAAACTTGCTGGGGGTGCACTCTATCCCACTGTCCATGTCACTGACAAAGATGTTAAATAGCACTGGTCCCAGAACTGACCCCTGAGGAACACCACTCATCACTGGTTGCCACTTGGACGCTGAACCATTGACCATAACCATTTGAGTGCAGCCATCCAGCCAGTTCCTTATCCACCAGGTGCTCCATCCATCAAATCCATGCCTTTCCAATTTTGAGACCAGGATGTCATACAGGACAGTGTCAAACACTTTTCCTAAATCCAGGTGGATGATGTCTGTTGCTCTCCCCTTAGCTATGAGTGCTGTAGCACCATCATAGAAGGCCACCAAATCTGTTGGGCATGACTCGCCCTTGGTGAAGCCATGTTGGCACGTCTCCAATCACCTCTGTATTTTCCATGTGCTTTACTTGAGGTTCCAGATGGTTTCAAACCTGGTCCTCTACAGTAGGCAGTTCTTCATTCTCATAGCCCCTGGTTTTGCCTTCAGATAATATCAAAACACATCTCATTCCTCTCATACCAGGAGCTATCCTTTGGAATGCAGTTGGCAGATTTGCAGCCCCTGCGCTTAATTACTGCATCTCACGCCTCGGAATTAACTCTTCTATTTTTTGTTTCTCAGGAAGAGCTAGTTAGGGTACAGCATCATATTAACACTTCTTGGCAGAAAGGCCGCCCAATTAGCAGAACTGCCTGATAGGTGTATTCTCACAAAGCTGTACTAAAAGAGATCTAGACTTGTTTCATCTCAAATCATGAAATAAAATTACTTCCTTAAATAACAAAGAGTTTGTGTGTTCATGCCATTCGCATAACGAAGAAGAAAATAAGAAAATAAGTGTTTAGTTCTCCAGTGTTACATACTTTGCTCCTTTAAAGCCTGTCAGAGATTTATTTTGTTTAAAAACAAACGTAAGTCCAGATTCTCTGCATCTGTCTATATGGGCTTAGCCAATGATGAAAACTACATGGCACTTTTCCCATTACCTATCCTCATCCCCATGAAAGTGTTACAAGAATTAGCTCACAGTTCTGATCTAAATATTAATATTTTGTGCGTGTGTAGACTTGGCTGATTTAGGTATTTCTCACATTATCAAATATCCTCCTTTAAATTTCTTCAGCAACACAGCACTAAAGGCATCAGGCACATGAAGCGTGTTTTCCTGGCATTTGAAGAAACCAAGTTCACCCAATTTGTAAGTTCATCGGGTTTGAGTGATTTTTTTTTATTCTGCAGTTTCAGTTTTTACATAAGCCCATAAAGACCAAGGTGTCATTAAAATCCTGCCAGACTGTAAGTTAGCACCTCACCAGTAGTAACCCTGTATAAATTTCCAAGACCTCTAAGTAGTGGAGAGCTAGTTTTACTACTGAGATAGACTATATTCTCCACAGGCTTGGCATAATGGAGATGTTCTTAAAACTTGGAATGCTTCTCGTGTTTTTTTTTTCCATATAGTCTGATGATCTTTCTACTGGGAAATGGGAGACTTCTGCTAGGCATGGAATTTTCTAGGGTTAAAGGGATGAGTTGAATAAGAATGTGCTCAAGCTTTTATTCATAACAAGAATTAAAAAAACTTCCATAGGGAAGGGAGATAAAAAAGACTTCCTCTTATGAAAGACAGTTATTGTATGAATGTGCACATTGCACACTTAGGTGGCCAGGCTGATTCATCATTTATCATTAAGTTACCTGGCAGTTTCTGTTATGACTTTGTTTTCAGGCCTTTTTTTTGGTCTGAAATTTTCCAGATAAAACGTCTGCTTTGAGGTAACGTTTTTGTTGTTCAACCAAAAGAACTCAGGTGTTTCCAAGAGCACTCATTGTATCCCAGGTGGAAAGAATACAAGCTCCTGAGTCAGCACAGGTGGATCAGTGTCACTCTAATCATGGCTCCTGTCTGGTCACAGGGTAGACCCAGTCAAGACCCCAACCCACACTGCACAGAGAAGGATTCTGAGATCAGTGTTGGGTCGGGTGACACCATCGTCCAGACTGCCAGGGTACATCCAAGTATACAGCCCTTCAGCTTGCCCTCCTTGAATCAGCTAAACAATCTTACCGATGAAGTTCCTGTTATTAGGAACACTTTTATTTTATTTTCTTGAAAATTGAATTTCTTTAGTCAGACAAAAACCTTCAAATTTAGTTTTCCCTACAAGGCTCTGTATTTGCTACTAGCCAGGTACTCCAGTCCCTCCAAATTAACAGTCTTGCCAGTCAGAATCATGACTCAGAGTTTCTCTTACTCAGGCACTATAAGAAGCAGGAGAAATGTCTGCTTGGGAAAAAAAAAAAAAAAAAAGAAAAAATAAAAGAAAAAATAAAAAAGCCAGAGTAAGGCATAGCCCTCCAGCTATAAAAGCTGGATGGAGACCATGAGCCACAGGTCTTCCTGAACACACCATTCTTTCTGACATGCACCATTTTATACTTTTGATTCCTCGTGTACAACAAATACCACTCAGCATCTTTACTGGGGTGCTACAATGCATGTACGCAACTGTTCTTGTCAGGTCTGTGCTGTTTCAGTGAGCAAGTGTCCTTTAAAGCACATACTCTGATGCATTAAGGATAGGGTTACATTAATTAGTAGTCTAATACTCAGACTTTAGTAAAATGAAAAGTAAACCAATGGACCTGGTTTGCAATATAAAGCTCTGGATGAATGAAAATTAATCAGTTGCCAAACTCTGCATTTTTTTTTACCCATACCCACTCACTAAGATGCTGTGACATGCAGAAGCCAAACTTCTCCAAGCAGCTCAGCTCCCTCCACTTCTCCTGCTCTCAGCACATTTCAACAGATTCTGCAGCTGATCAGAACTGAACTCCAGTCCTGGTACCCTTAAAAACTCTGTTTGCATAGTGTTTCCAGAATAACTAAAAGCAGGAGGTATCTGAGAAGTTATAAACCAGTTAATGTCGGCAAGATTTCAACCTGGTTTTCCGAGACTCGAGAAAATCGAATTGTTTGCATAAATAACCCCCAGCTGCAGCTGGTCTACGCAGTCTTTGCAGCTTTACCTTTACAAAATCCATACTGAAGCCAACAAGCTTGCCTGCAACTATAGTGGCTGCAAAACGAGGACCCATGTAGACTTCATGAGGTTGGTGCAGTGTGGCAGAAACCTCCACCTACCAGCAGTGTAGCAGTTAAAGCCAGCTGTAAGCAGCAAGGGTAATTTCCCTGTAGTCACTGGATCCTTTGGCCCCTGTCAGAGCACAGCAACGGTTGCTGTCACTAGTTCAAGACCTTAGTCTGAAATGAGATTTGCCAGTGCCGTGTCGCAGGCTAAACTTCTCTTATAAAGTCTGACTTGCAAGAGAGAAACTTGGTTGGAAGCCAAACCACAGTGGCATGTGAGACAAGCAAGCCCATTCTACTCTAACTCAGTAGAGCATCAAGTGACGCTTTGGTCATTGCCTGTGGTTTGTCTCTGCTCCAAAAGAGTTAGCTGCGTGTTTTCCTTACTTTGTATAACTTGATGACAAGCCCTTTCTGAGGAACCCCAGTGGATCTTTATAAGTTTAGATCCTGAATAACTAGCATTAGCTGAGCAGGGAGAACTAATTGTTCCTGCAACTACAGCTGCTGGCTTGTACACAAGAAAAGTTTCTGGGTTTCTGTAAGAAAATGATCTTGGCTATGCTTAAAAACACAAATTCCTATTTAAATTCTCTGTTCTTGTCATGTGGTTGTCTTCTCAAGTTAGTTTTACCTCCTATCTTCCATGTTCCTGACTCTATGAGTCTAAAAGCAGAAGGTTGTCTGTTAGATTGAAAAGGGTTCAGAAATAATGTTCGTTACAGTTAAACATAAACAATAACTCACTACTGGCATGAACTGCAGCTCGCTGATGTTAGCAGGCTTCTTCCTTTCAGTTTTCAGCCATTTTTGGATCAGACCATTGCCTTTTAGACAGGCAACATCATAGTACCCAGAACAAGCTGCTACTTCATGACGAGAGGCTGTATGAGAAGCTAAATGACAGGCTGGAAGTAGTCTGACCAACTTTCTTATAGCTCCTATTTGTCTGCTTTATTTCCAGTATGAGGATTTCTGAATCCACTGATTAGGATGCTATATATATTGTCATATATAGAATAATTTTTAAAAAATGTAGGGACTAGGCCAGCAGGACTGCTGCTTAAGTCCACAGGCACACTGGTGGAACTCTGTCTGACTTACGACTTCTTTTAACCTCTCTCTGTGCCCACCAATAAACGTGATCATTTTCATGAGTTAAAATTCAGTCAGTAAAATACAGAGAGACTTCTCCTCTCCAAGGATTGAAGCCTAGAAGCAGTTTAGGGTAAATATCCTTTCCATGTCCGTCAGCTAATTATTTTTTTTTTAATTAAAGTGAATTGTAATGGTTAGAAAAAGGACTTTACTTTAAAGAAAAGTCCCTCTTGCTACTGAACGTTTTGTTTGGGGGGTTTTTGGTTTTGTTTTTGTTTGTTTGTTTGTTTGATTGATTGTTTTGTTTTTTAAATCTACAGGACATGGTTTAAGTGCTGTCTGTGGTACTTTTCAACCATCTGTAAAACAGTAAAACACACTTATTTTATTTGCCCAGCCTTCCTGAGCTAGTGCAAAGATTTTTAAGATCTTCACACTTTAATGTATGTGGTTATGCTTCTCACATGCCAAGATAATATTTATTCCTGCTTCATCACATCAGTGGTACTGACACAGAGGTTATGACATCTATTATGATCAGAGGCTCTCTGTAGCCTTTTGGGGATGCTTATTTCAGTCATTCAAGTTATTACTTCTTGCAGTTATCGGGTTTTTATTTCCACATCTTTTGTTCTTAGTAAAGTGTTTCTAAATCCACTTGTCAAAAAAAAAAACACCCAAAAAATACATAAGAGCAGAGAAATAGCACTTTCAGGAGTTGTCTTTTGACTGCATGTGTCAAGAAAGAGCTCCATCTGATGATTCAGGGAAGGATTTCAAAAAACAGAGGGGCAAAACCACACTCTGTTATTTGGGGTTTCTTATGCTTAATTTTAATATAACTACAGTAGTTGTATTTGATTTTCAGCTGTTATTTCTTGCAAGATACCTTGCTTTTTCATGTGCTGTTTTTAATAAAAGAGGGGGTTTTTTAAGGAACGGTATAAATGGGGGAAGATGAAAATATGTGTTATATCCGGGACAAACGTAAACAGAAACAGCTTTCAGAATTTGTCGGGCAATAGGATCTTGCTTTTGGTGCAAGACATCAGGAACAAACTGTGCCCTGGTACCACTAAATCCAAGTTTTAGTGATTAGAGCTGTTTTCTCTATATATTGAATAGAGTTTGGATGTACAGAGCTCTCAAGTAACACAATTACCCTCTTAAAAAAATCCTGTGATTTCCCTGATACGCCTTTAGTTTTCCTTTTGGGTTTAAAGTTCCTTGTTACAGGACGTTCAGATTTTGAAGTCATACAACTGTAATGAGTAATACATGCCTAAATTAGGAAGTTACATTTTTATGAAGGAAGGTGAAGGTTCTGCACCAAATATTGCTTCCACTGCACAGTTACAGCTCTGCTTTCTATGCAAAGTCCTATCTCCTGCTGCCAGGACACAGTAACAAGGGTATAGATTCGATGTGTGACCTAATGCAAAGATATTTTCTGGATGGATATGTTTTTAAGGATTCACAAAAGGCTATTTGGCAAAGTAATGACAATTGCAAAGTGTACAGCTTGACTCTAAGCTTTTAAGTTAAAGGATAGTTCAACTGGCTGCACGTTTTACAGTGCTAGCCACGAGGTGGAGACCTTTACAACGGATTAGTCTTAAAATCAATGGCTTCTGTGAACATACCACTTGCTTCTAGAAGCTTGGGGTTGCTACCACCTCTGCCTGCAAACTGTTCCTCCTGTAATGCTGGCCTTAGAGGTCCACACAGGGAAACGCTGCATCAGGTGCTGCTTTCTCCGATCAAGAGTCCCACACTGTACACACAGCATGTGAGGAAGGCACTTTCCTGCCAAGAGTCAGCATATAAAGGACATGCAATGCCACTGAGACTAATCCGACTGGTAGAGGAGAACCATTTCATCTGTGTTGCTGGAATCCGTCTATATTTTTCAACAGAGATTCTTAGTCAGAGATTGGTGGTGTCTTGGGGCTGGCAGACTTGCTTTTGAAAGCATCCATTTACAGTATGTTATGGGTTCTTATTCCTATTCTTTTCCTCATAATTAGTTTTAAAAGCGTGGGGAGGGAACAAATTAATATAAAACAGAATTGTTAGTTAGGAACTCCTGATTCCAGAATAGATTCATTTAGTGGCTTTGAAAAAAAATACTTAAACCTGTGTTTCTCCAATACTAAAATAGAGATGATATTATGCTTTGCTATTTTACAGATTATTTTGAAGGAGTTGCACTTTTCCTTCAAGGTTCAGAACTTATGATTAATATTGCTATTTTCTTTACTTGCCCTTAAATAGAAGCAATAGGCTGTTCTGCAAGATGTCACCCCTGTCTGAATATTAACCCAATATCCAAGCTTCGGATTCCTCCCTCGTGAAGTTAATTTCAAAACAAATCTATATAGCCTGAACAAGACAACTATCACATATTGTGGACATCTGGACGGGAAGGCAAGGCATGAACACACAACTCAAACATGTAGACTTCAACCATTTCAGCAAAAGGAGAATTCCTACAGCATAGGTTTTACCCAGCATACATGAGGGACTAGGAGGAGATATTCCCCAGCCACCCAGAATCAATGTCAGGAGACCACATTCAGATGAGAGAGTTTTCTTTGCACAGACAGAGTAACTTAAAACAACAACAAAAATAGAAATAATAATTAAAAATGTTGTTGTTTTTCTCCATTTCTAGGTTCTGTGGGTTAGAATATTTAAGGCATTTTCAACTTTAATCCAAGAAGTATGAACGCTCATAGATCGTGCTATGAACTTGCCAGGTTAGACACAATGGGCACAGAGTAAAATAGCGTGTCCTTTTCAAAGAAGGATTCTCTTTTATTCTCAAAGACATCAGGAATTAGCTTAAAGATTTCCACTGCAAGAATTAAATAACCTAGCAAGAGCAATGGCCTGCCATATGACTTAAGCATCACTGGGATTAGATATTAAGTATGAATAATTACAACCATATAACTTTCCTCTTGATCGCCCAGATATCTCCCTTATGCAATACAAATCTAAATAAATCTGAAAACAGTGACTCATATCCATCTACTGTGCACTAAATCCAATGGTATGTAACCCCATTGTTAAACCTTTAATAATTCCACTCAGAGCTATCTTTTGTTCCTCTGCTTTGTCAGTCAACCCACTTTAATACCTAGAGAGGCTGTTAAATCTATAAAGCTCCTGAATTTTGCATGGCTCATCTCGTTACAAAAGCTTATTACACAACATAGCATTTCTTTTCATGGTACACACTGCTGAAGAACAGATACGTTGCCGCTTTGTCAAAGCTGGAGCATCAAGCTGCTCTAACCAAAGGACATGTGCAAGTTAACAAGGTATGTGTTTGCTGGTCGTAGCTGGCACCCCAGTGTTTCACTGACTACAGGATATCGGCTTCAATTCAAGATTTCTGCACACTGGTCTCAGCCCTGGACCCTGGGCAAGATATTTAACCGTTTTGTGACACAGGTTCTTCGCTGCTTTGCTGAGGATGACAAAAGTAACTTGAAATTTTAATTACTATTTAGAAAGTACCTCAAAACCGAAGTCTACAGTCTTACATCTCCAAGCAAACACCAACGAAATAATTTAGCATTGAGTTTCCAGGTACCATATTCCCCTAAATAGAACCCGTGACAGATGAGGAGAGGTTGAAACTATTGGGTTTGTTCATCCTTACAAGAAGAAGTCTAAGGGAAATGTCTACCTCATGGGAAAGTGTACAGATGATAAAGCCAGACTTGTTTGGAAGTGCAGAGCTATAAGGCAAGAGGCAACAGACACAAGCTGGGAACACAGGAAATTCCAATCAGGTATAAATGAACTATTTTTCACAATGAAGGTGGTCAAAAACGTCCAGAGTGCGTGAAATCCCCATTACTGGAGATAATCAGACCCAGACTGAAAGAGGCCTGGAGTAAGCAGATCTACTAGGGTCTTCTTTGAGCAGGAGGCTGGACCTAGATGGAATCCAGAGGTCCCTTCCAGTGTAAACTGTTCTGTGTTTCAATGACAATTATGCCTTTATTCTTAGATAAAGACTCCAGGAATCAAAAAAGCAGGAAAAAGTAGTTTGTGCCAACAAACCACCTCTCTCCTATCCCCAAGCCTTTTTCCTACATTTTTTGCCAAACACCAAGCTCAACCTTTTCCAGGAACACCTCCAAGGTAACTTCGACTTTTCTACTCTTAACAGTGATTAGTTTGTTACCTGTTGAATCGCACAGTTTGCCTTTGACACTTCATATTGTCAAATAGTGCTCTGAATATAAAGTTAAGTGGAAATCTAGACTTTTTTGCAAACAGCCCAAATGAAACTTACAGGCCCAAGAATGCTCATACTCTGATGATCACCAAATACAGTACTAAATTCTGTGAGCCGGACTGTTTGCTGTTCATGCACTGGAATTTTGCAAGTTTCTGGCAAGAAGTCCCAACTCACCCACTTTTACTGTATGAGTTTTAGGTATTATTTGCCAGTAGAGGTGTTTCAGTCACTTTTTGAACCTAGTTAAACAAAAATGAAAATAATGATAAAAAAGGTTCACTTCATTAAACATAACAGAAGGCAGACTTGCTCATTTGCTTGGGCAAAGGTGCAGTGCTTGCTTCAGCTCCCAGCAGTTTCACTGCTTTCAGATGGTGCATTTCCATTACAATAGGCTCCATTGTCTCTCTCTTTCCAGAAATGTTATCAATTATGTAACTTGTTTCACTTAGAGATCTCAAAGCACATTTTATTCCTGAAGATACTGAACACAGAAAAAAGAAAAAGCACTCAAAGAACTTGCCGAAGTCACACTTTGCAGATCATTGTTAAAACAGAACTAACTCAGCTCATCCAATTCCTGCTACTCAGCCCACTCCTCCTCTTACACAAGTACCCGCCTAAACAGTCAGTGAAAACTTTTGTTGATGTGAAATGCAAGTGGAATAAGAGCAAACCTTCTCAGTTTGCAAGGGGTCGTGCAGCTTTCCAGTCTCAGATAATGTTATTTTATTAGTAGAGCAGCTTTGCTCCTGCTTTGCTTCCTTAGAAGTGTTCTTGCTATCTCTTCTCATCTGTAGGCGGAATGTTTCCCCAAACTGCCCCTGGAGATGTATCCTTTCCCAGCCTGCCTACACCACTGCTAAGGTTGAAATTTGGTTTGTATCTCTTCACAGAAAGCAAAGTACGCTGCCCACTGAAAAATCCTGCACATCTAGAAATACTGTAAAGTAGTAAATAGTTCTTACCTAAACAAATGGAAGAGAAACTCGCTGAAATTCAAGTGACTGTGAAAACAAAGAACCCAGCAGCAGCAGCTAATAAAGACTGTTAGATTATCTGCACTTGTATATTCACAAGTACTAAGGAAGAGAAAGAACTGTGTATGTTCCCAAAAGTTCAAAAACTTCTTTCCATTCCAAAATGAGGCAAATTTCTCATGCATATCTACATCACGAGCTCTGTATGCAGAAAGGACACAATTCTGCTTTCCATGATCATCAACACGCCTTAGCCTATTTTTAGTTCCCATTTGTGCCAGGCCATTAAAACACTGAGGGCTAACACAGGGAGGGCTTAACAGAGAAATTTCCTCTATCCAGTTGCAGTTTGTGCTTCTCCATCCTTTTAAACTCACTCTGCAGTTAGAACTGTTTTGCCTGAGGTTAGATGCTATTTCAAGAATTTAACCTAGTTTCATAGGAAGATGGGCTCACGATTCAGTTTTTACACACACCCCTTGATTACTGCAGCTCTGCTGTTAAAAGGTACTAGCTTGATAGCTCCAGATGATAAAGTTGTACCATGGACACAGCAGGTCAAGCTGAAACACAGACTTTCTCCATGTTAATGCCACTGTACATCCAGTCTGAGATGAATGAACCCACCAGCCATGAGGCTCATGGAGCAGAATGAGGAATGGAGGCAGAGGAGAGGAAAATAAGGGGAGTCCTTCCAAGAAACTGGCCTTCTCAGCACCAAGAGGTTTCTGCCACCTTTCTCTATCTGGCAGTGTGCTGTGATCGCCTGCCAAGAAGAGACAGTTACTTCTTTTTATCCCTTATATCAGTTGCTGTGCTCATATTTAATCTATCTGGTAACTTTTAGGTTATTTCTCATTGCACTCCAACGATAAGTAAGTAGCAACAGGACAAGGGGTAATGGTTTTAAATTGGAAGAGGGGAGATTTAGATTAGATACAAGAAAGAAATTTTCAGTGAGGGTGTGAGGCACTGGAACAGGTTGCCCAGAGAAGCTGTGGCTGCCCCATCCCTGGAGGGTTCAAGGCCAGGCTGGAGAGGGCGTGGGAGGTGTCCCTGCCCATGGCAGGGGGATTGGAACTCGATTATCTTTAAGGTCCCTTCCAACTCTGAGCATTCAATGACTCTATGATTATTAACAAGGATGCCAAATGCTGGTCAACTTAGGAGGCAGAGTCACCTCTCCAGGGCGCTGCTGGTCCTCAGGCACTGCTGCCTTGGGTAAGTCTAACGTAGCTATGGAAAGACTCCTAATAACCTCCTACCCACCTCTCAGGAGGGACTTTTCTTCACTGCTTTCACAGAGTTAACTGACCGTCTTGTTCTTTCAAAACCCTCAAGATTTCTTTTTCTATTGTATTTCTCAAAGTCAACCTTCCATGGTGGAGTGGCAGCAGGCACCGACCTGCTTACAAACCTGACTGGTTTGTTAGCAGAGACATGGGGAGTCAACATATTCCTCTCTTTCCTCCCCCATCCACAGTTCTGGAAAAGTTTTATGAGGTTTTTAAAATCTTCTTGAACGGTGATCAAATAGAGATAGAATGAATTGAGTTCTAAGCTCTACCCATGCCTTTCTCCTGCTGGTTGGAAGGTAGCATCAGCACTGAGCTGAACTCAAGGCGCAGCTCCCAGGAACTCGGGAAGAGTCAATGAGTTACAGGCCTGTAAGAGCTTTTCCACTTGTGGGAAGACACCTGGAGTATGATGAAAGGGTTTCACTCTTCACTACACCTAAGACCCACAAGCAAGTTTAGGGGATTATCCAGCCCTTTATTTTACTCTATTATTCTGCTTATATAGCAGTGGGGAATCTATCCTCTAAGCCGAAGGAGTGAGGCATGGGAAGCTCTCAAAGCAGCCAGGAAGTTCCCATTGCACAAGCTCTTTAGCACAGGCAAATTAGTGGAAGTTCAACAGAGACACCAGGACTCTACAAAAGCAAATCTACACCCCAACATTTGTGAAGAAACTTGTTCTGCTTGCCGAGAGAAGGCAACTACATCAGTCCTAACAAAAATGAACCAGACCACTTAACCACTGAAACTTCAGCCTGGAGTTGCTGTGACTCCAGTTCTTCCTAAGTGAGAAGGTGTTAACAGGTGAGAACATAGGCTGCCAAAACATGGAAACAGCTCAGCCCTCAATCCTATTAGAAAGTCTATTACTTTTAGCAGCCAGTACTAGAATCAGTGAGGTCCTACTGTTACCCTCAAAATTCCCGTGCCCGGTGATTACCTTGTTCAATTAAACAAGTAAGGGATACAAGTAGGGATATGGTTTGAGGCAGAATATATAACTGCTCGTTTCTTCCCAGCTAACTGCAAACTAAGCTTAGGAATTGTTTCCTGCCACCTAGAAAACAATATGCTGGCGGCACATACGCCTGTGTGCCTTAGTGCACTGTACGGAGATCCATTGTGCTGCATGTCAGGGTGTTTGTGCATCAGTATTAATGAAACAGAAGCCAAACAGGAACCGAGCACTCTCTGGGAACTGCTCCTTGATGGCATACCCAGGGAAGCAGGGAATGAAACATTCAGCAACTGTGCAAAAACTGCTGCGAAACAAACCCCGCTATCTCTTACTGTGTCTACCTTTTGTATAAAGTAACTCTGAGGACAAACAAGTGTGTTTATGCTGCTCTCAAGTGTTCTTGTTGTTGTTTTTAGGTTGTTTTGTTTGGTTCTAAACTCTAATTTGATTTAAATAACATCTGAAAGTAATTCTCCTTGAGGAACCTCTAAAGGAAATTTGCCTTTCAGTACCTGGGAAATTCACTGGCACAATTTAGGCTCTTTCAAGTAAATATCTAGGAAATATTTTACAAAATAACTCTATAAGCCTTCTGAATTGTGGAAGAAACCAGGTGAAATTTACAGGGGAAACTGTATGTCATTGGTACTAATGGCTGAGAAACCACAGGAGCACATATATTAGTCCTGGATGTCCAGGTTTCTCCTGGGCAGTAGGGTCTTTCTCTAATTTATAGCTGCTGCCTTTACAGCAGAACATTAAACACATACATGATGTTATTATTTAGAAGGGACTCCATTTCCCATACCTTAGACAGGAAAAATGTGCTTTCTAGGGACTAGAAGTAGTAAACTATGAATAAACTTCCTAAAGGGGAAGTGGCTTTTGTAGTTATTGTTTTTTTTTCTAAAAAGATGATCAAATTGTTAAAGTGCTGAGGCATGATTTTGAGAGAATGGCCAGCTTCCTGAATGTAAGGCCCTTTCTGAGGTTTCTAGAAGGCATCTTTTAAAAAATCTTTCATTCTTGCCGTGACTAAAAATCTTGTAACTATTACAACACTATACCATCTGTATAACAGGATCCTGGTAAGTAAAGTTATATTCCATCAAATGTTGCATTTTAAAATCTGTGCAAGTGGGAAAAGCATTTAACCTGCGTGGCTTGAATGGAAGGACATAAGACAGCAGAAGAGCTGGAAACTTCCTCACCCAAAAGAGGCGATCAGACTGTGCTGAGGTTTTGAGATGGTTAAATGGTTCAAAAAGAGCCATTGCTTCATCTTTTGTTACATTACACCTCCCTCCTGCCTGAACCTCCTGCTGGCAAGTCTGCCAACAGTTTAACAGCAAAGCTGTGGTTTCAAAGAGCTGATAGGCAACACTTGGAGTAACAACAAAGCAGATGCAGAAAAATGCTGGGCTTTAAATAATATGTTATTAACTGTTTTGCATGAAATACAGAAACCTGAATTCCGGCTTTGTCATTTTTTCTATTCCCACTTATTGCTTGGAAGATCAGGCTAATACTAATATAAAGGAATCATTAGTGAGTTTTACAAGTGGATGAAAGCATCCAGAACAAGGACAGGAATTTATTATGCTTTGAAAAGAAAGTCATGGGGGGAGGAAGAGAAGCAGGGAGAGAGAGAAGCAATTTTGAAGAGAGGCAATCTGGTGACTTTTTGTATTACTTCTGTGGAATTAACATTAATTTTTAATGTTTCTCAAAGGAAAATTAGATAGGCAGCAGGAAGGTTTAAATCTGCCACATATTTGACTTTCATCTCTCGTAGTAGAGAAAAGAGTGAACATCCATGAGAGAGAAAAAGGCAAATAAGTCAAGAAAAAATAAAAATAAAATAAAAAAAAAAGAAAACCAAACCAACCAAACAAAAAAATACCCCACCCTCACAACGTCAAACCCCCCAACTTTCAGAGAACATTCATAGACTACTCACAGCACTGAACCAACACCAATATCTCACAAGGCTTATATGCAAACAATATCACCAAAGAGCACCGTGTGGGGGCACACAGAAGTGAGACAGTTCAAAAGCACCCCAATGGCAAAGTGGAGTCGACCTGGAAGGCTTGGCAGCTTTCCCAGTCAACTCTTTCAAGATCTTCAGTCCAAATTCACCTGAAAATTCAAACCTGGGTGAATTTAGGAAATGAACAGGTTGGTTCTATCTTGAACACCTGAGTTGAGGAAACAACACATTTCTACTAGCTCTACTTGGAGTTGTAGTCTCATCAGGTGGTACACACCTTTTACTGAAATTATTAGAAATGTTTTTCATCCAGATACAATGTCATAAATCTCCATTTTAACAAGAAGAAAAGAAGTTTAGCTTCAATCCTTAATTAAACACATCTTTTGTATAGCCTGCCTCAAAAATATTTTTGTTCCCACAAATTTTATAACGAGAGTGTCTTCCTTCTACGAATAGTTCCCCCCACGTGCTGTTTTGTGAAGTGGTGTGGGGGGGTGGGTGAGGGAGAGGAATAAAAAATTGCTTGACCTTTGACCACCTTTCGATAAAGCTTTCTGGCACAAAAATCCCAGTGCCTAAAGGAACGTTCTCTACTGTTCTCTATTGCAGGAGCTGATGAGTTAGTGCTTTAAGAGCACAAATGATGTAGTGGTACTACCAAGGCAGACTCAGGACCCTATTCATGAACAAATTCTGCTGTCAATGTACACTCTTTTCACAATTTTCGTGCACAGATATTAAATTGAGTGTTCTTCAACCTTAAAAAGTAAATAAATACAAACTTCTCAAAGTTTGCTGGTAGAAGGAATCCCACCAGTTTTGTGGGATACAGCAGTTGCAGTAATAAATAAACATAATGCATTGGTGCCATAAAGTTGGCTTCTCTGGTTTTCTCCTTGAAAAGCAATGAAATATTGTGCTCCCTTGAGGACAAGGGGTTGAGTACAGCTCCTCTTTTAGCTGCCTCTTCTTGTTTTCTGCAGCTCTGTATCATAAATATTTTACCTCGTTGGTCATTCAGTGAAGGGAAGATACAAGTCTACTTCATTTCCTTTTAATTCACCTCCTGGTTAAGAAAGGCTTAATCAGAAAGGAGGCTTGCTCAGCATGAATTAGCAGTTTTATATGTATTAAGATGTTTAATCTACCACACATGTACCCACAAGGAACTTTCACCTCTTGAGTTGCTTGTACTTCTCCCTTCGCATCCCTCCCTCGTTCATCCTGCGGTCCATACTGAACTTGAACATTTTTACCAATGATTTTAGAAGGAAGAGAGGAAGGGGAGACTATTGTTGGCCTCAAGCAACAAACTTCAATGTCAGAGAAGGAAATAAACTGTGTTTACATTCCCTGGAAAGATCATGAGATTATTTAGGTGATGTCTGGGCAGTGCTTTGAACATTTAAAAGAGACACATAGCACTAAGCATTATGATGAATGGTCTCCCTTTTTTTTTTTTTTAATATCCTAATTTCCAAATACATACAGCCAGCCAAAATAGAGTTGAAAATGCCAGCAATGCTGGTGTAAATCCCTGGCATTACACATCAATATGCTCTTTCATGTGAAATTAAAACCTCCTCTTTGAGCATTAGCAGAAACAAAAGATGGGCACTTGAATAGTCAAAGGAAAAGCTGAAAATGGGAAGAGAAGTGATTGGAACAAATTGGACTGAGTTAATCTGTCTGCTCAACTCTAACCAAAGGGCAGCTGAAGAAAAACATTTTCTGCTCAGCTGCTATCATGTTAGACCACAAAATATCCCATGAGGGATATCAGCAGGCCCTGACCAATCGCATGCTAAGGTTGATACTGATCATATGTTGCATACAGTTTCTATAGGATGCTTTCCACCTAAAAATCCAGTGTTAAAAAGGTTCTTACTTACCACTCCTGGAGTGACCTGGGAGAAATCACCTTTTTTTTTTTTTGCATTCCTCATACACAAAACCAGGTTGAAAACGCAGCTTGAAATTTCAAACTTAAAGAGTTTACAGAAACAATATTAAAATGAAACCAGTATTAAAATAAACCAGTATTAAAATTAAGTATAGAATCATGGAATAGTTAGGGTTGGAAGGGATCTTAAAGATCATCAAGTTCCAACACCCCTGCCATGGGCAGGGACACCTCCCAGTAGAGCAGGTTGCTCCAAGCCCCATCCAGCCTGGCCTTGAATACTTCCAGGGATGGGGCATCAACAACTTCCCTGGGCAACCTGTTCCAGTGCCTCACCACCCTCACAGCAAAGAATTTCTTCCTAAGATCTCATCTAAATCTCCCCTCTTCCAATTTAAAACCATTCCTCCTCGTCCTGTCACTAGACTTCCTGACCAAGAGTCCCTCTCCAGCTCTCCTGTAGCTCCCTTCAGATCCTGGAAGGCTGCTCTCAGGTCTCCCCAGAGCCTTCTCTTCTCCAGGCTGAACAGTCCCAGCTCTCTCAGCTGGTCTTCATAGGAGAGGTGCTCCAGCCCTCTCATCACTTTCATGGTCCTTTGCTGGACCCATTCCAAGAAGTCCATGTCATTCCTGTTTTGAGGACTCCAGAGCTGGACACAGTACTCCAGGTGGGGTCTCACAAGCACAGAGTAGAGGGAGAGAATCACTTCCCTCAACCTGCTGCTCACGCTTCTTTTGCTGCAGCCCAGGCTGGGGTTGGTTTCTGGGCTGCCAGCGCGCACTGCCGGCTCATGTTGAGCTTCTCATCCAGGAGCACTCCCAAGTCCTTCTCCTCAGGGCTGCTCTCCAGCCATTCTCTGCCCAGCCCGTATTTGTGCCTGGGATTGCCATGTCCCAGGTGCTGGACCCTGTATTTGGCTTGATTGAACTTCATGAAGTTTGCATGGGCCCACCTCTCAAGCCTCCCTAGGTCCCTCTGGATGGCATCCCTTTCCTGTTGTCCTGAATTCCATACCCATCAACATGCAAATTACTTTTATTTGAGTGTAACATTGTTTCCAATTATAACCTAATTAAAAGCTGATTTATCCAGTATGTAGGCCAGAGTTACGATAACACTTTCACTTGGCTTAACAATCTACCCATTTTGGCAAGTCAATAAAGTGCTGATAGTCCTCAGCTGTGGTCTAGTTTTGTTGTTGTTGTGTACCCAGGAAAAATGAGGAAATTTTGTTTGAAATTGACCTCTCTGTCTATCAAATTCTGTCTACTTTTGCCACAAACAGTATTTCTGTATAATCATTATATAATTCCTTTCATAGTGCATCAAGATCACCCACTCCTACTAGGAAATCTTCTGGGATCCTCATTGCTCTGTCAAGATGCCTCCACCCAATTTCTAGCTTATGCTTGGACAATTCATATCCTTTTGTTCTTCTGTTGACATCTGCCTTCAGCTTTATAGCTTTCCCCCCACTAGTACATACCCCTGCCAGCTCTTATCTGTAGATAGGCATGATCCCATGTACTCCCACAGGTCCCTGGGAAAGCATCAAAAAGGACTGCTCAGCTCGTTGCAAGAGAAGGAACTACAAAGTAAAGCCACTAGAGACCAAAACAGACAAAAGTAGGAAAAACAGTTTCTGAGTTTTGCTGTACAGGTACCTGGGACCTGCTGGTGCTACAAGCCACGAGAGACATGAGCACCAAACAGGATTCACCTGACCCTCATCTGTCTTGTTAGTGTTGAATCTTCTGGAATCCCTAAAGTACTTTTCTCCCTTTTCTGCCAGGGTTATGCCAGGAAACCAAACCCTCTTTCCTGCTGCTGCTGCTGCTTGGGAAGTAGAATCTTTGGGGCAGACAGTGCTGTTGGCACTCCAGCAGATGTTTGCCACAACCATGATGGACTACTGTGCGTGCCTGCAATATCAGTTATGTCCTCAAAATAGTATGACACGTCCTAGTTGCATCTTGGTAACCTTCTGACAGCCTCCTGTGACCAAAGGTGGAAAAAAGATGAACATAGTCAGGACAAACAGCAAAGTAACTATGTGCTAGGGGGAAGAGGTAATTTCCCACACGTTTGAAGAAAATCATCCCAAGGGATTAAAAAAATTTCACAACTTCTTTTTCTTCATAAAATCCACAATAAAAACAGACCACATTAAGCAGAAATGAGCCTACCAGAACTTATGAATAACTTGCATTCTTCCATTGGAGCCTGGCCAGTTACCCTTGGAAAAAATTCCTGTTTACTTTGTAGTGAATGTGAGAGACACACAGTCTGCCAGAAGCTATTACGACAGTGAAAACACAGCCAGAAGCTGTCACAAATGGGGAAATCACAGAGAAAGTTAATTTGTTAACTTCAAGGACAAAGATTAAAATAATATCTATTTGGTAAAAAGTTATTTGCTTTATCACATAGAAGACTTCAGCTGAGTTTACATGAAAGCTATTCTTATTCAAAGGGAAACTTCAGATACTTCTTCAATAGTTAGCTTGTTTTGAAAATTTCATTAGATTTACAAAGAAAACCTCTTTTCTTGTTGTTCTCAGTTTGGCTGAGATTAATATTTTGCTCTACAACTGCAACTTTCTTCCACAAAGCCTCAGCCAGGATGGTTGCACTGGGAGTTCAGATGCCAGGGTCCTTGCTCAAGGCACTTCCTAAAATCTTAGGGGATGATTAGACATGCTTGGTCTTCTGGCCCCTCAGCAGTTCAATCCTAAAGTAAGTCCTACATAAACTATGGCCTAAACTGTAGACCTGTAATTTTAGAAATCTCAGAAAATACATACTTCCAGTACCCAGAGACCTGAATTCTGAGGCCTGATTAAGGTGACAAGCTCATTTGAGATGAAAAAGAGAGCAATATGTAGCCCTTACAGCTCACATATTTTTCTGTTGCAAGTTTAGATTTATTCCATTCTGATCTTCAACAAAGCAAATGCATTTTTTGTCAGTTTCCGTACTTTTGTATACAATATCTGTATTCCTCCTTTCGTGGTAAAGCTTATTGTAAACCATAAATTGAACTTAAGTGCACTTCCATTTACATTCTTAATTCAGTTTTCCATTTAACTTAGCTGTCTTCTATAAGAAGCTTTCCTCTCCTCCCACAAACTAATCAAAAGCTCATGATCTACAGATGTCTGCTGTCTCAAATCAGTCACATGCACCACAGCTGTCATAACTTCTTTCTGTCTCTGATGGGTTTTCCTATTGTCTATCTCATTCCTTCAAAGCACATTTTCTAGTCTTTGTTGTTTTACTTTATACATAACACCAAGAACGTGTTTTCCTGAACCAGAATCCAAGAACTGGTGACCTGATAACCTTGTAACGGTAGTAAAAACCGGAGACAAATATCACCTCAGAGAGACACTTGAGCATATCTGCCCTTGCCAGAAACAGGAAATACCAAGAGTCTTATGTAAAAGGTTTCTAACCTAAATTTACAGACCCAAGGGGCTGGAAGGGCTTAAATATGGTTCAGATAAACATCCAGATTTTCTGATGATTATCCAAACTCTTTGAGAATCTGGAAGTTTTGCGGCTGACTCATCAGCGCTACCTTGAGTACATCCTGGAAGCAGCCTGCACCTTGAAGACAGCAGTGATAAGGCTATGGTTTTTGGAAGCCAAATGCAAAAACATTAATTAGATCGAGTTGGTAGGAAGCTACGAAACAAGTGATGCTGTCGAGATTGCCAAGTGGCTCAGGAGAAATAAATCAGAGTTTATAAATATCTTCAAAGTAAGAATATCAGTCATTATTCACTGTCCTAGACTACAGGATCTTTAAGACAAGAAAGACAACATTGTAAGTGCCTGCTTGTAAAAATCTCTTAGCAAAAGGGGAAAATTTACACCTAGAAATCCTCCCTCCTAAGCCCCTAAAGGACATGACCAATGACTATGGTTAAGGAACAAGCCAGTGCTCCCCAGAACACAGGAATTGCCAATGCTGGTGGGTCAACCCAGGTAGGACAGGAGTAACTCTTTGAAGCTGCTGCATTTATCAACAGCTAGTGTAAACACGGACATTCCAGAAATTAACTTTTAAAGCAGATTAATAAAATCTCTATTTAGAAGTCAGGTAACTTTAATTTGATTTTGCAAATGAAGCCAGCTACATCAAATTTAGGCCAGTTTAATTCTGACTATGATTTACCACCTAGAAGCTTAATGCAGTTTGACTAATCCATGTTAAAATCACATTTTTAGTTAATTTAAGTTATTTGAGCATTCCTGCAAAGGCAAGCCCTAAATCTCACTGATACTAATTGACCAAAATAAGGGAGGCCTTGCATTTAAGTGATCTTTCTCCATCTGGTTCACAAAATCTTAACTTTGAAATCTGTTCAGCATAGCACATTAATGCATCAAAGAAACTTTTCAGGCTGAAATGGCAAAAACCTGTTGGTTTTGGTAAAAGTACTCAAAATAATAAAAAAGAAAGGTATTTTCAAATCTGGTTAGTAAACACACCTGGTTAAAGGGTGTCTGAAGACAGCCCAAGGATTCAGGAGGGATTGGGGACTTGAGGATACATAGAAATGGACCAATTATGACCTGTAAAACAAAGGTGAAGGAAAATTCACTGTCTCCAGCTCCTTGCACAGCTTCTTACTGAAAAAAAAAAAAGAAGAAAAAAAAGAAAAAAAAGAAAGCCTAAATTTCTATTCAGTCTCAACAATCAATTTACATTGATTTGCTTTTTTATCTTTAGAGGGCAAAAAGTCAAACAAACTCAAGTCCTTATCAGGTTAACTCTGTTAGCAAGAGACTAACAAAGGATTCCAATATTTTCTCTGAGAACTTGCTCTTCTCTTCCAGCTTGCCAGCAGAAGCATTTGTAAACCTCCTGTACTACAACTAACAACCGATCTACTTATTCCCACTTAATTCATGGATTTCAGATAAGGCATTTTGCATTTGCTAGATACTGTTAACAGGCTCAAACTGTCAAACCTGAATAAAAAAACCACAGTAGCAGGGGGACGGGGGAGAAGGGAGACAACAAGAGAAGCTTCTATGGGTATGTGGCAATAAAAGGAAGACTAGGGAAAATGTGGACCCTCTCCATAAGGAAATAGGATACCTGAATACCTGGGATATGGAGAAGGCTGAGATACTCAACAACTTTTTTGCATCAAGTGCTCTAGCCACCCCGCCCAAGTCACAGAAGGCAAAACCAGGGACTACAAGAATGAAGAGCTGCCCGCTGTAGGAGAAGATCATGTTCAAGACCATCTAAGGAATCTGAAAGTGCACAAGTCCATAGAACCTGGTAAGTTCTATCAACAAGTCCTGCAGGAACTGGTGGATGAAGTTGCCAAGCCATTATCCATCATATTTGAAGAGTCGTGGCAGTCTGGTGAAGTTCCCACTGACTGGAAAAGGGGAACCATAACCCTCATTTTTAGAAAGGGGAAAAAAGGAAGACCTGGGGAACTATAGACGGGTCAGTCTCACCTCTGTGCCTGGCAAGATCACGGAGCAGTTCCTACTGGAATCTCTGCTGAGGCAAATGGAAAATAAGGAGGTGATGGGTGACAGCCAGCATGACTTTATTAAAGGCAAATCAGTCCTAACACACTTAGTGGCTTTCTATGATGTCGTAACAGTCTTGGTGGACAGGGGAATTGCAGCTGATGTCATCTACCCAGACTTGTGCAAAGCATTTGACACTGTCCTGCATGACATCCTTGTCTCGGAATTGGAGAGAAATGGATTTGATCCACTTGGTGGATAAGGAAGACCGGCTGAGAGAGTTGGTGTTGTTCAGCCTGGAGAAGAGAAGGCTCCGGAGAGAATTTAAAGCAGACTTGCAGTACCAAAAGGGAGCCTAGAGGAGACATGGGGAGGGACTCTTTATTAAGGAGTGTAGTGAAAGGACAAGGGGTAACAGTTTTAAACTGAAAGAGAGTAGATTTAGATCAGATCTTAGGAAGAAGTTCTTTACTGTGAGGGTAGTGAGACACTGAAACAGGTTGCCTAGAGAAGCTGTGGAAGCCCCATTCCTGAGGGTTTTCGAGACCAAGTTGAACGGGGCTTTGAGTCTAGTGGGAGGTGTCCCTGCCCATGGCAGGGGGGTTGGAACTCGATGATCTTTAAGGTTCCTTCCAACTCTAACTATTCTATGACTCTATGACTGTAAAACTGCTCTACTCTGGAGCACGTCATGCCATCTAGTGCTTTTAATTAGCTAAAAGTAAGCAGCAGGGCTGCCTCATCAAATCTCAAGAACTGAACCGCTGTCCAAACTTTTGTCTATTTTTCTTCAGTGACAGTAATTGGTCTCCAAGGGAATACTGAGTCTACCTTCACACCTTGCTTGCTTTTCTTTTCAGGCATGACAGCACTGATACTAAATCACGAACACAGTCAGCTATTGCAAAAAGGCTGGTCCTCTCCTTTCCTTTTGCTGTGATTTCTTTCCCATGGCTGGACTTTCATAGTGTCATTCAAAACACGCAAACTATCCATCACAACAAATTACCTCGTGTCTCCCAGGTCAGTGACCATCCTTAAATAACCCCAATTTCTGATTATGCCCCTTTCCTGCATCTCTTGAGAAAGAAAAAGCAGTTGTAGTTCTCCTAAATCAGGTTTTTATATGCCAGGCCTGCTGGATTTAATATTTTCTGAGATGATTAAGAGAAATGACACACTATTTATAGAAAAACCCTTACAAGGTTTTAATAGGTTTTTCCACAAACTGACTGGTTTGCTTTCTTATTTGTTGTCCCTATCAAACTGTAATCCCCTGGTCTAAATTATCCATTCACATCTATTCATATACAGCGACAAATTCCAAGACACCACAGGCTGGCTGCTAGTGCCAAAATGCTGTAAGGGCATTTACTAGCATTTGGAGCATTTTTACTTCAAAGGAAAGGATTAATGAAGATTAGGGAAATGATCCTCAATCTCTGCATTTGCACTGATCAACCCCCACATTTCATACAATTATTTGTTAAACTACGTGTCAGCTACACTGCACAAAAGAAAATTTTAGTTCAATGCGGAGTGGGAAATACAATCTTCCAGATGTATATCCTGCTTCCAACATAAAAGCTCTTTTGATGCGCCAGCCCAGCACCACTGGCACTCAGACCCACTGTCCTGGACTGCTATGGCACCATTTGACGCTTTGCTTTGACCAGATGACGGCACCAGCTTCTGGGGTATAGTCACTACAGTTTTCCATCTGTTGTCAGTTGTAATTGCAGGGCACATGAAGCTTGAATGACAGGGTCAAAAAATTGCTCATTTAGTTCCTTATATCCCAGAAATGAAAAAGCAACTTGCATTTGTGTATCAAGTTCATGAACACACAACCATAGGGCAGTGTCAAGCTTTGAGTGCCCTGGTTTGGCGCAGAACACGTTTAGGAAGCTCTAGGTAAGGTCTGTCTCTGCACTAGATGAAACCTTCACCTTGCAACAGTTATGCACCTAACGGTTTGTGCCCACTAGTTATACAGGAGGCTACTCCAACAGATTTATCTTTTTCCTCTGGCAGTGAGAGTACATTTGCTACTGTTCGTATCAGTAATGTGCTGCACACACATTCTGGTAAAAATATTGTTTGATACCAGGTGATGAAAGGAGAAACACCAAACACAGGCATTTGAAACTCATCTCCCATTGCAAATCCCTCCAAACTAGATGTCAGCATATAACATTATTTTTTAAACTTGTCTGCTGTGCTTGCAATTGCATCGAAATGTGGTAAGATTTAATGTGTTATTCTGAAAAGCAAATGCACCTATATTTAAACAAAGTACAGCCAAAGTATCCTGACAAAGTCTGGGTAACCTCATTCATTGATTAAGGAGACTTTGGTTCTAAGGATATGATAACTTACAGACTTGTATCTAACTTTAGACACGGTGGTCTTTTGTTTAAGGAATGTAAGTAGCTTTTTAAATAGTGTACAGCTCACATTCTGCTAGTTTGGAAGTGAGGAGGTTCTGTACAATGTGCTGTCTGTATTTGTTGCATCAAATGTGTTCAAGTAAGTCCTGTTTTGTTTGTCTAATCAAATGTATTAGTAAGTAAGCAAAGGAAAGGGGGATTTCCCTTTCCACAGCCTGCTGCCTGACTGGGTGAGCTAAACAATCTGGTTTTTCAAGTTCTACATTGTGATGAAAATAAGTAGGCCTTAGGGGAAATGGCTGATGGAACATTTTCTACTCTTTTTGTTCACAATTTAGCATATCTAAGAGACTGGAGGGCAAATTATGTGGGTATATGACAATCCTGACACAGACTTTCCCACAATCTTTTCCTTTAGGTTTCTACCAGTTGTGCTAGCAGTGCTTGCTCTATTTACAGCTGATCTTAAAAATAAAACTGAATCAATCAACCAAACAGAAAATGCCCAAAACCTAGTTATGAATGATTTTCTCATCCAAATAATTTTTCATCATAATGTCTTGAACTCTTGGATATCACTACAGTGATAAAATCAGCCGCATTAATTGTATTAAATATTCTGTTGAGACCAGTACTGGCTTCACTGGATGGCATACTGAAGACATTTGCATGTCTGAATGATCCCAGCATCCTTTGACCAGCATTTTCCAGAATATACTGAAAAGGGAAAGTAAAACCTTTTTGTGTTACATGAAACAGTAAATTATTCTTTGAAACACAGAATAGGAGTTACAGTCTACCCATCTGGTTGTCCATCTGAAAAACGAGTTAGATGATCAGGCTTGCAGGGATGTGCTTTTTTATTTTAAATCAGTAGTTTAGTGGATTAAGGTAAAACATTTGCCTGTTGCTGGATCACCCTGAAAGTATGTTAAGCACTGAGTTAGGGAACAACTCTGTGAGTAGCGAAGCAAACACAAAATCTGAAACTAAAACTTGATTTGCAGGTACAAAGAAATCAGAGAGACTCATACAGAACTCCTACACCCACAAATTAGCTTCCCCGTGTTTTGTTAGAAATACCTTCTAAGAGTATGCAAAAAAGTGCTCATGAACATGCAAATCCAGCACAACTCACAACTGAGGAGCTGTCTTTTGATCTCCAGCAGCAGAGCTCTTGTGCAATACACACGTCTGCATTCCTCCGGGTCTCGGAGCCACACTATCAGATTTGCCTCAATTTCTGCCGGGATTCTTTTTGCTTTGGGCCCTTTGCTGGAAGCCTTATTTCTACCCCAAAAGCACGTAAGAATTAGATTTTGTTATTCAAAGGCTGAGGAATCATTCTGATTCCACCATAAGATGGGGAGAGGGAGGTGGTACGGAAAGCCAAAAGGAAAGACAGACTTGGACTGCTGATCCTGCTGCCAGGAATAGATACAAAAGTGGAGGCAGATCCTGCCCTATGAACTCCACTCCCTTCCAGTGCAGCAGCCACCCTGTGAACATTTCTCCATTTGCATTTTAAGTCTCTTTTCTTCCAATAGGCTGAAGCCATCAGTACTCCCAGAAACATCTCCTCTGCGCACTGCTTACCCCAGTCTGTTAGGACAGGACAGAAACTCACAGCTGTTTGTTACTTACAGCAAGTAGATTTACAAGAAAACTTGCCATGAGCTGCAGCATTGGAAAGCAGGAGAGATAAGCAGGAGCAATCTACTGTCTGGCAGCCTTCCCACCAGAGGGAATGAGGAAACATATTAGGGGATGTTGGAGAACTGAGAGGGGGAGGAAGAGAAAAAGGTAACAAAGTAATATAGGCAGTATAAGTCTAAAACTAGAAGTTCAGGGACTTTTGTAATTCGTATCATCATGACTTCCTTTGTCTTACATGACTCTTAGTTGGATTCACAGGATCCAAGAGTGAAGTACTGGGGGGGAGACAACCCTAGACTTAAATAAATGAAAAGTAATAGATTTCAAGGCTTTGCTTATTCACCAAGAAGGCATAAAATTCCTCTCTCAGTATTTAAACACTCAAAATAGAACTATTAAGAGCTAAAAGTAAGGCTATTAGCCCAACTAGGATATGCTGACAGCCCTCATTGATCTAATACTCTCGTTTAGTCTTTAAAAAGTGTAGGAACAGAAATGTGCAAACCATAAATTGCAAAGCCAGCATCTGCAAACCTTCATTCCAGGTTCCTAATTGCTCTCAGAGTCAACTAGACATGTGGCTCTCTTTATTTATTATTTGTGAGTATCCAGGCAAATGGACTGGTATTAGAATATGCTTGTGGAACAGTCTTTTTTCAGTGAGGTGTTGGCCTATTTCCATTTTGTTTTCAAGGGGTCAGTGGTTTGGGGCTGGACTGAAACATTTCAAAGACAGCATAAACATTTCTTTTCTTTCAAATTATCCTCAGGGAAAAAGTAAACAGTCTGGCCCTTGCACAGTTTTAAGACTTACTTCTGCCAGCAATTTCATCCATGACTTACACTAACAACAGTACCATTTTACAACCCTCAAGGTGCAGTTCACCACCTCCAAATGATCAGAGATTGCTTTGTAGCTCCAAGACCAAAGGAGGCCTGTTTGCCCTGCCAAACAGGCACTGGTTCAGAGCATGTATATGTAATACATGGAGAACAATTAACGCTACAGAAATGGTCTTCAGAGTGCTTACAGTATGTTACATCATTGATTTTATATACAAAGATGTACTGTATTTTAATTGCACCATCTGTGGCAAGTACATAACCAACACACCTTAGGAAGACATTGTTGTCACAAAGACAAAAGGAGGTGAACTATGTTTTAAGCTCTCTCCCAAACCAAAGTGATATGCATTATTATTAGAATATGCACTAAATAGCCTAGATCCACCAAAAATACATATCTCTATTTCACCTCAAGAAAATCATATCCTAAAACATGAAAAAAGGGACTAATTTCCCCTAGGCAGAAAACAGACACATCTATTAACACTGTACACGGTAATCTCAAGAGAAACTGAGCTAGGTACCCTGGAACAGCTCTGACTTAGGCTACCTCCTTCCATTTCTGTTAAAATGCTTTATTCTAAGCACTGTGCTAATAAAATCATTTTGAGTTACCTGAACAAATCTCCTGATTTGTTACTAGGTCACTAAAAGGAGTGAATTAGACCACCGGGATATTACTTCCTTTAACTGACATCCAAGCAAATAACTCAGACAGATTACTTCATAGATGGGTGGAAAATGGCTTTAGGTCATCAGAAAGCCAAATGCACCACAAGGAGCGATAGCTCTTTTGAGACATTTGCAAACTTACATCCTGCCCTCCTTTCCACTGATGCAAGGACTCAAAGCCATGCCTTAAGCCATCGTTACTCAGCCCTTGGCTCACAAAACCTCAGAAAACAGTGGCAGAACAGAGTGATTTTTCTCAAGACATGTACTGGGGGAGGTAGAAGGAACCAAGTGCATCTCCCAAAGTTTTATGTATTTCACACATGCAGCAACTTTTCAGTTGAGTTATTATTTTGTAAAAGCAAAAAGGTTGTTCATGTAAGTGCTAAGCTCTTTAACAAGCTCCTCTCTACAGCCAGGCTACAGCTGAATACAAACCACATGCTATTACAAGATATTGAGTGAGGCAGCTTGTTGCTACCTTGTCAAGGTTGCTCTGAAGTGCTGGCTGTAATATACACAAGGCCAGGGTTTCTCTTGCTTTCAGCAACATCAAGGCTGTCTCTTCCACTCTTGTCACAACACCCTCCTCATCATATGCTACAAACAGCATTACAACACCCTAGTGTTACAGCATCCTAGTGTTAATTCCCCTTCTAGCTACTGCAGTCTTTCTTGATTTTCACCTTCTGCCAGCTTTTTGAACACAGAATCTCAATTTTCATTGAAGAAAATTATTGTAGCCTCATTGTTGAAGACATGAGCCTGAAAAATACAAAGTAAAAAGATAGAGATCTTACATTGCTGTTGACTTAACAGTCAACACTAACATTGAGCAGTCATTGTTAACCATCAGCAATCTGTTGCAGAAGTCCTTCTCCTCCATGTAGGGGATAAATACAAGCTGATTTTTGAGTTGGGCATTGTCGTTGCACTGGCAAGATGCCGTTTTCCTGTGGTCATTATTTTCTTTAAAAAGGGAGAAAATCTGAATGAGAATAGTTGCATTATCTATAAATGGCTTAAGTCAGTTTAAATTCTGTGCTGCAAAACAGGCATGTACCCGCCCTTCCCAACTTCTGCCCTCAGAGCTGCTCAAGTCAGTAGATCCTTCTGCTAATTAACAGAGAAAAAAAATATAAATTGCTTTTCAGTCAGACCATCTCCCTCATCTGGCTGGCAACAAAGTCATGTAATAGTGCTGCTGCCTCAAGGAGGGGCACAACAAGCATTTAGATCTATTAAGACAATTGTAACAATGCACATTCAGAGCATCCCAGAAGGTTAGTAAGTGACTTTGCTTGAGCTTGAGAAGGAAAGAGTCCCTTGGTCTCCCTCCCCTGACGAGGAACCCAGAAAAAAAGGACATCCATTACTGAAGACTAGCATTAATGCTTGAGATATTCTAGATGTCATTTGGATATAGAGAACCAGGTAGTATCTGGAAATGAGAAACTAAATGTAACATGAACTAGACAGAAAAGTGGGAGAAGAGGCCTCTGACCATAGGCACTAGAGCTATACCAGCAGAGAAAAACATCTGAAACTGGACCCAGCAAAGACGGAGCATACTGGATGGAAATGTACAGTCTGTGAAGGAGTGTACCCTGGCCCTCCAACACAGCCTGATTGATTTACTCACTGCTTGAGAACAGCTAATTTGATTTGAAACTGGCCTTGATCTGCCATGGACTGAAATTATCCACTCAAGTCACCAAAACTTATTTTACATTCTATACAATTCTAGTCTATTTGTATTCTATAACAGGTCTTCTGACCTCTTGCAGAAGCCCAGATTTCAGAAAAATATGAGCACAACCCTGTATCCCTAGAAAATAAGCTAGCAATATTTTCCAGAATATTATTGCCAGCACTGTGAAGTCTGTTTCTGCAACTTAAAAAAAAAAAAAAAGTATATATAAATCAAGCATAATGTTAAATAGGAAAAAACAAAGTAAACCACAACCACACATAAACAAGCTGAACTTCCTCCTCCTTCCTTAGCACAGGGCTTTGTTTTTCTCCTCACAACTGTTTAGATGTTATGAGAGGTCAGAAAGTCAGCTATTAATCACCTGAGTTCTCAGGCAGATGAAGGCAAAGTAACTCACTCTCTGCATTGGGAAGCAGTAAACACCCCTTTTTCAAGCTGAATTTTGTGAACTGCAAAAAGTCAGTTGCTGAGAGCCTGAAGAGATCTAGATATGGTCCTACTGGTATGAGCAGATAATCTCCACTTGATTTCAGTGGAGAAAGAATGTATTCAAAATACAGTTTTATGTTCTCCCCAGAATTTCCTCACATGAGGAATGCTTCTGCTCAGTCAAAGCATCCTGCTCTTCAGAAGAAAATGAGGCAGACCCCACAGGCAGAGCAGAGTGAAGAAAACAGAAATCCTCTGGGATTTGGGGAGAGGGACAGAAACAGAAAGGGGAAAAAATAGTCAGGGAGAAAGGAGTCCACTATGTTATCTGCGCAGCCATAACCACATCATGTGTGATTTGTAGCATACATCCCACATTCAACTAACAGGATCTGTAGTTAGTCTCCTCCTTCATTTTTGTTACCTCTGCACACAATAAATCCAGCTCAGGAAAAAAATAAGAAGAAAAAAGTAAGTGTGCTAATGTATTTCAAAACACTTTAATAACAGGCACCAACATAAGCAAGAGGTGCTGGTAAATCTGGAACAAAACCAGCTCTCTGTTGGAAAAGATTTCAAGCCCTATCAAGGTTAGCACGTTTAACACTTATCCTTCCCTTGCCATAGGTGCGAAACATCAATAAACACTTTTACAGAAGGAGCTGCTTGAAATAAAGGATGGAAAACCCTGCAGGCCCATGTGAATCTGGCAGTGTGAAGATTGCAGATGAGAAGCTTTGTGGGTGACAGGGATACTAGTGTGCATAAACAGCAGAAAAACATGTCACCTCATACACATTTGTGTGCAAGGCTGGTATGTATGTGACAGAGGGAAGGGGGTTGAGTGAAGAAAAAGTCTGAGAAGAAAGAGGAGCTGAAGCCTTACACAACCACAGGACCGCCTTGAACGAGTGGCTCAACAGTGAGTTATGGATCAGTAAGACCAGCTGAAAGGAAAAAAAAAGCAACAAGAAAATTATCCTCCAGCTCTCTGGAAAATGGGAATTTTATACACCTATATGCAGCCTTGCTAGTTCATAAGGATGTACCTGACTTTATCCCAGATTTCTCCTTTCACATCAGACCCCAAACTCTGTCAAGACATGCTAAAGGGTTGAGACCTGCTACATCTGTAGAACATGAAGCATTTTAAACACCAGCACAGTTTCACTGAAATGAGTAGAAAGAGGTGGCTGATTCTTTAGAGCCTTGTGCTTTAATTGTCTTAGAAGGCCCTACCCTAATAAAAATATTGACCAATTCACCTACTTGTACGTAAACACTCATTCCAGGTAAATACATGCAGCAGGCAGATAAGTAACAGTCTGATTTCATCAACATACCCATCACCAAACTGTTGAGATGTTTACCTTGGAAATTGTATGGGTTTAGCTGAGCCTGATGTACAACTACAGAAGATGGATATACGCCTCAGTAAAAAGCAAGTCCACTTGTTAGAGGACTCGATCATTTTTTCAGGATGCATAGAAACCTTTCAACATATTATGAACCAATCTTTCTAATTTTGCATCACAACAATAGGAGATTGAGTTTGCCTACAGCAACTGATGATCCAGAGAGATTCTTCTTTATGCAGTGCATGTTCTCGCTTTGTCTAAACACATGTGATTTCAGACCCCTGCCCCTTTTCATCGCTAACCCAGAGCTGTTTGTGTATCAAAAGGAGGAACAGAGAACGTGCACTCGACCAGGCAGAGCTGAACAGCCTGCAGCAAAAATACAAAAGATTGGATATGTAAGTTTTTATTTTTTTATTTTTTAGTGTAATCATTCTGTCATGTATAATGGATGCAGAGGCATAGTTCGGGCTTTGGAAAACCTACAGCAAAGCTTTACTTTATTCCTGTAAATCTCACAGGCTTCAAATAGAAGCGTTCCCTTCTGTCAGCAGCGCAATGGTTAGCAATGAAATTTCATGGGCCAAATAGGACTTTGAGACCTTAATTATACTTTGTAAATAGATCCCTATTAATGATTTCTTTATTCATTTATTTATTTTTGGAACATATGAGATACAAGAGCCGTAATACATTTGTGACTCATGAGGGGTGTGAGAAGGAAGTAGATTACCCCAAAATTCTGTTTTCTTCAGTTCCATTTAAGACTAAAAATTTATGGAGATCTGAGAGTGGAGGAAGCTAAAGGCGTTGGGGAGGGTACAAAATATCTGGATGTGGAAAAAATTGCTTGGTATATTCTCCAGCCCTAAGGAATTAATTAAGCTATCCCTACCAGTGTGCTTCAGGTGGAGAAGCAGTAAAAGTAATGGAGAGTTGGGGCTTTTTGCCTAATTGTGGAGCTTGGGGGGAGGTAGAGGGACAGTACAAAGCCTCCAAGAAGAAATACTATAAAGATGCTCCCTAACCAAAGCAAGCAGTCAGGCTCAAAAGGATCAAATGGATAAAAATATTTCATGTGAAAAATTTTGTTTCTCTGCCTGACAAGACTGTTTGTGGCTCATAGTGCCATATATCAAATTATCTCCAGTATGTGGTTTCATTTTCTTCACAAGATAAGCTGAAATGTTGCCAGCCTTATTTTACAAGGAATTATGGCAAAAACAGACCACATGACGAGCCCAGAGTCAGCCATGACGTCTGTGGCTGAGGTGAGAAAGGGTTAGAGTCCTATCTTTTTTGGATGACAGTTGTTTTCCTAAATGTAAAACATATTTTCATAGTGATGAGTCTGAGCTGTAGTGCCCAAACAGTGATCAAAGTTTGAATGTCTGGCATCTATGGCATTCAAAACACTATTTCAGTGTGACTCATTGCAAGGGAAGAGGCCAGCCACCACACTTGGATACAGATTGTCCGCTTTTGAAGTGGTCTGTACAAAAATGCTGGTTCTGACAGCACCTGGCCAGGTCCCTGTTGAGCCTTCAAGAGATACAAGCCCTCCAAACAAGTAACAACCTGTGGCCTGGTCATGAGACTTCCTACATGTCTATGACCTCCTAGGTCAGAGGCTTCCTACTGCTTGCTGTGCTTGCTGGATTCCTCTGTGCTTGCTCCTATTTTAAGCCAGCACAGCCCAGTAACAGCACATATGCAGCCGTCATTTCAGCCCTGATGAGTTTTAAGGCTCAGGAGAAGAAGGAGGAAACTCCACCAACACAGCCACTACAGGATCATCCAGAAGAGGGAGTGCATAGTATACAAATACATGAAGCCATACTTTGCTACTCCATATCCTCATCACAGAGCACAGTCTCTGCCAACATCTAGCTTAATTTTACTCTCTGCCACATACTCAGTGCTGCACACAGCGCAGTGAAATACCTACTGCACAGCTTATCCAGCAGTATATCACTCCTCTTTGCTGCATGTTTGTTTGAGACTTTCTTAGAAGTTTTTAAATTAAAAAGAACACTTATTTTTGCTTTTTGAGAAGCTTGTTTTATATATTGACTTACTAGTCAAAATTAATTTCTCAAGTTACAGTTTATGGAAGTTTGGTTCCAAGTCCCTCAGAATTGTTCTTGCTCCCTGATTTGTTAAGTAAGTTGTAAGAAATGTTGCAGAATGCAAATGCAAAGTTAATTGCTCAGACTTATTCAAGAGTGAAGTTTATAAATTCACTTTCTGTGAACAGCAGTTTTTCCAAGTAGAACTTCTACTTATGTTTATCTGGTTTTGCAACAACAGACCGAAGCGGTACCTAGACAGTGTTGTAGGTGCCCTTGACAATTAAAAATGCAGCCAACCGCTAGAACAAAGCCACGGGCAACTACCATGTACAGTAATTAACCAGTTAGACCCAGATTATGAAAGAGAAGCAAGAAATGGGCAGGCATATTACAGCAAGTTCATAAAGAAAACAATTCTGATAATGTTTTCATGTCTTTCTTAATTTCTGCATTGTGATATATCCTCTCCTCCCCCTCAACACGCCGTTCCATATGCTACGAAATTATTGGACTAAATCTCTGACCTTGACTTTTGCTTATCTCATCCTCCCTAGTTAAGAAAAAAACCCAGTAAGAGTATAAATAGTAATTACAGGATTCTTTAAATTATTATTACCTGATTTTATGTGACTTTCTTACCTAACCTTTTTTTGTTGTTGTTGTTGATGTCTTTCACAGATCATCAAGAGCTAGTTATTCTGCAGACTTTTGTTATTCATTAAAAATGAAGTTCAAGGACATTGTAGCTGCAACTGATTAATACACATTTTTATGGTTTCAACAATAAATAACTTCCATTGTAGTGCAGTGAGTAATATTTTGAAAAGAAAAAAGCTGAAAAAGACTTCCTGCCCATGTTGGATTATTAAGCAATTCTATATAAGTATGTTAAAAGGAAAGTCACCAGTGTAATTTAAATTATCAGGACAATGTACTGGTTTATCTTGCTGACCTTGAACCTTCTTTCTGCGGGGGAGCCAAAATAGCAAGTTCAGGTAACAACTCCTGCTTATCTTCAGCATGGTAAATAACCCAGGAAGTAATCAGGATTAACTTGCAATTTATTGACATTGTTTCAGCTCTGTGGTCAAGGCTTGAGAAGTTTGAGGCCTGGGTCCAGACTGGATTCACCCCGTCTCTTACCACACGAGGAACAAAAGGAGCCCAAGGAAGGCACAGGCTGCAAAGCAGAGGCACCTCTTACAAAGGTTCTCATTGTGGAAGGTGTTTATTTCTTTAGGAGAGTGGAAGAGGCAGCAATGGCTTCTCCTTTTACCTACCCCTATCACCCTCAGCAGTTTGCTAGCTGTACACAGAAGTGGGCCTGCACTGTGACTCCTGGGCAAGTGTCAGAGGGCAGGGAGACGCCTCCTGGCTGGGAACCTAAAGGTCTTCTGGCTCCCAGAGGCTGTGCAGGGCAATGGTCGCATCCAGCACAGACAGGTGCTGAGCACACAGGTGAGCCCTAAGCGACAAGGGGCAAGGCACCACACAACAGTGGTTCAACAGCCCAGGCTCTGCTGTTCGATGCAAGAACTAGCAGAATGTCTATGGACATCTGGAGAGCAGGAGATACATGCCACTCCATGCTAGTTTCTTTCCCCATTTTAATAGGCCTGAGTCATAGAATCATAGAATCATCCAGGCCTGAAGGGACCTCCAAAGGTCATCTAGTCCAACCTCCCCGCAGTTGCAGGGACACCCCCGACTAGACCAGGTTGCCCATGGCCTCAATCGAGCCTCACCTTGAATATCTCCAGGGAAGGGGCCTCAACCACCTCCCTGGGCAACCTGTTCCAGTGTTCCACCACCCTCAGAGGAAAGAAATTTTTCCTAATATCTAATCCAAATCTAGTCAGTAGCATTAAAAGAAGAGACACTCCATGGTGCTTTTTAGGAGAGACGCAGCAGTAGATTTTGCTTGCTGATGCAAACAAAGTCATTCTGACTTGTTTCCATGAAGCTCCCAAGGTTTTTCCAGCATAAGGATGACCAGGCACACACAACAACTTACGCTACAAGGTTTGGCAAAGATACTGGCTTTTGTTTAGTAGTGTCCAAAGGACTCATGAACCACTTAATTATTTGCAGTCAGACATATGGCAAAGTCATCTACAATAGCATCAAGGGTAGCAGTTTTGTCAAGTGGCTCAACCCTTCTCTGTGGTTGCTATGAATGGGGTGGAAGTTCAAAGGCTTCCCACTAACAAAGGCTGGCAAAAAAAACCCTTCTCTCTTTACACATATCAGTTATTCAAGCAAATGAAGGGAATGGCAGTAAGTAACACTAGTTGAACAACTAGTAGCAATAAGAACAGTTATGGAAAGTAGAAAATAACAACAAAACTAGAAACCCAAAATCCAAAGATAGATATCCCCCCAATAGTTTTACAGTAATACAATCTCAAAGTGACAAAGGCATAAATTACTGACTAGCTTACTGGTCTCTCAAATAAGAATAATTTCTTATTCTCTTTTGACTTATTCTGGCAATGTTGGAGTCATTGGTTTTAATGTTTGATTTTGGTAGATTCAAGGTGACGACATACCAGAGCCATTCAGAAGATTTGTGTTTCTTCAGTTACTTTTGGATATGTATGTTTGTGGGTTCATTTTCTTTTTTTTTTAAAAGAAGTAAGCTCCTTCAGTATTGACACATGCATTCTGTCTCATAACATCATTTAGAACTAGTTGTTCATGTTTAGTTACGTGCAGAGCAATTAAATATACTTAAAGAACCAATACATTTCATATTCAACTTATTCTGTTCGGAGTCTGTTTCTCACAAGTTATAAGAAAACATCAGGTATTTTTCAGCACTTTCTCCCAAGCATGATTACTGTTGTCACTTAGGAGAAACTCAAAACCAGCTTGTACAGTTGCTAGTGAAAATATACATCTGAATGATTACAGCATTAGGCAGTTGCAATGGAATAAATCCCCTCAATAGTTACGTTCCAAACATCAGAGGAGGTAGGTGTAACTGAGATTGATTATACTTTATCAAGTCTTTCTCTGGGACCTGATTTAAAATTCATACTAAACTTGCTCTATGAAGACAGGGCCATTTATAATTTTTCCCTCCTTATTCATAGATCTTCTGTCTAGCTATACTTGAGTTCTGTTGTTTTTATCTGAATGAACTGCAATTAGTTACAAGAGGGGGAAAAAGAAGATTAAACTTCTTCAACAAAAGATCAATGTTGCTATATCCAGCATGTTGACAGCACCCAGGTCCCTTTATAATCACCCCTGTGACTGTATGTAAATTGTTCTAATAGCTCTTTTAATTACACAGAATTAAAATGCATATAAATTTTTGGGCAACTGTATGTATCTCATCTGGTATTTTGAACAAAATGGGCATGAAAAGAAAAATACTGGCTAAGTTACTCCTGACCAAAAGCAAGCAAACAAACAAAAAAACAACAAAAAACCACCACCACAACAACAAAAACAAATTGGGGGGGGGAATAAAAAGGAAAAAAAAAAGAGAACCTAACCCTTAGTCATGTGAGTAATCCTTTCCCCTGCAAATCATTTTATTGACGTCAGGTGACACTCCTTGTGTGAGTCAGGATTATTTACATGGCTGAGGGCTTGCCGGATTAGGTCCAAACAGTATTCCAGAAAGAGTCTTCATATGTCCCAAAGATTATCTTAATTGTTTTGCCCTTTGCAAAGTATTCATTGAACTCGATCCCCTCTGATAAATTCAATTTCTTCTCTAGGCTTCCTACTACCTTTCTATTGGTTTTCAGCTATTTTCTTGCAGTCATAGTAACTGGAGCAGTTACCTCAGGTTTAATTTGGCAGCATAAGGTAATGCTGTTGCAAGAGCAGCTTTAACTAAATCCCTGATATGTCTGTTTTCAGTTCATTCAAGTACTGGAGTTTACATCCTGCCTCTCACTGAGTTCAAGCAATGGTACTATATTGCTGTTTTCCTTGAACTGCTTGATATAAAATTGGAGTGTCAAATTCTTACTTCATAAATGCAGAAATCCAGTATGCATAAAGTTATAAAGCTTTTAATATATAAATAACCAAAAAAAAGTCTCCTTTACTCATATCATTTCAGTTGTATTATGTCTCATTAGTAAAAAAAAGATAGTATTGCAATAGCACTTAACACATCAGTAATGTGTCATCATAATGAAGTCATATATCGTATTAATTCTTTTTCTACTGAATTTTTAGCCTTGCTCCAATCTTAGATTCATAGAACTGTCTAGGTTGGAAGGGACCTTTGAGATCATCTAGTCCAACCATCAACCTAACTCTGATAAAAAATAACCCATCACTAAACCATGTCACTGAGCACTATGTCAACCCATCTTCTGAATGCCTCCAGGGATGGTGCCTCAACCACCACCTTCGGCAGCCCATTCCAATGCTTCATAACCCTTTCTGTGTAATCTCTTTCCTAACATCCAGTGTGAACCTCCCCTGGCACAACTTGAGGCCATTTCCTCTTGTCCAATTTCCTGTGACTTGGAAGAAGAGACCGATTCCCATCTCTCTACACCCTCCTTTCAGATAGTTGTAAGAGAGCACTAAGGTCTCCCCTCAGCCTCTTTTTCTCCAGGCTGAACAACCCCAGCTCCCTCAGCCTCTCCTCATAAAACTTATGCTCCAGACCCCTCACCAGCTCCATTGCCCTTCTCTGGACCTGCTCCAGCACCTCAATGTCTTTTTTTTTGTTGTAAAGGGTGTAAAAGCTCCAGATTCTTGTAGTGTCCGTTTTAGTGGGACAGATTTTGTTTTGTGGTTTTGGCTAATGACTCATCAATCATTTCCAGAATGACTGAAAAAGCAGTCAATGGTACACAATCCTAACCAAGGGCAAGAAGGGATGAGTAACAAGGCATTTAACATCACATTTTGAGGAATTTATGTCTAGAAAGAAGTCAGTTTGCACAAATCCTCATCATTACTAAAATTAGCTTCTAAATCCTAAGTTTCCACCAACACTGGATCCTAGCCTCAGCATAAGCAGGAGGAAAATCATTCTCAATCTTTATTTTCATATTATCTGGATCCCCTGTGCAGTTTCAGGTTTACTTGTTGTCCTTAAACCAGATGTATAGGGTAATTTTCTGAACTGCAGATGTGACTTCTGATATACCATTGGTACGTGAGAGTACACTTACCAAATTTCATATAATAACAAGGCTCCTTAAAACTAATCCTAACCAGATACAGCTCAAGAAAACACAAAGGGGCTCTGACTGTAAAATTTGGATCCAAAGCTAGACACAAAAGTTAGTTGCCGTTGTGCTCAGTGATGTTCAGAACCTGATTTTCACTTTTCTTAAAAAAAGGGTCACTTGCTAAACACAGATTAGACTCTAAAACAGAGTTTCACATACCCACAACCTACCCATTTAAGTATGGTGAACAGTAAACATTGGGTTTAGTAGTAAAACTAAGATGTATGTATCCACATGTCAGAGTGAGGAAGACATACCTGAAAATGCAGGGCTTTTTAATGGGTTTAGAGGGGAAAAATAAGTCCCATCTTGCACAGAATGCATCATCAAGGGTCATAAAACACCTCATGGACAGATGATGGGCAGCAGATGCAGAACTTCTGCAAAACAAGAACGTATGCTGTGGTTTGGAGTCACTGTGTGCTTTACTATGTATTTCTCCTGAAAATAGTAAACCACTAGTAGCGCCATCTTCCCCTGATGCTTTTTATTATAGAAACAGATTGAAAGTGAAAGCGGGAGTCCTTCTGGTAGTAAAGCATCCCAGATATGCCTACTTACCTGAAAACACTATTTTCTCTTGGATTCTTGTTACCATCATCTTCTACAAAGGTGGATTTTAGTGATAAGATTGTAACTCACAGCTTATATTTACACAAACCACTGTGAACCCTGAAATTGGATGAGTGTCACAGAATAAGCCCACAAAAGAGTCAAGAATGAGTATTCAGCAGTTTCACTTCCAATCTGCGTGGCATTTGATTTCATTTTTTATGCTGGGTTTTTGGTTTTCTTTCTTTCAAAGTGTTAAAAGCTGTAATTCTGCCCCAATGTAAATGTACATGGAAAAATACTTCATAGCACAAGTGGCAAAGTACCCTCTTTTTCAGTAAAGTTCAGGTTAATAAGCAATACTGAGTTGTTATGGTTTACAGCAATACCATTGGTGACTTTGAGACTCAAGAAACATTGCACCAGATCCTCTCCAGGTTTAGGAATACTCACATGCATACTGTGAAATTGTTTGTGTAGTTGGCCAAATGTTTGAAGTGAGCTCTTGCTTTTTTGCATGAGTCATTTGTTTATTGTCAGTTTTAGCAGATGAATCAATGACCCTGTGTATCAAGGTCTCTAATGTTGATTTGTTCTGTTTTGTTTCCAAAATGATAAATTCAAACATCTGTTCCATTCACCAGGTAACCTTGCAAATTATTAACACTGTAATCCATAACAAAATAAATCATCAACAGCAAAACAGAAAGGTCTTACCAGGACAAAACCAATCATTTAATGAAAACCCAAGCACTAAACACTAGATTATTTCTTTCTAATTTGAGCTGTTTGTGCTTGAAGTTAGGAAAAAGCAATTCTCCCAGAAAAGATCAGCAGTATCTCACTCTCTAGTCTACATCTTTATGAGCTTGAGTTTCTCAGAAAATTGCAAGTAGCCTTACTGCAGGAAGAAGGGAGAAGAGCAGGACAGCAACTCTCCCAAAATCTGTGATGTTTATATCATTTCAACTCAATTTAATTGATGGAAAACTGATCACAATGCTCTTTTGCTTTCTCCCTCAGTAACACTGGTTTAATTCAGCTAACATTGCTTCAAAGAAACTGTTCATAGACTATTTTTCTGGACTTATGCTTCAGCTGAACTAATAATTTCTTCTCAGAGACAGCATCCCTTATCAGCAAAGTAACCCCATGAGAGATTTCAATGCACTATTCTAAAAGAAAGCATCAGACCCTGAAAATATTTTCCTTCTGGGACCAACACAGTCATTTATCTCAATATAACAAAGAAAAAAAATTGCTTTGAGAAAACTATTTCACATTTATTATGAACATAATAAATTAAGGTCAGTTGTTTGGAATTCTAGTTTCATTTAGGCCATTACAATAAATCTGCAAACATTTAATTTGTCTGAACTCTGTTTGGTTTTTCTCTGAGGACATTCCTGCAGTAAGACCTAAAACTCCCACAGATACCTTCATTTCTTTCTATTTAACTTTTAAAAATAAAAAAGGGTCTGATCAGGAATGTCCTGTGCAGGGCTTTTGGTATTGGTCTTCCTGACTTTACCAAGCTATTTAGACATGGACAAAAGTCCTAAAAAGTTAAGATAAGGCTCCAAACTGGATTGAAGTCAGTGGTAGCTTTGATATTGAATTCAGATCTACAACTAAGTCTCTTACTCATTTTTAACATAAGTGCTGGCTCCTTAATGAGATTTTCAACTGCTTCTGCTAAAAGTAGATGCACAAATACCACAAAATAGGATGATTTCAGGAGTGCTACTTCCAGGCTTAGATTTAACTTTCAGGCTCAAGGAATGCAACTCAGAGTGGGCCCCATAACACTTCACTCATGCTTGGACAGAAATCCACTTCCAATCTGGCCACTTCTACCTCAAGCACTCAGATGCAGAGATGCCAGTTTGGGATTATCACTGACTTGGATACAAACTGAGCTCCCATTACCTGTCTGTGCCTGATCCTCACTCAAGACACCGATCTAGTATTCATTATCAGCATCTATGAAGGCTCAGAGCCAGCAAATACAAAATAGTAGGTACAGAGAATGAACAGGAGCCTCAGCAACTGGACACAAGCCTTTCAGGACATCCTAACACCAAAGAAATAGATACCAAGGCTGTTTTTTCATTTGTCAAGCCACTGGCTATGGGGAAGTACACACTGCCACATTTTCAAACTCGTATGCCTAACTTTGTCTAAGCAGGGGAAACACTGAATATCTTTCAAAATGTGCTGTTACCATTGATTTACTTCCCAATGCATTTGCATAGCAGCTAAAAGAAGTAGCATCCTAGAAGCTCCATCTGCAAATTAAGGTATTTCCCTGTAATTCTCAGTTTGCTTTGCATTTGTACTTATGTAGTAAAGGGAGTAACTTTATACCACTAATTACATTTACCTTTTCTGCAACAGTTCACTTCCCCTCATGCAAAAAATATTTCCAAGTTATTTTTCTTTAACACAACAAATATTGATAGACTGAAATGTATTTTGCCTTCTGCCTTATCTGGCTCATACACATGACCTATATAAAGTATCATACCTTTTACAAAAACAAATTTTTAATCAACTCCAGCCTTAGTGACCTCCTTTGGAGCATTCAAAGTACAATCCAAGCTTGGTTTACATATTGATAGGTCACTCCAGAACAAGATCAGTGAGCCATGGAATGTTTGTCTATGAAACTGAGCCAATAGCACATGCTGCAACAGTTGGTTGTACTGAAAAATACCCTGAGCATGCATGGCAACTGCCTTTTCCAGCTGAGCCTGGACAAGACCCCTTCCAGACAGTCATCACTCTGATGCGGGTAGATCTAGCTGTGCCTCCCATGATTTTCTCTGGATCCAGGCTGAATCCAGTCGCTCTTTCTCCTCAGATGTCTTTCAGGCATGCCTGAATACAGACCTCTTGTCTGAGAGCTTTCTATAGACCCATGTATCTACAGTCAACTCAGGTTCCCAAAACACAGGGTCTCAAGCACTCACACTATAGTTACAAACACAAAAATGCTGCTTAGCTCTTCAAGCATCTGGCAGCAGATATTATCTTTAATACCAGTGGGAACTACGGTGTATATCACACAATAGACAACCAACTGATATACACATGATATACATAAAACTTTTGGTGGATAGTCACTGCAAATCAGGAGCAGCAGGAGGTTTCCATGACATTCAGAAATTGCTTCTGAGAGCCAGAACTGAGTGGCCTCAAGGACACCTCGTGGGGAAATGGCTGCCTGGTTTATCTTTACATGGTTGTGCTCCAGGGAGAAGTGGAGAACCAGCCAGACATACAAAACCCACACAACAAAACCTATAAAACCACCTACATATTATAGCATGACGTGTTATTAAAAGAAGTGACACAAGCATAAATAGATAGATCTACACAAAGACAAGGGAAAAAATGAGCACAGTCTCCTCAGTGTAAATCAGAACCTTGCTCTTTCTGCAGCTATCGTAGGTTACCCCATCAGCTGTTCCTGGACACACTTTCAGTATTGCTGTCTTGAATGTAGACTCAGTATAAATACATTTTCTTCTGTTTATTGGAAGATTTTCCCCAAACCACTAGCAGTTTTATTTTATTTTACAGAAGTTTATACAAGGCTACCCTGGAAGTGTTGAAGGCCAGGCTGGATGGGGCTTTGAGAAACCTGGTCTAGTGGGAGATGTCCCTGCCCATGGCAAGGGATTTGGAACTAGATGATCTTTAAGGTCCCTTCCAACTCTAATCATTCTATGATCCTATGATACTCTCTACAGCTAGGTAGAGAGTTTCTTAATGTTTCTTAATGTCTCGCTGTTAGCTACTTTCAAATTGTGCTGAACATCTTATGAATGGCAAAAATCCGGAGCGTTAAGTAAAATTGGATCCACTTCAATGCTAATTGAACTGTACCACCTACTACCACCTGTTTTGTATACAATAGATAATTAGTACAAATAGTTTTGTGGAGTTACTGTGGGAATAGTCTACTTCTCTTACCCTTCTCAAGGCTGCACAGAGTGTTCCCTCAGCTTCACACTTAACCTACTCCTTGTGCTAACATTTTGTTGATGTTTTGAATCACCTGAAATATGTTTGTTTTAATGACCCATATCCTGATATCAGCCTGGCCACAAAATAAGCAAGTTCATAAAAAACTGCTGGGAAATAGAAGGTACAAGTTCAGAGACAGGAATTACTGTTCTGCCTGGTTTAAGTCCATGCTGGCAGGCTTCCAGGGAGCAACGGTTGCATCTTGTTTACACGAAGCTGAGCAGACGCCCTTCTGCCATACACATTTGAAAGCCTACTATCAAGTGTGCTACCTGCCCAGGGAAATGAGCAAAGCAGGCAGAGACCTCTGGAAAGGTCATTTTTTCTGATAATCAGGAAGAGAGCTAAAATCTGCCCCTCCTCTTCGTGTTTTGTTTTCAGATTGAATCAAGATTGCACTCTTCAAAGTGCCAAATCTGCTCCCAGAACTTGTAAACGCTCAGATTTCCTTTTAAATATTTACAGCGGAGTAGAAAACAGTACAAGGTTTTGCCACTCTGTCCCAGAAGTGTGCACAACTACAGAGCAGTTACAACATTTGTACTTGCCTCACTCCCATCTAGGACACAGGTCTGTGCAGCACTTTCTATAAAGAGCTGGGCTAAACCATTCCGTTATTTTACATGGATCACTAGATGGGGCCTCTCCAATAAAGTATAATATGGGTTGTGTCCTTGCAAAGATAGGGACTGCTTACCTAAGCTTGCTAAAACAGGATTTGATCTGCAGCACGTTTCACAAATACACCACTGTCTTTAAGAACAGGGTAAAAGGAAGTCTGAGGTAATGCATCAGTCAACCAAACTTAAATACCTTGAAAACTCATGCACAAACAAATATGAAACAAGAAGACAGGTTAACTTAAAAAAGTTAAGGCAAAGTAATGTACTTTCTTGGATGAGGCAAGCGGTCCAGTGGCAGAAGGGGAAGCCACGGAGGTTTCTCCCCCTCACTTGATAAGGCACCTTCCCATGGGACATTCTAATAAGGAATTATTGCCTGGAGTGTAGCTACCAAGTCACAGATGTGCAACTCACTGAAAAAAATTCCTCTCTAGATGTAGCCAGCAATGGAAGACTTGTTATCAAACCTGAAGGGAGTTTCAAGGGGGATCACATTGTTTAGGGTGAGTCTGTAAGTCATATCTTAATGCAATGATTTGTATGAGCTTACAAAATTTGCAAAGCAACTGCAGATGCTTTGGAGGACAGAAGCAGAACTTGAAGTTGTCTTGACAAATTGAAAAGTAGGTCAAAAAGCAAAGAAACAGGACCCTACAGAGACTCTTACCTACCCTCTGACAGGATCAGTTCTGTCAACTCAAATGCTTCCAGTTGTTTGCTAAACTTATTCTTAAAATCCTCTAATGGCATTCCGTGAGCTTTGTATGTGTTTTGGGTTTGTTTTGTTGTTTTTTTCCAAAGGCTTAACTACATTTACTGCTAGGAGAGCTTTTCCAAAAAATAACCCAAATCTCCCTTAACGTAATAAAAATCTTCTTTGTCTTGTCTTCTGTGGACATAGAGGACATACTGTTTCCCTCTCTTATTGCAGCAGCATTTTAAAGTCTTACAGATTTATGTCCTGCTCATTCCTTCAGCTCTTTTTAAACTGAGATAATTTGGTTTGTTTTAATCTTTCCATAAGAGTTGTATTTCTCAGATCTCTGACCTGCTTTCGTCACAAAGCTCTCCAATCAGCCCATATCCTTCCTGAAATGTAGCATCCAAAGCTGGCCCTAGGTCTCCAGTCAAGGTTGAGTTACTTATGTTGAGTAGAGCAGGTACACTTTTTCAAATAATGCTTCTTACAGAACCATATTTATAGTCTCATACAGTATTTGCCTTTTCAACCACAGTAGACCGTCATTGATTAGTACCTGGTTTGCGATATTCTCTACCGGCCACAATTCCTTCCCTGTAGTACAGCTTCCTTGGGGCATGTGGTCAAACTAAACCTCTTATAATCAAATCAAATTTGAGGCTCTAAAGTCAGATGCCCACATCTCCATTTTTCCAGGGGAAGGTCAAATGACACAGGTAGTTATAAACATAGTTGGTGGTATAGTTGTGATGTTTTACAGGGTTAGCAAATACTGTTGCTTTTTGGGTACCAGCAGGCACAAAGAGTTTTACTCTTGTTTTACAAGTTTGCTGTTTCACACAAGTGGATTCATCATTGCAACACGGAGTTGATTTGCCAAAATAAAGACAGTGAAAAAACACCATGGTGCTTGCTCCTAGCACCTTCCTTGTGCATGACATTTCCTTCAAGCACCTGCATAGGCCCGACTAATCCTGATCTTACTTGAATCAAAGTGACACCCTGCTTACCAAGGAACTTGATTCGATCAGTACATGTCGTCTCACTGCAGGCAACAACCTCTTCCCTCCGGTCTTTCAGGAAGACCTTTGCACAGCCAGTGTCTCCTTTGATCCCTAAACTCTCAGCTTTGGCAAAACAGCTACATCACCCGGGTCAAGTAAGGTAATCTGAATCTTCAGATCTTTTACCTTGCTGTTGTTTCAAAGACCATTGTTTGGGAGGCTCCTTATTAGGCATTACCCTGCACTGGCTGAGAGATTTCTTCCCTTTGCCCAGGCCTTAAGCATGCAAGGGAATGCACAAGATTTTTTCCCTCTTTATCTTCCTTTCCCATACTTCCATTTCTTCCACTCCCATTTTTTTACTTCTCTGTTCTTCTCTTTCATGCTCTTCCCCTTTCTCTCTTCCTTCTTCTCTCTTTCTTCCTTTACATGCACACACGTTGCTCATATACATCATACAGTTTACCAGCTACAGCTAAGAAGAGTAAGCCTAGTACATTAAAAAGACTCAATTATTCAGACTTACGTTCCATGAGCCACAACAAGCAAGCATCCCATTTCCCATTTTCAGTGACGTCAGAAAGTCAATGCTTTAAATACCCACAGGCACTCTTAGCAAATACTGTAATCCCATTACAGATGGCATTTCTATTCAATTAGAAATAAACAAGCACACAAAATAGCACAACATTCCCACCCCCATCCTCCCAAGTCATGCTGTCATCTACTGCTATTCCTGCTTAAAATCTATGTATGTTATTAAAGACACTTTGCAAATGTGACCACAGAAGGCTCCAACGCTATCCTTTTCTGTAGAGAGGTAATGTATATAAACATAAGCATTTTCACATTGCCCTGTTGGTATCGTCCAGCCTTTCACAGATAAAAGAGCAATTCAGCTCCTGTCAGCTTGAGGTGACGAACAGTTTGTCAGCAAGAGCACTAAAGGAACTGCTTACAGTGGCAGGAGAGGGAAAGCTAGAATAAGGTCAGCCTTCTCGTAATCCACCACTGAGCTCCACTGGACTGACATCACTAAGTCACGCTAAGTCACTAATGACTTAGGAGATGGAAAATCATATTAAAGTATCCACATTAATTTGAACTCTATCCAGTTGCCAAAATAGAGAAAAAAAATACACAATGTAAACCACAGAAAGACCTGAAGCTGAAGATCTGGAAATCTGAAAGATTTCCAACAGAAAGTATGCTTCCAGACATTTCCAAAAGCACTAGGTTTTGCATCAAAAAAGATTTTAGCTTGAAAAAACCCTGATAGATATTCAGATTTCTATTTAAATCCTTTCTTTCCCTCAAGTATGCTGAAAATATCGGTTTGCCACTTCTTTATCTCCCTTCTTTTCCCAAAAAACCTCTTTTCCAACTGTCTTTTCAAGTCTGTAAAAGTAATGATATCAAAAGGAAAACACGCAAAGGAAAACATGTAAGAGACCTAAACAAAAAAAAAATTTAAAAAGAAGTAAAGGCAAGGCAAGGAAGAATGCAAGAAAAATAATATCGAATTTATGAATGTAAGAGCATCCAATTAATTTTCAAATGTTTTCAAACATTTGTTTTATCATAAAATTTTACACAGGAGAGTAAAAGTTTACAGCAGGAATTCTTCATTCATTCTTGGGCAGAAAATTGATTTTTCAGGGACCCTTAGCCACAACCTGCAACGCCCAAGAAAAGAATACATATAATACAACCTGTTGTATCCTCTCATCTTACTCCATCAGACACAAGAAAAGTTGACATCTTTTCTGTGAGGTGATGTCAGTCAATTTTTTCCAAATACATTCTTTTGAGTATGAAAGCCAAACTGCTGAGCAGGATTTGCAAATATATATATATATATACACAAAACTAGATTAGTCTTAGCAGGACCCTTATTACTGACATAAGGATAAAGCTACAACAGAAAGATCTTCCCGAGCTTTTTGGTATTGTTTATTTCAGTTAGATCCTAAAATACTCTGAACCTGTCAAAAGACAAATATTTTTGGTAAATATTTTAATTGTTTGAGAATATACTGAAACAACAGAAGTGATATTCTGCTAAGGGCATGTAAATTCCCATGAGGACAGAGTCCTTGCTCATACTAAATATGAGACACCTTCCTCTGTGCTAGAAGTGAACTACTTGTGACATGATTAAGAGTACCCATATGGTAAATTATTTTACTTACTTCAGAATAAGTTTCCCACCTAGGCAACCCCTAGGTTTCACCATGCTTATTTCGTAAGATTTCTGAAAATCTTCAGAATTACTCATGTCCAGAAATCTTCATGTGGGTAGTTTCAGTGGGATTTAAAAAGAAACCTGGTATCTCTCACTCTTTTGCTGGAGCAATTTTCCCCTTGAATACAACGAGCCCATATTCTAAGCATAG